>OX155907.1:24922248-25199955 GCA_944588485.1 Phosphuga atrata
CAGACAAGACTAGACAGACAAGACTAGACAGACAAGACTAGACAGACAAGACTAGACAGACAAGACTAGACAGACAAGACTAGACAGACAAGACTAGACAGACAAGACTAGACAGACAAGACTAGACAGACAAGACTAGACAGACAAGACTAGACAGACAAGACTAGACAGACAAGACTAGACAGACAAGACTAGACAGACAAGACTAGACAGACAAGACTAGACAGACAAGACTAGACAGACAAGACTAGACAGACAAGACTAGACAGACAAGACTAGACAGACAAGACTAGACAGACAAGACTAGACAGACAAGACTAGACAGACAAGACTAGACAGACAAGACTAGACAGACAAGACTAGACAGACAAGACTAGACAGACAAGACTAGACAGACAAGACTAGACAGACAAGACTAGACAGACAAGACTAGACAGACAAGACTAGACAGACAAGACTAGACAGACAAGACTAGACAGACAAGACTAGACAGACAAGACTAGACAGACAAGACTAGACAGACAAGACTAGACAGACAAGACTAGACAGACAAGACTAGACAGACAAGACTAGACAGACAAGACTAGACAGACAAGACTAGACAGACAAGACTAGACAGACAAGACTAGACAGACAAGACTAGACAGACAAGACTAGACAGACAAGACTAGACAGACAAGACTAGACAGACAAGACTAGACAGACAAGACTAGACAGACAAGACTAGACAGACAAGACTAGACAGACAAGACTAGACAGACAAGACTAGACAGACAAGACTAGACAGACAAGACTAGACAGACAAGACTAGACAGACAAGACTAGACAGACAAGACTAGACAGACAAGACTAGACAGACAAGACTAGACAGACAAGACTAGACAGACAAGACTAGACAGACAAGTCTAGACAGACAAGACTAGACAGACAAGACTAGACAGACAAGACTAGACAGACAAGACTAGACAGACAAGACTAGACAGACAAGACTAGACAGACAAGACTAGACAGACAAGACTAGACAGACAAGACTAGACAGACAAGACTAGACAGACAAGACTAGACAGACAAGACTAGACAGACAAGACTAGACAGACAAGACTAGACAGACAAGACTAGACAGACAAGACTAGACAGACAAGACTAGACAGACAAGACTAGACAGACAAGACTAGACAGACAAGACTAGACAGACAAGACTAGACAGACAAGACTAGACAGACAAGACTAGACAGACAAGACTAGACAGACAAGACTAGACAGACAAGACTAGACAGACAAGACTAGACAGACAAGACTAGACAGACAAGACTAGACAGACAAGACTAGACAGACAAGACTAGACAGACAAGACTAGACAGACAAGACTAGACAGACAAGACTAGACAGACAAGACTAGACAGACAAGACTAGACAGACAAGACTAGACAGACAAGACTAGACAGACAAGACTAGACAGACAAGACTAGACAGACAAGACTAGACAGACAAGACTAGACAGACAAGACTAGACAGACAAGACTAGACAGACAAGACTAGACAGACAAGACTAGACAGACAAGACTAGACAGACAAGACTAGACAGACAAGACTAGACAGACAAGACTAGACAGACAAGACTAGAAGACTAGACAGACAAGACTAGACAGACAAGACTAGACAGACAAGACTAGACAGACAAGACTAGACAGACAAGACTAGACAGACAAGACTAGACAGACAAGACTAGACAGACAAGACTAGACAGACAAGACTAGACAGACAAGACTAGACAGACAAGACTAGACAGACAAGACTAGACAGACAAGACTAGACAGACAAGACTAGACAGACAAGACTAGACAGACAAGACTAGACAGACAAGACTAGACAGACAAGACTAGACAGACAAGACTAGACAGACAAGACTAGACAGACAAGACTAGACAGACAAGACTAGACAGACAAGACTAGACAGACAAGACTAGACGGGCGATTTTTTTATTTATCGGTAGTCCTAGGTTAGGTTACAGGGAGGTTAGGAAATAAGCGCGCTTCATTTCTAACCTCACCTAACCTAATGCTAACCTAATCCAATGCTAACACAACTAACCCAATGAGATTGTAGCTGATTAAAAGCTGATTAAAGCTGATGAAAGCTGTCTAAAAATAGACCTCAGTCCCTCTTTAGCTAGGGGCATCATAGACCTCACACGCTGTTACGCGTGGGGTTACATAGACCTCACACTCTGTTTAGCGTGGGGTTACATAGACCTCACACCCTGTTTATCGTGGGGTTACATAACCTCACACCCTGTTTAGCGTGGGGTTACATAGACCTCACATCCTGTTTAGCGTGGGGTTACATAGATCTCACACCCCTGTTTAGCGTGGGGTTATATAGACCTCACACCCCTGTTTAGCGCGATGAAAAGTGGATGCAAGTAAATGAAAAGTGGATGGAAGTAGATGGAAAGTGGATGCAAGTAGATGAAAAGTGGATGCCAGAAAATTGAACTCTTTGGTGTTTATATAAATGAAAAAAATTAAAACGATCTGGGTCACAGACAAGTTTAAAAAATTTCGCTTACACCGTAAATTAATCGGATAAATATCACAGGAAATATGTGGTCTGTATAGTCTTGTCCGTTCTTGTTCGACCTTGTTCGGTATTGTCCGACCTTGTTCGGTCTATAACCAATAATCTCATTTGAATCAATCCGTAATATGTTTGCAATCAATTATGTATGCATACACGATTCTCCGCTACCCACCTGCAACTCATTTTGAATTTTCCCCGTTTGTCTGTCTAATCTAGTCTGTCTAATCTCGTCCCTCCATTCTTGCCTGGTGTTATCAGCACTAAACGTTCGGTCGCGCCTAATCGACTGCCGATAAATCAAAATCTTAATATGTTTATTAAATTAAACGCAAAACAATCTCTTATATATTTTAAATCAGTCTTATCTAATCTCGTGTATTTAGACTCGTCTGTCTAGTCTGATGTATCTAGCCTCGTCTGTCTAGCCTCGTCCATTACATATAAATTGAGGGAAAAGGTCAACTGTAATTATTTATTCGTTAATCAACCAATCAGTATCCAGATAATTAGTTTAGCAATATCTGCCGCGGCGGATGATGACATCTACTGAGAGGGAGGCGGTCGGGCGGTATCTCTCTTAAGGCACATGCTAGAGCCGTTCTGACACCAGATTTGTTTTTCTCATCAAATGGTTTAAAAATGGTTTAGTCTAGTCCGTGTAGTCTTGTTTGTCTAGTCTTGTCTGTCTGGTCTTGTCTGTCTAGTCTTGTCAATCTTAACCCCCCATAATCTCAATTGAATCAACCCCTCTCTGGAAATATATCCACCCCTCATTTTGAATTTTCCTGCTATCCACCGTGCACGTATCTTGCAGCGCCATCTAGACATACTCGCTCGGACACGTTCAGAACTATTTTGTATAGGATTCCCCCATAAGGGGCTTGGTGCTAGATTTACATGTAATTCCTCATAAGGGTCTTCGTGCTAGATTTTAGATGTAATTCCCCCATAAGGGGCTAGATTTACATGTAAATCCCATAAGGAGGTGGTGTGGCCTAGAACATGACATCTTTCCCTACTCTTGTGCACATTCATGAATTTAAATTGTGTTTCTAGTTTTTGAATATGCGTTCCAAAGTCAAAAGTCTTTGAGGACCTCAAGTCTTTGAGGTTTTCAAAAGTAATTATTACCATAAGTCATTAAAATAATTGCAAATATAACTGACAATGAAAAGTGGAAAACTTTTATACATGTACATAATTTTGATAATCCGACATACATGTGACCAGACAATCTCCGGATTATCAAAATATTCCGGATAATCAGAATTAAAATAAAACAATAACAATTTTACATGTTTTATGTGCAATTGTATTTCAGAAAGAATATAATATGTATGTATAAAGAATATAATATGAAAGAATATAATATCTATATAGGTAAACGTGTACATAGAAAAAAATATGTACACAATTAGAACAGATAGTAAGACAAAGGGTGGAGTTAGCTTGGTCAGAATCGTCAATAAAGTTTTCAGAGTAAAAAGCAGGGTGTGTTGGCCAGATCTTCTTCCAAGAACACTGGCTGGTGTTGTTTTTGACTTTATTTCTTCTGTGCGCAAAGTTTATATCCGGCGCGGGGCAGCGTAAAAAATTACGGAATATGCCGGATTAAGGAATATGCCGGATTATCAAGATTATACTGTATTCCGAAGTTCCGAAACTAATTTAAAGGAAATTGATGAAAATGCATCTTTAGATGATGTAAAAAATAGAATAAACAATATGAGGACTTGTTATGGAAAACAACTCAAAAAGATTGAAAAAGTGAAAAATCTGGCTGCAGGAATTGATGATGTTTCCGAGCCAATATTATGGTATTTAGATGAATTAAATGATTTCTTAAGTGAACAAGAAATATTATTGTAGCACAGATAGCACAAGATCCGTGCAGATCAAATTTCACCTCAAAACTAATGTTGGAAGACTTAGTATGACAGTGCAGGGCCTGCAGTTACAACACGTTGGAAGACTTGGTTGTACATAAAGTTGTATGGGCCGCTTTTGTGTTGCCTGCGTGAACCATCCGATCTCCGGTCTAGTATTCTTGACAAACAGAGGATACGGAGATATTCCGCTCCTCTCCGTATACCTCTATATACCTCTTCGTATCGGAGCGGAGGATACGGAGAGGAGCGGAACGGAGCCAAGCTGAGCTGAGCGGACGCAGTATGTGCGTTTCTATTTAAATACATGGGTTTTATATTTTTCTGGACTGAAAGGCTGAGCTGAGCGGAGACAAGCGGACCCAGTGTGCGAAAATAAATCTTCTGACGTGCACTCATTGCGATTACAAAAAACTCGCACCTCATGCATAAAAGTCCTTCTTCACGCACGTATCATAAACTGCTATTATTGTATACATATATTTGTCTATAAATATACAAAAATGTATTTATTTTTAATTATTGGTAACTATAAAAATATTTGTGAAAAACAATAATTTGAAAATTATGATTTTAAATTAATTTAAATTTTTTATAAAAAAAAATATGATTTTCAATTTTGTCAAATTTTTGATTCGAGAGAATACTCGGATCATTTATTAAAATGTCGTGAAATTTCTCATATGAATTGATCAAATTATTTTTTACGCTTAATATAGATTTTAAAGATTTATAAAGATTATTATTGTATAGATTTTAAAGTTAATGTGCAACTGCGTGGCCCATACTTTATTGATACTAGAAAAAACACTTTTAGTTGTTGCATTTGTTCCTGGAAGGGAGAGAGCGTATTCTACCATTTTTAAAATATTTTGATAAGCTTAACCTTTAAGTATAGACTTGGAGTCTCACAGGCTCCGCGCGGTATAAGAAAGTTGATTATAAATACCTGTTTTTTTAGGGTTCCGTTCCGAAAACGGAACCCTTATAGGATTACTTTGTTGTCCGTCTGTCTGTCTGTCTGTCTGTCTGTCCGTCCGTCTGTCTGTCTGTCAAGACCATTTTTCTCAGGAACGCGCAGAGGTAACAAGTTGAAATTTGTATCAAATACTCGAGACTGCGGGCTCTTTCAGCTGTGAAAAAATCAAACTTGTAAGTCAACGCAATCAAAAGATATGACCGTTTATGTCGCATATTTTTCGATTTCACAAGGGAATCAAAACCTATAGGGTACTTCCCGTTGACCTAGAATCATGAAATTTGACAAGAGGCGGTATCTTACAGAACATGTAAAGGGAAAAATCTGAAAACCGTAAATATGTAGTTTAATTACAAGAAAAATGCGAATTTACTATTAAAAACTTATGAAAATGCACTAATGTGTTGCGTGGTATTGTCAGGCACCAGAAGCATATGGGTTGCATGCAGTTAGGTCCTCCTCGGTTATGTCCTCCTCGGTATTGTCCTCCTCGGTTAGGTCCCTTCGAGGAGGCATTTTCAACCCACAATGCAATTTCCTAATATTTCTCCTCTAAAGGCATGTACCCTTAATAATAACCACAAACACTGCTAGAACTATCACAATTATAGAGAACGTTTTTCATTGTTTTGTGTGATACGTCTGAATTACGAGATTATTTTGAAACTTATAAAAAGAA
Organism: Phosphuga atrata; assembly: GCA_944588485.1. Classification (NCBI taxonomy): domain Eukaryota; kingdom Metazoa; phylum Arthropoda; class Insecta; order Coleoptera; family Silphidae; genus Phosphuga; species Phosphuga atrata. The sequence continues at coordinate 24,928,374 of OX155907.1, forward strand.
AGCGAACAAGACGATTGTGATTAGGGTTTGACGGTTTTTCAAACCCGGTTTTAAAAAACCGGTTTTCAAAATAAATTTGACACATTCGAAAACCGGTTTTAAAATTAAGAAAACCGGTTTTAAAGAATTCAATGATACTTTACTTACAAGTTTGTACGGAACCCTCGGTGCGCGAGTCACAACTCGCACTTGGCCGGTTTTTTTTTCTTATTAGGGATCTATTTTCAGATACAGAAATGGTTTTCACTTGATTCGGAATCAGTTTCTAGAAAGAAGTTACTTGTGAATTGCATGAATTGAAGTTGCTTGTGAGAGATTCCACGTAAGACGATTGTGATTAGGGTTTGACGGTTTTTCAAAGCCGGTTTTAAAAAACCGGTTTTCAAAATAAATTTGACACATTCGAAAACCGGTTTTAAAATTAAGAAAACCGGTTTTAAAGAATTCAATGATACTTTACTTACAAGTTTGTACGGAACCCTCGGTGCGCGAGTCACAACTCGCACTTGGCCGGTTTTTTTTTTCTTATTAGGGACCTATTTTCAGATACAGAAATGGTTTTCACGTGATTCGGAATCAGTTTCTAGAAAAAAGTTACTTGTGAATTGCATGAATTGAAGTTGCTTGTGAGAGATTCCGCGTACGCACTAGTGTTAAAAAATTTGATGTCCATACTTAAAAGTTATTAAAGTCGGAACACAGCCTGAATATATAAATATATTCAGCTTTTCCGGAGCTCTATAACAGGCACCTGGCAGTTTATACCTTCGTGGCACTCAACAAAAACCAGAAAAATAACATTGTTTTTTAAGTTCATGTCTTTCCGATACCTTAAGTGGATAGTCTGTACACGCGTTTTCGAAAACGCGTTTTCGAAATTTATCTCTCATCAGTACAGCTTTGAAAATATTTTAAACAATGTCTTTCTAGCTATCTTAATAATTTCGGTTTTTGCAGTTAAAGAAGGTACACTAGATTTCCTTGTTGAACCTTGTTGTTGAAATGTTTTGTGGATTTTGCAAATGCATCAAAAGAGTTGCTAATTCTACTTGTTTTCGTTCTTCTAAACCATTTTATTTTAAACTGGTTTTCTTAATTTAAAAACCGGTTTTCAAATGTGACAAATTTTCTTTAAAAACCGTTTTTTTTACCCGGGTCTGAAAAACCGTTTTCATCAAAAAAGTTGATAATTCCACTTGTTTTCGTTCTTCTAATAAATCGAATAAAATCTTCGTCCATATAATAATTTCGAACTTATTTCAGTGTTCAGTTTCATTTTTTTAGTTCATATAACGGAAATTCAAATATACATTCACTTGTTAATATGCACAATGCACAAGAGCTGGCCAACCCAACTCGTTGCATAGAATAAATAGCAAATAAAATAAGATGAAAAATGATTTTTATCTAATAAATTAATTTGTTTTAAACCGGTTTTCTTAATTTAAAAACCGGTTTTCAAATGTGAGAAATTTTCTTTAAAAACCGGTTTTTTCAAACCGGGTTTAAATAACCGTTTATTTTTACCAAAATCAACGTTTTTACCAAAAGAGTTGCTAGTTCTACTTGTTTTCGTTCTTCTAAACCATATAATAATTTAAAACTTATTTCAGTGTTTAAATTTTTTAGTTCATTTAACAGAAATTCAAATATACAATCACTTGTTAATATACAGAATGCACAAGCGCTGGCCATCCCAACTCGTTGCATAGAATGAATAGCAAATCAAATAAGATAAAAATGATTTTTACCTTATAATTTAATTTATTTTAAACCGGTTTTCTTAATTTAAAAAACGCTTTTCAAATATGACAAATTTTCTTTCCGATACCTTAAGTGGATAGTCTGTACACGCGCTTCTAAATTTATCTCTCATCAGTACAGCTTTGCTTTTATGAACAACTATTTGTAATCCCTTCACTTGTTCATAAAAGCTAAGCTGTACTGATGAGAGATAAATTAAACCATTAAACGATCGGATTTTCTGAAAGAACTATGATTTTTTATAATAACTGCTGGCAATATCTTGAAGAATGGACAGTTCAATTGGATATTAAAAAATTTAATTGAGTGACACTAAAAAATGAGATTTTATGGGAATATGTGAAAAAATCTTATTTTATATATTACAGTACATTTAAAAAAAGAAATGCAGATAGTTTAAAAAAAGCGGAATATTTTAAAAAGCGGGACATTTTTAAAAATCGGCGGGACGCGAGACTGTCCTTCAAAAAGCGGGACTGTCCCGCCAAAATCGGGACGTGTGGTCACTTAATGTCTACAGTCAATTTTACTTATAATTAATATTTCATTAAAAGATCAATAGAATCAGAAATCGATAGAATTTAGAATTTGTTATTAGTACATAGTTAATAGAAAATTTTGCACAATTTTGTCCATTTAATCAAAATTAAATTAATTTAGTTCTGTTTATCAATGTTTCTGGTTAGGGGTAGCAAGATTTTTATCAAACGTAATTTTTGATAACTTTCACCCCTTGACGTACAAATAAAATTACGTTGACTTGTCCAAATACATGTGATCTTATGAGATATACATAGCGCTTTAGAGACGTCATTGTATGTCAAGGGGTTAATCTAAACTCTATGTTGTAAATTGTTTAAAAAAAAATATTCAAAATAATAATTGGTAAAATAGAGTATGTAGTGTGGTGAATTGGTAGTAACAATAATAAAATCACAACGTTCGGAATTGAATTGAATTATAAATAAAAACTGATGCGAAATTGTGTTTTAATGGCTTTTCTTGCTGTTTTTCAGGTGCCGTGTGGGATTGGATGAGGTGAGTTCTCTTATTTATTCCCTCTTTATCTTTGTAAGAAAAAGCTATAAAACTAACACATGTAGGGATAATACAGGCAGCCTCCTAAATAGACTTTGCCTTAAATTCTATTTCAGTTGTTTTACATATCTACATAAAGATAAATCCTGCTATTTACATGCATACATAACAGCAAATGTCTCTTTCACAAGAAACTTTTTTCTGTTACAACCACAATTTTTATCTCTCTGCAAGAAACATACGCAAATAAAAAATTACACTGCAAAATATTGCCCATAAATTATTTCTTCTGCTAGTTACATGCATACATAACAGCGAATGTCTCTTTCACAAGAAACTTTTTTCTGTTAAAACCACAATTTTTATGCCTCTACAAGAAACATACGCAAATAATAAATTACACAGCAAAATATTGCCTATAAATTATTTCTTGTTTGTTTTATATTCTGTTGAAAACTTAGATTATTCCCTCAGATTTAATTTCATTGTTTAATAGTAGAAAATAGAAGGTTTATTGTCAGCTTCTATATCTGATCCAACCTATCTCACACGCAACAATAATATCCCATGTAATACCATTTAGACAAGTATCTCATCTCCCAATTTATTATCTCGACCACCGAGATAATCCCGAAACAATCTCCGTTCCATTTCGTTTGTTCCTAAATTTTTGATGCCTTAATTTCTGTAACGTTTTACTTATTTAATTGAAAACAAAGTTTACGCCGTTTCTTGTTTTGGTTTATTTTCGAAAACATGAATGGTATTTTATTTTATGTTGGTTTCTTTTTCCGTGGAAAAGTTATTTTCTGGGGACGTGAACGTTATCCCCGCGACTGAAATCCGACGTCGAGTCTTGCTAAATCCATTTTGGATGGAGTTTTCGCGAAATAAATGACCAACACAGAACTCGCTCGCACAAAAATAACTTTAATAATCTATTTTTTATTTGAATAGCAAATACGTTACAATCTCTATTTTTCCTATAGAATTTCCTGCATAAAGCTTTCCGTCTAAAACTAAAATGTCACATACAAGTTTTATATTTCTACATTTTTTTTTAATCGTCCTATTTTCTTGTAAATGTTCCATTTCAATTCCACTGCATTTTTTAATTCACATCTCAAAAACCAACTGACATACAAAACAAATAAATGAGTCTTAAAAAACTTAAGATTGAAACATACTTTACTAATATTTAGTGTGAAAATTTTGTTATTTTTATATTACATTTTACATTTTTGTCTCGTAATTAAAGTCTATACAAAAACCGACTTTTTGGAAAACCGGTTTTCGAATTCGGGATTTCCAAAAAAACGGTTTTAACCGGTTTTCAAATTTTTCTAAGAAAAAAATTGAATATTAACCTTCTTATACACGCTTTTTTTATGACACAAATACACGCGTCGCTCTGAGACACCGACTTGTAATAATTTGAATTTAACACTAAATTTTAAATACAAATTCAGTTTAAAATAAATCTATGTGACAGCAGATTATATATTTTATTGCTTGGATAAAAAAATAACAAAATAAAAAATAATAAAAAAAAGTAAACATATATATTCAAACTAGACAGAATAAACACATAATGCTTATTTATGTGTAAATAGCCACAACATTATATGAAACATGAAATAACATACAAATGTGGATATTACGACGGAAGAAAACAGAATACTCACCGTTCACGAAAATATATCAATTTGACACGCGTAGGTCTGTCAGACCGAATATTTAAACAGATGCACACGTGTTGTTTATACAATGTTCTCCACGTTACTGCCATAAAAAGTACAAAGTTTTGAGAAAGTATCGGGAGCATGAGCACTCAAGCGTGTCTACTTTTCTCGGATTAAGCAGTTTAACAACCCTTCGGTCTGTGAGACCGACACGCGTGTATAGAAAGGTTAAGATTAAAACACACTTTACTAATATTTAGTGTGAAAATTTTGTTATTTTTATAAATATTCCACTTAAATTTTAGATTTATGTCTCGTAATTAGGGTTTATACAAAAACCGACTCTTTGGAAAACCGTTTTTCGAAATCAAGATCTCCAAAAAACAGGTTTTAACCGGTTTTCGAATTTTTACTAACAAAAAATAGAATATTAAGATTAAAACATACTTTTACTAATATTTAGTGTGAAAATTTTGTTATTTTTATAAATATTCCACTTAAATTTTAGATTTATGTATCGTAATTTGTGTTTATACCAAAACCGAGTTTTTGGAAAACCGGTTTTCGAATTCAAAATTTCCAAAAAAAAACGGTTTTCACCTGTTTTTGAATTAAAAAAAAAAATAGAATATTAAGACTAATATTTTGTGTGAAAATTTTGTTATTTTTATAAATATTCTACAAAAATTTTAGATTTATGACTCGTAATTAGGGTTTATGCAAAAACCGACTTTTTTGAAAACCGGTTTTCGAATTCAAGATTTCCAAAAAAAAACGGTTTTAGCCGGTTTTCGAATATTTATAAAAAAAAAATTGAATAAAAATATTAAAACATTCTTTACTAATATTTAGTGTGAAAATTTTTATAAATATTCCCCTTAAATTTTGTATTTATGTCTCGTAATTAGGGCTTATACTAAAACCGACTTTTTGAAAAACCTGTTTTCGAATTCAAAATTTCCAAAAAAAAAAACGGTTTAAACCGGTTTTCGAATTTTTCTAAAAAAAAAAGAAATAGAATATTAAGATTAAAACATACTTTACTAATGTTTAGTGTAAAAATTTTGTAATTTTTATAAATATTCCCCTAAAAGTTTAGATTTATAATCTTATAATTAGGGTTTATACAAAAACCAACTTTTTGAAAAACCGGTTTTCGAATTCAAGATTTCCAAAAATCCGGTTTTCGAATTTTTCTCAAAAAAAAATAGAATAGGAAAAAAAGGTTTTTTTAGTTTATTACCGGTTTTAACCGGTTTTCGATTTAAAAAAAAAAAATAGAATAATGAGATTAAAACATACTTTACTAATATTTATTGTTACAATTTTATTATTTTTATAAATATTACACTGAAATTTTAGATTTATGTCTTGTAATTAGTGTCTATAGAAAAACCGACTTTTTGGAAAACCGGTTTTCGAATTCAAGATTTCCAAAAAACGATTTTAACCGGTTTTCGAATTTTGCTAAAAAAAAAAGAATATCAATATTAAAACATACTTTACTAATATTTAGTGTGAAAAATTTGATATTTTTATAAATATTTCACAAAAATTTTAGATTTATGTCTCGTAATTATAGTTTATACAAAAACCGACTTTTTAAAAATCCGGTTTTCAAATTAAAGATTTCCAAAACAACGGTTTTAACCGGTTTTCGATGTTTTCTAAAAAAAAAATAGTATATTAAGATTAAAACCTTTGGAAGATTTCCAAAAAAACGATTTTAACCGGTTTTCGAATTTTGCTAAAAAAAAAGAATATCAATATTGAAACATACTTTACTAATATTTAGTGTGAAAAATTTGATATTTTTATAAATATTTCACAAAAATTTTAGATTTATGTCTCGTAATTATAGTTTATACAAAAACCGACTTTTTAAAAATCCGGTTTTCAAATTAAAGATTTCCAAAACAACGGTTTTAACCGGTTTTCGATGTTTTCTAAAAAAAATAGTATATTAAGTAATTTTTATAAATATTCCACTAAAGTTTTAGATTTATGTCTAGTAATTAGGGTTTATACAAAAACCGACTTTTTGGAAAACCGGTTTTCGAATTCAGCATTTCCAAAAAACCGGTTTCCGAATTTTTCTTTAAAAAAAATGGAATATTAAGATTAAAACATTACTATTATTTAGTGTGAAAATTTTGTTAATTTTATCAATATTCCACTAAAATTTTAGATTTATGTCTCGTAATTAGGGTTTATACAAAATCTGACTTTTTGAAAACCGGTTTTCGAATTCAAGATTTCCAAAAAACCGGTTTTCGAATTTTTCTAAAAAAAAAAGGATATTAAGATTAAAACATACTTTACCAATATTTAGTGTGAAAATTTTGTAATTTTTATAAATATTCCGCTAAAATTTTAGATTTATGTCTCGTAATTAGGGTTTATACAAAAACCGACATTTTGGACAACCGGTTTTCTAATTCAAGATTTAAAAAAAAACGGTTTTGACCGGTTTTCGAATTTTTCTAAAAAAAAAAAAATAGAATATTAAGATAAAACATACTTTAATTTAATGTGAAAATTTTGTAATTTTTATAAATATTCCACTTTCATTTTAGATATATGTCTCGTAATTACGGTTTATACAAAAACCGACTTTTTGGAAAACCGGTTTTCGAATTCAAGATTTCCAAAAAACCTGTTTTAACTGGTTTTCGAATTTTTCTCACAAAAAAAATAGAATAGGAAAATTTATTTTTTTTATTCATTTTCATTTTTTTAGTTTATATAAAATAACAAAACGAAATCAGTTAAAAAGTAAAAAGTAAAAATCCAAAGTAAAGTTCAAAGTAAAAATATAAAAAAAATAAGGATACACATTACTTACACAAAATAACGAAATCTCAAACAAAAATTTTAGCTTTCATTGTCTTTGAGGGGTACACGATGTACTATACTTACATTAAACATATTTTAGAAAAATATGTTTGATGTAACAAATTTATTTCTTATTAGTTACATTATTTAACTTTATAATAAACAATCAATTGTATTTTCATATATAAATGTTACGCGACATTATTTATCTTGATAGAAATAAAAAGGGATACATTCTTAATGGTTACGTACCTTACTATTTAGTACTTATTTGGGTTAAACTGGAATAAGAGTGCTTATAGATATAGGCAACCTAATGTATGCAATATCAATTTCCGTAAGTTTGCATTGTGGCACGGGGGGCGCTGAACATATGAGCACGTAATAGCAGCTCTCAAAGATTTGAAAGTTTTTCTTCAGAGTCTTCAAGAAACTTATGAATGGATTTTTCCAAGGCTTCCTTTAAAAAAACATACTCTTATGAGTAGTTTCTTCGATTTTTTCTTCCTAATAAACGGTTTCCACATAAGAATTTGGAAATATTCTAAACAATGTCTTTCCAGCTAACTTGATAATTTCGGTTTTTGAAGCTAAAGAAGGTACACTAGATTTCTTTGCTGAACTGGAAATGTTTTGTGGATTTTGCAAATGCATCGAAAGAGTTGCTAATTTTATTTTAAACCGGTTTTCTTAACCGGTTTTAAAATGTGAGAAATTTTCTTTAAAAACCGGTTTTTTAAAACAGGTCTGGAAAACCGTTTTCATCAAAAAAGTTGCTAATTCTATATCTAATTTCTACTTGTTGACAAATTTTCTTTAAAAACCGGTTTTTTAAAACCGAATTTGAAAAACCGTCAATCCCTACTCGTAAACTATTAGAATGGTTTGAAAAAAATCTGAAGATCCTTAACCTTCCGTTTGGCGCTTGGGTCCAGCCAGACCTTTTGCTATTTCATTTGTTTTTTTAATATAATTCTAATTGAGCTATCAACTTAAATTTCCTTGACTTTTCCTAAAATTTCGCTAGCTTTCATTTAAAAGAAAAAATAAAAGGGTATATGCCATACAAGGGTAATTACAAGGATATGTATTTGAATATACTTCGATTTGGCACATGTGGTCTGTCCGGACCCATATATATTTTATATGAAATAAAATGTATTTTGAAAATTTTACTGTGGTTTTTTAGTTTCTCTATATCTCACGCCAGCCCGAGGCGTGCCCTCGAGCTTTTGTCTTACTCGTATATCGTCCTTTGATCTATCTAGCGCGCGAGCAACGTGTTGGGCCACTGGGCCAGAATTTGTGTATAATACGCGATTACGTAGACAAAGTTTGGATACTGATTTTCATTCGTGATTGGCAGCGGCTTTATCTAACGAAATTCAAAGTAATCCTAGAAAAGAGATTGATGAAAATGTTGAACATGATCAACTCAGAGACGATGACGAGGATAATTATATGGATTATGTACCTGAAGAAGATGCGTCTGATATTAAGGAGGACTTGGTAATCGAACCAAAAGAAATTCTAGATAGTGGCGAAGAAGAAGAAGTAGAGGGAGAACGCGATTAGAAGCACATTCTAAAAATCAACAAGCTGCAACTGATGACTTTTTCTTTGGCAAAGACGGTACAGAATGGAACAGAAATGAACCACCTGCTGTTGATCGTTTGTGTCATTACAATATTATGCGTTTTCGAGGCTTTTTTAAATATGTTGGCCTTGGATGCATTTTGCACTTGCAAGGAAGTAGATAGACTAGACCAGGGGTTCCCAAAGTTTCCAGATTCCCAATTTAATATTACCGAATTTTTTTGCGGACCAAAAAAAAAAAACGGAATAAAATCGAAAGAATAACCACGATTTTTTTTTTGTTGTATATTTATTAAAGCAAAAAAAAGTATTTATTATTTATTTTACTATTTACTTATTTATTATTTAATAATTTTTTTTTTTTTTTTAAGACAGGTTAATCACACCGAAATCAGAAATACGAATCGCCGCATGGAATGTGCGAACGGGACATCACGTTGGTCAAAAGGAAATTATCGCCAAGGAATTATTGAAATGCAAAATATCGATCTGTGCATTATCAGAACTGCGGCTCACAGGATCTGGGACAATGAAGGTTGACCCACCATCAATCGACGAGACGATGACGCTATTCTATTCTGGTGGCGACAAACGAGAAGCGGGCGTTGGCTTTATGGTTGATCGACGGGCCTCTGCCAGTGTTATCGCATTCCAACCGATATCCGAGCGTCTGGCGGTTATCACTATTGATGGAACGATTAAGACCCATATCGTATCCGTCTACGCCCCAACTGAGGACACCCCCAACTGCCCGGACACAGACAAGGATGAATTTTATGCCCAGTTTCAACACACACTGGATACAATACCCCAAACCGATTTAATCGTACTTATGGGCGACTTTAATGCACATACGGGTGAAGATCGAACCGGTTGGGAAGAAACGATGGGAAAATTCGGATACGGGGAAATAAATGACAACGGATTACGCCTCTTATCATTTGCAGCGTCAAACAACTTGATCATCGGCAACAGCATCTTTCGTCACCCCCTCAAACATCAACTCACGTGGCGAAATCCATCCGGCAACGATTCGGCGATGTTGGACTACATTTTGGTCAACACCAGATTCCGATCGACGCTCAAAGATGTACGTGCGATGCGTGGACCCGACTGTGGATCAGACCATTATCTTGTCCGAGTGAAACTACAATTGAAATTACAAAGAGCAAAGAAAAAGGCACCACCATCAGCCAAGAGGAACTGGGCCTGTCTGCGAGACCCTGAAACCAGCCGAAAATTTCAAATCGCATTATCCAACAAATTTGCAGCACTCACGATACCAGTAGATATCAACATAGAAGAAAAACAAAGTTCTGAGTCTATTGTGGGGTGTGCAACGGAGCTGTGTCCGCCCATCCGTCGACGGACGCAGCAATGGATCTCGGACGACTGTCTCAATCTAGTCGACCAGCGGAAGCAAATGAAACACGTCGATTTCAAACAATACCGACGATTGAACAAAGAAGTTCGACAGAAAATGAAATTGGAACGGGAAGCTTACTGGAATAACATCGCGGCTGACATGGAAGAAGCAGCGTCAAGGCATGAGTACCGGACGCTGTACCAGACAATCCGACGGTTAAGTGGCAAAACAACATCACCAAATGACAATATCAAAAAATTGGATGGAACTTTCGTGACCTCTCCTCAGGAACGTCTACAGCGGTGGAGAGACTTCTTTCATCAGCTGTACAACCACAATCCGCCAGTAGGTCCAGCACCCGAACTGCCGATTATTGAGCAGCCGATAAATCAGTTTCCCGATACTGAACCAACAATCAATGAGGTGAAGACGGCAATAAAATCCCTGAAAAATGGTAAAGCGCCGGGAGGAGATCAAGTAACTGCCGAAATGATCAAAGCCGGGGGAGACGTCTTATTACATCAACTTCACGTTCTCACAGTGCATATATGGCATTCAGATTGTGTTCCATCCGTGTGGAAGAATGCGATTGTTGTGCCTATTTTGAAGAAAGGCGACAGTCGGGAATGCAAGAATTACCGTGGTATTAGCCTCCTCTCGATCGTCGGCAAAGTATTTATGAAAATCATACAATCAAGACTACAGAAACATCGAGAGCAAACAAGCCGGGAAGAACAAACTGGATTTCGACCACATCGAGGATGCATCGATCAGATATTTGCTCTCCGTCAGCTAATGGAAGAAAGAATTCGATGTGGCAAACGAACTGTCATCGTCTTCATCAATTTCAAATCTGCTTTTGATTGCATCGATTGGACAAGCTTGTGGGAAGCCCTGAAGATCGAACACGTGCCACTGAAAATCATTCAACTTCTTCAAGCATCGTACGACGGCTCAACCAGCAATGTTCGTATCCGAAACGACATGTCTGAGGAATTCCCGATTCGAACCGGAGTCCGGCAAGGAGACGTGGCCTCGCCGCTCCTTTTTAACATTGTGATCGACACGATTATGCGAAAAGCGTTTGATGGGCGACGCGGAGTTCGATATGATGACAAAAACTTCCTAACCGATCTGATGTTCGCCGATGACAGTGCGGTTTCCGCCAACACAGATGCCGAAGCAACAGACACCTTGTATGACATTTCCCGCATTGTCCAGTCATACGGACTGAGAATCAATGCGGATAAGACCAAAGTGCTTACAACGGATGGATCTGAAGCCAGAGTTTACCTCGATGGAACCACAATCGAGCAGGTACCACAGTTCAAATATTTGGGATCACTGGTTGTGGAGAAGAAAGTAGCTTCGACAGCCGAAGTTCACAGCCGGATAGGCCAGGCAACAGCAACGTTTGCTTCACTCAAGTGGTGCATATGGAAGCGGACGAATATTACCATCAAAACCAAAATACGCCTATACCGGACGCTGATCCTCCCAATTCTTCTTTATGGATCGGAAACATGGACATTACTCAAACCAGACCTTAACAAGCTCGAGGCCTTCCAAATGCGATGCCTGAGACAGATTCTCTGCGTCTCACTCCTCAACCACCTCCGAAATGAGACAATCAGAGAAAGGTGCGACCAACAGACACCGATTGTTGAGGAAATTCAAAAACGCCGATTACGATGGTTCGGCCACATCTGTAGGATGGGCGACAATCGAGTACCGCACAAACTCCTATGGAAAAAACGACCTCTTGATTGGAGAACACAAAAACAAGCACCGAAGACCACATGGTTGAAACACGTAGAGAACGATTTAAAAAACCAGCGAATAACAACAGCTGAGGCAAGAACCGTTGCAACTGATCGATTAGCATGGAAGCGTATAGTGAATGGAGCACGGAATCTAGCGGCACCAACAGCAGCGTACTAGCTACGAGGTCGACCACCTCTTCATGCGCCGGCTATGGATTAAAGAAGAAGAATAAAAAATAATATATCGTATCGATATCGCGGGCCGAATTCACGGGCTTCGCGGGCCACTTTTGGCCCGCGGGCTGCACTTTGGGAACCCCTGGACTAGACAAATCTGATGCAAGGCGAAATTTTCTAAACTACGCTGTCTATGTCATTGGTTGTTCCAAACGTTGAAAATCGAATGAACAACGTTCATATTATTAAACAATTTCCTACTCGTTTAGCAGTTGAGGCGTTTTTTGGCCGACCAATAGTAAGTATTCAAATAAAATTACTTTTGGTTCATTTCACTTCCGTTCCAAATTTACTTTTATTTCGACTACATACCACCTAATTTCAGTGGTCTTTCTTTCGTTGTTACATTCCGGATACCAGCACATCTATTTGAAAATCAATCCGGATCGGGGTGCAAACTTTCTTCCCAAGGAAGTGAAAAATTAAAGCGTAAAACACGTTTCTTTTGCACTAAATAATTGAACCCTGTGTGCCATCAACACTCGTGAAAAGTGAATTTACTTGCTTCACTTTCACGAATCAGAATTCATAAGACGATAAGTGTATATAAGAAATAATATGGACAGAAATAAAGTGTAAAAAGAATTTAATTTTTTTTCACCTGAGTAGGTAATTGTTCATAAGCGAAAGCCACTAAGAATAATAAAACAACAAACAAAAATATATAACTAGATGCTTCAATATAGGTATATGCATTTCATTATGCCTCCAATAATGCAATATTTCGATATGTTTGTATGGATATATACACGGGTATGGCCAGACCACATGTGCCAAACCAAAGGTTAGCGGACTATGTGCAAAACAGAGGGTTAAAATTGTTGTTTATAGCATCCTCTTTTTTTATTTAAAACTAATCGTAAAAATTGCAATTTTGTGTCGGTTGCAAAATATGTATGAAACAGTTAAAATAATCAATCATTTTAACTGTTTCATACCCCTGTTACGTTATCACCCATTGTAATTGCTAATTCTACTTGTTTCGATTTCGTTGATTTTTGCTTAATAATTTAATTTACTTTAAACCGGTTTTCTTAATTTAAAAACCGGTTTTCAATTGTTACAATTTTTCTTTAAAAACCGGTTTTTTAAAACCGCGTTTGAAAAACTGTTTTCATCAAAAGAGTTGCTAATTCTACTTGTTTTCGTTTTTCTAAACCCTATAATAATTTCAAACTTAGTTCAGTGTTTAATTTTTTTGGTTCGTTTAACAGAAATTCAAATAAACATTCACTTGTTAATATGCACAAGCGCTGGCCAACCCAACTAGTTGCATAAAATGAATAGCAAATGAAATAAGAAAAAAAAATGATTTTTAATAATTTAATTTATTTTAAACCGGTTTTATTAATTTAAAAACCGGTTTTCAAATATTCTTAAAAAAAACGGTTTTTTAAAACCGGGTTTGAAAAACGGTTAATCCCTACTCGTAAACTATTAGAATGGTTTGGAAATGTTCCATAAAATTGTTGTTTATACCAAACAGTTTTTTGATTTAAAAATGATCGTAAAAAATTGCAATTTAGTTTCGGTTGCAAAATATTTATGAAACGGTTAAAATGATTGATTCCCCTGTTACGTTATCACCCATTAATCCACGTTTTATTGCCGGCGTTAAATTATTCCACTCGCCATAAAATCATAACGATTATGTCTTAATTATCATTCTTTAATTACTTCTTATCGTGTGGCTCTCATTTCGAATTTCCTCTGAGGAAATGCCCCTAATCTTTTAACCCAACCTCTAAGTAATTAACTTTTCTTCACTATTTTACACACCCCCTTAAACACCCCATAAACACACAAATTTTCAGCGCCTTATTCAAAATTAATAGTTTGTCTACGCAAAGTTTTGAATCCTATTTCTATAAGATAATGATATACAATTTGATATCGATCTTGTTTCTATCATAGGCATGCGTTTTACCGACGCCGTTTTAATGTTTCTTGGCTATATATACACAAAGGGATGATTTATCTTTGACTAGGCAGAGATAATTTCCATCTTTTCTGCATAATAATCTGTTTATTCGCATTTTAATTGATTAATGCTCTTCCTCAAGCACCCTTTCATTAAAACCCCTAAAAAAGTTTCTTGGAATAAAACTTCCCCTTCTTGGTAATTCATTTTTTTACGGAATGCTGTTTTTATTTAACCAGATCATAGGGTAAATATAAGTACAGGATCCGCTTTATATGAAATTTTTTTTAGTTTTAAATGTAAATATTCATTTCCCGGAAAAGTTATCGTTTACGGTGTGTTATTATTCCGCCCTTAAGCGCAACGTATATATAAAAAAAAAACATATTTAATAGGGAAACATGCGGGGTGAAAAACTTAAGCTTTTTCAAGTTTTTTTTTTTTTATGAAACGATTAACTTTTACAGCAGGGAGAAATACCAAAATTATTACTCCAGCGAAAAAAAGGACTCCCCTATCTCTCTCCCTTAACATAATTATATCATTTTATAGAATAACTAAGCATTATGTAAATTAACTGTCACTACTTAAATACCATTCCGTATATTTCCTACGCATTCTGTAGAATAATAATAATTTAGGATAAAGCGCATAACCATTTTATATTTTATCTATGTATCCTGTAGAAAAATTAAAATAATTTAAAGTATAAAATCGTGTGAAACTTACTAGTTAAAGTACAATAGTATATTACAATAGTATACTAGTTAAAGTACAATAGTTGATAAATCAATAGAATAAATCTGTATTTTTAATTCAACATTTGAATCGATTTCGGCACCCATTAACAAAAGGGGAAGGGTGTATCGACCTAGGCCGAAATCGTGCGATTTACTTATCAATTTACTTCTCGAATTTATATGACTCGGGGAGTATGCTTCGGGTGTAAGAAGTGTAAAGGCGAGTATCGAAGCGCGAGCCACGCTCGACCAACACGTGCATACACCCGAAGCATACTCCCCCATTTTTAAGTTTAGCGTTTCAAATCAAGTTAACCAGGGGTGTAACCACGAGCCCAAAGGGCTGAAGCGGCATCCAACGTCTGGAAGACACCGATTTTAAGGGATCCCTCCACCCATTATCCCCATTTCTTTCCTTAAAAAAGGCGCCGGAAGGACGATCCACACCTGGCGGAGACGCGAGCGACCCTAACAGGTAAGTGATAAGACTAGCCCAAACATTGTAATCCGGTTCGAAGGACCAATGTTTGGTACGTGTCTCACGAAAATCAAATTTTCCCGTTTGAAACAGGGCTAGTCTAATCACTTACCTGTTAGGCTTGGTCGCGTCTCCGCCACATGTGGATCGTCCTTCCGGCGCCTTTTTTATGGGAGGAAATGGGGAAAATGGGTGGAGGGAGCCCTTAAAATCGGTGTCTTCCAGACGTTGGATGCCGCTTGTGCCCTTTGGGCTCGTGATTACAACCCTGGTTAACTTGACTTGCAACGCTAAACTTAAAAATGCGTGCACGTGTCGGTCGAGCTTGGTTCGCGCTTCGATTCTCGTCTTTACGCTTCTCACACCTGAAGCATACTCCCCGATTTATATTTCTTCACCCGAAGCATACTCCCCCATTTTTAAGTTTAGAGTTTTAAGTCAAGTTAACCAGCGGTGTAATCACGAGCGCAAAGGGCTGAAGCGGCATCCAACGTCTGGAAGACAGCGATTTTAAGGGCTCCCTCCACCCATTATCCCCATTTCCTCCCTTGAAAAAGGCGCGGGAAGGACGATCCAAACGTGGCGACGCGAGCGACCCTAACAGGTAAGTGATTAGCTAGCCCAAACATTGGAATACGGTTCGAAGGACCAATGTTTGGACCGTGTCTCACGAAAATCAAATTTTCCCGTTTGAAACAGGGCTAGTCTAATCACTTACCTGTTAGGCTCGGTCGCGTTTCCGCCACATGTGGATCGTCCTTCCGGCGCCTTTTTTATGGGAGGAAATTTGGAAAATGGGTGGAGGGAGCCCTTAAAATCGGTGTCTTCCAGACGTTGGATGCCGCTCGAGCCCTTTGGGCTCGTGATTACACCCCTGGTTAACTTGACCTGAAACGCTAAACTTAAAAATGCGTGCACGTGTCGGTCGAGCTTGGTTCGCGCTTCGATTCTCGTCTTTACGCTTCTCACACCCGAATCAAATAAATTCGCGAAGTAAATTGATACGTAAATCGCGCGATTTCGGCCCAGGGCGATACTCCCTTCCCCTTCTGTTAATCGGTGCCGAAATCGATTCAAATGTTGAATTAAAAATACAGATTTATCAAAATTGGCGCGAACAATAGTATATTATTCATAACTCGAGTTGTGAGGCAATTACTTACACGGAAAAAGTACGCTTTCAAAATTACAGTTTAAATAGTAGCAGCGGCCTTACTAATACAAATTTGTAAAGATAGCAGTCGCACACTGTAATTTTTAAAACTTATTTACTAATAACATAGGAAACTGTCATTTGACAGAAGTAAATTCAAGTTTTTACAATTTCAAATTCGTAAGGCCGTTGCTAGTATTTGAAACTGTAATTTTTAAAGTTTACTTTTTACTTTGTACTCTCGGAATTGCGCAATTTACATTTCGTTAATTCCGCGAGTACACCGAAAAAAAGTACACTTTAAAAATTACAGTTTCAAATAGTAGCAGCGGCCTTACCAATTTAAAACTGTAAAAACTTGAATTTGCTTTTGTTAAAATTACAGTTTTCTGTATTATTAGTAAATAAGTTTTAAGAATTACAGTGTGCGACTGTAATCTTTACAAATTTGTATGCGTAAGGTCGCTGCTACTATACCGCTAACTGTAATTTTTAAAGTGTACTTTTTTCCATGTACGTAATTGCCTCACAATTCGAGTTATGTACTATACTTTATCTACGAGTTATGTACTATACTTACATGTGGGCTGAAGCGGCATCCAACGTCTGGGAGACACCGATTTTAAGGGATCCCTCCACCCATTATCCCCATTTCCTCCCTTAAAAAATACGCCGGAAGGACGACCCAAATACTTGAATTATCTTTAAAAATTACAGTTTCCTATATTATTAGTAAATAAGTAATAAAAATTACAGTGTGCGACTGCAATCTTTACAAATTTGTATTCGTAAGGCCGCTGCTACTATACCGCTAACTGTAATTTTTAAAGTGTACTTTTTTCCATGTACGTAATTGCCTCACAACTCGCGTTATGTACTATACTTTATCTAGAAGTTATGTACTATACTTTATCTAGGAGTTATGTACTATACTTACATATGGGCTGAAGCGGCATCCAACGTCTGGGGGACACCGATTTTAAAGGAACCCTCCACGCATTATTCCCATTTCCTCCCTTAAAAAAGACGCCGGAAGGACGATCCACACGTGGCGGAGACGCGAGCGATCCTAACAGGTAAGTGATAAACTAGCCCAAACATTGGAATCCGGTTCGAAGGACCAATGTTTGGACCGTGTCTCACGAAAATCAAATTTGCCCGTTTGAAACAGGGCTTGTATAATCACTTACCTGTTAGGGTCGCTCGCGTCTCCGCCACGTGTGGATCGTCCTCCCGGCGCCCATTTCCCGGCGAAATGGGGATAATAGGTGGAGGGGGCCCTTAAAATCGGTGTCTTCCAGACCTAGGATACCGCTTCAGCTTTTTGGGCTCGTGATTACACCCCTGGCTAACTTGACTTGAAACGCTGAACTTAAAAAACCGTGCACGTGTCGGTCGAGCTTGGTTCGCGCTTCGATTCTCGTCTTTACGCTTCTCACACCTGAATCATATAAATTCGCGAAGTAAATTGATAAGTAAATCGCGCGAATTCGGCCCAGGTCGATACATACGAAAACCTTCCCCTTCTGTTAACCGGTGCCGAAGTCGACTCAAATGTTGAATTAAAAATACTGATTTATTAAAATTGGCGCGAACAATAGTATATTATACATAACTCGAGTTGTGAGGCAATTACGTACACGTTAAAAGTATACTTTCAAAATTACAGTTTAAATAGTAACAGCGGCTTTACGAATACAAATTTGTAAAGATTACAGTCGCACACTGTATTGTTGAAAACTTATTTACTAATAATATAAGGAAATTGCAATTTTGACAAAAGCAAATTCAAGTTTTTACAGTTTCAAATTCGTAAGGCCGCTGCTATTATTTGAAACTGTAATTTTTAAAGTTTACTTTTTTCTTTGTACTCGCGGAATTGCGCGATTTACATTGCGTTATTCCGCGAGTACATGGAAAAAAAGTACACTTAAAAAATTACAGTTTCGAATAGTATTTGAAACTGTAAAAACGTGAATTGTTTTTGAATCATCCGTTATTTAACGGAAATTCAAGTATACATTCACTTGCACAAGCGCTGGCCAACCCAACTCCAATCAAATAAAATATAGCGCTAAACCACGCTAAACAGGGTGCGAGGTCTATGTAACGGAGTGCACGGAGAGTGGACGAAATATCGAAGTAAAGTGGACGGAAAGTGTACGGAAAGTGGATGGAGTGGACGGAAAGTGGACGGAGTTTAGCGTGGGGTTGCATAGACCTCACACCCTGTTTAGCGTGATGAAAAGTGGATGCAAGTAGATGAAAAGTGGATGCAAGTAGATGAAAAGTGGATTGAAGTGGATGCAAGTATGACTTAATGGAAGAAGGCAGTTTGGATAAAAGTTTAGCTGAAGATATTGAAGCAGGTGTACCCAAAGATCATGATATATACAATGACTTAATGGTGAGAATGAATGAAAACGTCTCAATGTTAGCTGACTCCTTTAAAGAGTTGCTAAATTACCTGGATTTATTGGAACATCGATTTGATAACTGTCGGTCTAACTAATTTCTCAAAAAAGTAGTAGTAATTCTCAAATACCCAAACAGAATACCCCTGCAGGATTTCTAAGAAATTGCATTAATAAGAGAGAACAAGACGAAGAAAGTGTTTTCACACACTATGATTTCCAAGGGAGCATACCTTACCTCAATGAGAAAATTGCAAGCGGGAAGTCGTTTAATCCGTTTATTGAATGAAATGATCCTAACGAATAACAACTGATTTAGAACTTTCAGCTCGGTCTTATATACCCGCTGGAATGTTTATTAAATTAAACGAAAAACAAACCTAAGAAATTGATTAGACCGCGCTTCATAATTTATTATTTATCCGCTCGCGCACCGCTGATAAGGTAGCAGGAGTTGTTATGACTGCCAAACATCCGTCGCACCTAATCGACTACTGATAAATCAAAATATGTGTATTAAAATAAACACGCAATTTCTAAGAAAATAATTAGTCCGACATAATTTATTAGTCCCACGCTGTATGTAGCTGATAAGTAAAAAATATCTGTTATCAGTTGTACATCTTCAAATCTCACGCATACGCAGATCTTAAAGTGGGGTCAAGGCCACAGGTCATGGTCAGATCAAGATCAAGGCCAGGGTTAAGGATCAGGGTCATAGGTCAGGGTTAAGGTCAAGGTTATGTTAGGTTAGGGTCAAGGTTAGGTTAGATCAAAGTCAGAGGTAGTCAGAGACGGAGGTGGCGCCGGAACATGAACATGATCTTTCCCTACTGACATTGTCCACGAACTGTACTATAATGGGCATGTACAATAGTAGTCGTAGATAAAAAAACATTAGTATTACCATCTAAATTTGCTTATATTATGATAACTAATATTATTTGTATTATATAGAATGACTAAGTACTAAATGATTTACTTAAAAAATGTAATTAAAGTCACATTGAATATTGAATATCTAGTTATTCTATAGAATACCTGAATATTTAAGGGTAGAAGCAACTATTGATTTAGATGTAGTTGTTTTTCGTTTGTTAATAAATTAAGTCATTTGGTTGCTGTTGTTATTATGCAACGCGCGTCGGGCAGATGTGAAGTGTATTATTATTTTTTCCGCGCCTCTGAAATTGCGAAATTTAAAATTCGAGCAACGTTGTCCGCCCATAAGGGGATGAAAAAAGCTGATTAAAAAATCATCTATCAAAAAAAGGGATATCCGCGTAAAAAAGTATTCCCGAGTAAGTAAAAGGGAAAATTAATTTGGTAAAAAGAGTTTGGGGCGGCTGAAGAGGTTGAGGCTTTGCAAATGAATTATTCGTTTGTTTTGCTAATACTTTTCGTATAGTATAATAGTATAATACTATTCTATAGAATATACTATAGTAATAGCATAATACTATTCGTTAGGAAGAAATGGATCAAATTTGCTGTAAAGTGGTCTAGTTGAGGGTTGAATGCTATTTCAATCGTTTTGAGGTATAAATTTGAATAAATGCACCGTATTAATAATACATGTAATAAATCGGTCAGTTATTTAGATAAATGGTAGAGTGATGTTGTTTATGGTATAATCCACCGATATAGTTCGTCAATAGTTTCAATTCGAAACCCACAAATTTTAATATTTAAAATAGCAATATCGATATTTCCTCGGTATCTAAAGCAAAATTGCTGGCAATGCGCTTCTATATGCTTGATGCAAAATATCATTAATCATGCACTTTGCAATTGTTTACAAATTCCATAAATTTTCCAAAAAAAGATTTTTTTGTGGATGCGCCGGGCTTTTCATCCACTTGAGTTCTATATTTATTAGGTTTTAAAGAGAATATCGATTTAAGAGTTTCCACCGCTAGTTTGTTCTAAGATTTAGCTGGTGAAAAACCACCCCATTCTATTTAGTTTAAGATTTATCTCCGAAAAAACCACCAATATAACATTGTATCTTTCTTCAAAGATTATAATTTCTAAGAAATTATTGTCGTCAACAAAGTTAACCAAATCATCAAAATCTTCAAACTCAACCAGATATAAATAAATATAACATTGTATTTAAAAAACCTCAAACAAAACTAACAGAGAACAATAGTTTAAAATATTTTATGTTTAAAAATTTTTTTTGGGGTGAGTTTTGTGAAAGCGGAGTTGGAGGGTGGAAGAAGTGGAACGGAAAAGAAGAGAGAACTAATTTGTCCGGCGGCCTAATTGTAGCTGAGCTGATGGACGTGGAGCGTCTCGTAAATAGTGCGGCTCGCAAGAAAGCATCTAGTTCGAATTTGAGCGCTTCTGTAATAAGTTAGGGTGAATTTTACTCGTTGACAACCCCAGGCGGGGAATTAAACTCGTCACCCAACTATCTATATACTCGCACTTATCGCAAACATTCTATCCTCTCCAAATCTACATTGTTTTGGTTACTGAATCAGCTTGTTTTTGTTACAATTTCACATAGACTAAAACACTATCCTTCAGCTTTATACACAGTTAAATTTGAAATTTCAAAAATTAGCATAAAATTAGAAATTTTAAGGTTTTTTTTAAATAAAATGACTCTTCTGTCCTTTTAACTTCGTTAGAAATACCGGTACTTAAGTTTTAACGCCATCACCGCTATATATTCGATCGAGAGTTCGCGCTGCTGCGCGTATGTTGTCTTGATTTATCTGTCCGCTTCGCGACGGGCAAGTATTTTGAGTTTTAAAAATGTTTTAATTTTAAATAAAATGTTTTATTTTATGATTTATCATAAAAAAATTCGGTCTTGATTGACGGCAATTAAAAATGTAGTGGTAGTGGCGTTAATACGTAAGTACCGATGTACCTATTAATATATTGATGATAAGTAGGGATTGCAATCCGCAAAAATTGGATCCGGTAATCCGGCAGATCCGGAATCACTAAACATTTTTCGGATCCGGTACTAATATACCGGATCCGGTCACCGTATCCGATGGTGCTAATTTTTGGTAAAATAATCGCGCTGTTGCATGAGTAGGTACTTTAAATGGGTGCTGCGCATGGCGCCACATGGTTTTTTAAGAAACCAAAATTGATTTTGTGATAAAAAATGTATAATTAAAATAATTAGCGTATTTGCTGGTGTATAACGCGCACCTTTTTTTCCAAAAAATTGCCTCTAAAACATAGGTCCGCGTTATAGGCGCACAAAAAATTGGTTGAATTTTAGGGTGCGGATAGAATTAGTATTTTGAGCAATAAGGCAGTGACAGATCAATGAAGATGAGTTTGAAATTTTACAAAATAAACATTTGTAGACTCAGGAGGAGTTTTGGAAATCTAAAAAGCACAAATTTCTCCAAAAAATCCAAATTTTCAAAATCCAAAACCAATTTGTTAATATTTTGAAGAATAAGAGAGCCACAGATCAATGAAGATGAGGTGGAGATTTTTCAAAATTAACATTTGTACACTCTCACTAGTTTCTTTACTGTGTCACTATTAAATGTAATTCTGGAAATCTAAAAACTACAAATTTCTCCAAAAAGTCCAACTTTTGAATATCTGACACCGATATGTTAATATTTTGAAGAATAAGGCAGCACGAGATCAATGAAGATGAGGTTGAGATTTTACAAAATCAATATTTGTAGACTCGCACTAGTTTCTTCACTGTGTCACTACTTGAAGAAAATTTAGAAATCTAAGAACCACAAATTTCTCCAAAAAGTCCAAATTTTGATAACCTTAAATCGTTTTATTAATATTTTAAAAAATAAGACAGTCACAGATCAATGAAGATGAGGTTCAGATTTGACAATATTAATATTTGTAGACTCTCACTAGTTTCTTTACTGTGTCACTATTTGCAGGAATTTTGGAAATCTAAAAACGACCAATTTCTCCAAAAAGTCCAAATTTTGATAACCTTAAATCGGTTTGTTAACATTTTGAAAAATAAGACAGTCACAGATCAATGAAGATGAGGTTGAGATTTGACAATATTAACATTTGTAGACTCTCACTAGTTTCTTTACTGTGTCACTATTTGGAGGAATTTTGGAAATCTAAAAACGACCAATTTCTCCAAAAAGTCCAAATTTTGATAACCTTAAATCGTTTTGTAAATATTTTGAAAAATAAGACAGTCACAGATCAATGAAGATGAGGTTGAAATTTGACAATATTAACATTTGTAGACTCTCACTAGTTTGTTTACTGTGTCACTATTTGGAGGAATTTTGGAAATCTAAAAACGACCAATTTCTCCAAAAAGTCCAAATTTTGATAACCTTAAATCGTTTTGTTAATATTTTGAAAAATAAGACAGTCACAGATCAATGAAGATGAGATTGAGATTTGACAATATTAACATTTGTAGACTCTCACTAGTTTCTTTACTGTGTCACTATTTGGAGGAATTTTGGAAATCTAAAAACGACCAATTTCTCCAAAAAGTCCAAATTTTGATAACCTTAAATCGTTTTGTTAATATTTTGAAAACTAAGACAGTCACAGATCAATGAAGCTGAAGTTGAGATTTGACAATATTAACATTTGTAGACTCTCACTAGTTTCTTTCCTGTGTCACTATTTGGAGGAATTTTGGAAATCTAAAAACGACCAATTTCTTCAAAAAGTCCAAATTTTGATAACCTTAAATCGTTTTGTTAATATTTTGAAAAATAAGACAGTCACAGATCAATGAAGATGAGGTTGAGATTTGACAATATTAACATTTGTAGACTCTCAATAGTTTCTTTACTGTGTCACTATTTGGAGGAATTTTGGAAATCTAAAAACGACCAATTTCTCCAAAAAGTCCAAATTTTGATAACCTTAAATCGTTTTGTTAATATTTTGAAAAATAAGACAGTTACAGATCAATGAAGATGAGGTTGAGATTTGACAATATTAACATTTGTAGACTCTCACTAGTTTCTTTACTGTGTCACTATTTGGAGGAATTTTGGAAATCTAAAAACGACCAATTTCTCCAAAAAGTCCAAATTTTGATAACATTAAATCGTTTTGTTAATACTTTGAAAAATAAGACAGTCACAGATCAATGAAGATGAGGTTGAGATTTGACAATATTAACATTTGTAGACTCTCACTAGTTTATTTACTGCGTCACTATTTGGAGGAATTTTGGAAATCTAAAAACGACCAATTTCTCCAAAAAGTCCAAATTTTGATAACCTTAAATCGTTTTGTTAATATTTTGAAAAATAAGACAGTCACAGATCAATGAAAATGAGGTTGAGATTTGACAATATTAACATTTGTAGACACTCACTAGTTTCTTTACTGTGTCACTATTTGGAGGAATTTTGGAAATCTAAAAACGGCCAATTTCTCCAAAAAGTCCAAATTTTGATAACCTTAAATCGTTCTGTTAATATTTTGAAAAATAAGATAGTCACAGATCAATGAAGATGAGGTTGAGATTTGACAATATTAACATTTGTAGACTCTCACTAGTTTCTTTACTGTGTCACTATTTGGATGAATTTTGGAAATCTAAAAACGACCAATTTCTCCAAAAAGTCCAAATTTTGATAACCTTGGATCGTTTTGTTAATATTTTGAAAAATAAGACAGTCACAGATCAATGAAGATGAGGTTGAGATTTGACAATATTAACATTTGTAGACTCTCACTAGTTTCTTTACTGTGTCACTATTTGGAGGAATTTTGGGAATCCAAAAATGAACAATTTCTCCAAAAAGTCCAAATTTTGATAACCTGATATCGTTTTGTTAATATTTTGAAAAATAAGACAGTCACAGATCAATGAAGATGAGGTTGAGATTTGACAATATTAACATTTGTAGACTCTCACTAGTTTCTTTACTGTGTCACTATTTGGAGGAATTTTGGAAATCTAAAAACGACCAATTTCTCCAAAAAGTCCAAACTTTGATAACCTTAAATCGTTTTGTTAACATTTTGAAAAATAGGACAGTCACAGATCATTGAAGATGAGGTTGAGATTTGGCAATATTAACATTTGTAGACTCTCACTAGTTTCTTTACTGTGTCACTATTTGGAGGAATTTTGGAAATCTAAAAACGACCAATTTCTCCAAAAAGTCTAAATTTTGATAACCTTAAATCGTTTTGTTAATATTTTAAAAAATAAGACAGTCACAGATCAATGAAGATGAGTTTGAGATTTGACAATATTAACATTTGTAGACTCTCACTAGTTTCTTTACTGTGTCACTATTTGGAGTAATTCTGGAAATCTAAAAACTAGAAATTTCCGCAAAAAGTCCAAATTTTGATAACCTTAAATCGTTTTGTTAATATTTTGAAAAATATGACAGTCAGAGATCAATGAAGATGAGGTTGAGATTTGACAATATTAATATTTGTAGACTCTCACTAGTTTCTTTACTGTGTCACTATTTGCAGGAATTTTGGAAATCTAAAAACGACCAATTTCTCCAAAAAGTCCAAATTTTGATAACCTTAAATCGTTTTGTTAATATTTTGAAAAATAAGACAGTCACAGATCAATGAAGATGAGGTTGAGATTTGACAATATTACCATTTGTAGACTCTCACTAGTTTCCTTACTGTGTCACTATTTGGAGGAATTTTGGAAATCTAAAAACGTCCAATTTGTCCAAAAAGTCCAAATTTTGATAACCTTAAATCGTTTTGTTAATATTTTGAAAAATAATGCAGTCACAGATCAATGAAGATGAGGTTGAGATTTGACAATATTAACATTTGTAGACTCTCACTAGTTTCCTTACTGTGTCACTATTTGGAGGAATTTTGGAAATCTAAAAACGACCAATTTCTCCAAAAAGTCCAAATTTTGATAATCTTAAATCGTTTTGTTAATATTTTGAAAAATAAGATAGTCACAGATCAATGAAGATGAGGTTGAGATTTGACAATATTAACATTTGTAGACTCTCACTAGTTTCTTTACTGTGTCACTATTTGGTGGAATTTTGGAAATCTAAAAACGACCAATTTCTCCAAAAAGTCCAAATTTTGATAACCTTAAATCGTTTTGTTAATATTTTGAAAAATAAGACAGCCACAGATCAATGGAGATGAGGCTGAGATTTTGCAAAATTAACATTTGTAGACTCTCACTAATTTCTTTACCGTGTCACTATTTGGAGGAATTTTGGAAAACCACAAATTTCTCAATTTCTCAAGTCCAACTTGAAAATCTGATACCGTTTTGTTAATATTTTGAAGAATGAGGCAGCGCCAGATCAATGAAAATGAGGTTGATATTTTACAAAATCATCATTTGTAGACTCTTACTATTTTCCTCACTGCGCGACTATTTGGAAGAATTTTGGAAATCTAGAAACCACAAATTTCTTCAGAAAGTTCAAATTTTGAAAATCTTAAACCGTTTAGTAAATATTAAAAAAAAATAAGGCAGCGACAGATTAATGAAGACGAGGTTAAGATTTGACAAAATTAGACTCCCGCTATTTTCTCTACTGAGAGACTATTTGGATGAATTTTGAAAATCTAATAACCTCGAGTTTTTCCAAAAAGACCAAATTTTGAAAATCTGAAACCGTTTTGTTACTATTTTTAAAAATAATGCAGCGGCAGATTAATGAATATTAGGTTGAGCTCTAAAACATAGATCCGCGTTGTAGGCACACAAAAATTATTTTGAAATTTAGGGTGCGCTTTATTTACCGGCAAATACGGTATATATAGTAATATTAAACTAAATAGACATTTAAATAGATATTATATCTCAATAGACAGATTCATCATGATGTCTGTCGTAAATATAAGAATAAGACTTGTTAGCATGCTCAAATATCTAATTGTTAAAAGTTTATTATGTTAGATTTTAAATCCATCGATCCGGCCGGATCCGGACGGATCCGGCCGGATCGGTGGAAATTCGGCCCTATCCGGCCGGATTGAAAATTACACCGGATTGCAATCCCTAATGATAAGTTCCCCGCATCGGGGACCGCTATATGAAGAAGTATAATTAGTTATACCTACAGGTATAACATATAATTAGTTATACCTACAGGCAGAGTTCCCTCTAAGCTGCTCGGTTGATTAATTTTTCGAAAGTTGCGCAGCCATTTTTGTATTTTGCGCACAATGGGCTTGTTCATCTTACAAAAAAAAATTGAGGGCCAAACAAATTTTTTAAATCGAACATTTATATGTCAAAGTAAATCTCTTTTGTTTACAATAACTACGTCATCGAGCGTTTGGTTGGTTTGCTTTATGTTAACACATTGTTTGCGAAGAAAGTCTTCGTATACTTCATTAGAGAACGGGACAAAACATCGCCTGCGATTCGACGTGGATTGGGTTAAAATTACCATCATATAAACACAGCACACACCTGTTTGACCTACAAAACAGAATTTGGAGGTATATTGAAGCTAACACATACAGGCAGTGCTTCAACTTTGGAAAAAAATCTTCTTTAGGTGCCTTCTCCATTACTGAAGGTTGGCAAGAATCATGGCAAATTCTGCACGATCTTATGGCACTCTGAACAATGAGTGGGAGTCCAGACCAGTCCAATCTCTTATGTTCTTTAACCAGAAGCACTTCCTTCATCCTGGACCACGACGCTCCTCTATCTTGCCCACCATTATTAATTGTAGAAGACTATATTTTGTAGTTCTGACGATATGTCCTAGGTACGCTATCTTACGTTTCTTCACTACAATGGGGATAGTGCTCAGCCCTGACGTACTCCACGTTTAATAGGTATATCGCTCGTGGTGTCGTACTCGAGTCATACTGCAGCAGTCTGGTGTTCGTACATTTTTTTTATGAAGGAGATATATTTTTGGTCGAAGCCTTTGATCATCAGAATGTTAATTAGGAAGTCGTGTTTTAAACAGTCAAATGCCTTCGCATAATCAATAAAACAGATGTACACGTCCTCATTTGGGCCCAACATTTTTGCAGGTATACCTATAGCTATAACAACTAGAAAATACCTACTAGTTTAGCAGGTTAACTGCAGGTTGTGCGACACATGTGGCACACATTTTCTTTGATACCGACGCCACGCTTAATTGACGTAAAAAGTTCCGTGATGCCAGGTACTTTTTTTTAGCCAGGTACATATGATTCCTGCTTTGTGAGTAACTGCTGTGAAACACAATTCGATTGAAATTCAAATGTACCGTACGCCAGTGCAGTGGCTTACATCGTTTGTTGTTGGTTTAAGGTGTGCCCCCCATCTGGTACTCAAAAAGTTTGTAGCAATGCCCGTAAAAAACCATAAGGCGGTCAACCTTATTATTATCCTTCATTAATCATTAATCATTAATCAATCATTAATCAACTTTATTTATTTCCTTATTTTTTTTTTCTCACGAATGTATGTATTTATGTTTGTATGTACTTTCTTGATATGTTTTGTTTTAGTTTTTAAGTGACTTATTTATTTATTTATTTATTTTGCCTGTGCTTTGTCCACAGAAATCATGTATTTCTATTGACAATAAAGCAATATATTATTATTATTATTATTAACCTGATTAAATTTTAAATATAAACTTAGATGCATCAATCAGTCTTAAATAAGTTAAGAGGGCAAGAGAATTTATTTTTTTTTTACTTTTTGTAGTATTTTTTTACTTTTTGAGTTTTTCTTTTTGTCGAGGGTTACTTAAAATTTTTAATCTTATTTCTTCTTTTTATCTTTTTTTTATCATCTTATTTAATCTTTTCTTGTTCCAACTTTTCTCTTTCTTTAATAATTAGTGTGTATATACGGAACTAGACAAACATTTCTGTCAAATTGGTTGCAGATTAATTTTGGCAAGTAGGAAATGAGCTGATGGTCATCAAACGCCTGAACAGTTCTTCACAAATTATGGCTAAGAACCTCCTCGCTCACGTCAGATTTCAAATAAAAAACCGCATCAAAATCGGTCCATTTGTTTACGAGCTACGATTCCACAAACAGCCACATATAGGGACAGGCGGACAGACTGACGCACAATAAAGTAAAGAATTTAGAGAAACGTTTTAGACAAAAAAAACCTAACCTAACCTAAGCTGACCATTCTGTGGCGTGACTCCTTAGCGATATTGGCCTGTGGTCTTTGAATTTTTTGCTGTTTGCTTTTTGGGAAGCATTATGAACGTGGACTTTAGCCATTCCTTTGGAAGTTGCAAAGTGTCATAGATCTTGTTGTATAGTTTTAAAATTATGTTTATGTTTGTCTCTTGTATCTGCTTGAAATATTCTGCGTAGATATGGTCTGGACCTGGTGTTTTGTTCTTTGCAATCTTAATGGCGTGTACGAATTCGGATCCTGTGAGGTCATTTTGAGTTGGGCTGGTTGTTGCCTCCTGTCATCATTGTAGAGCTTTTTGACGTATCCCTGCTATAGACTGCATTTATCCATGTCAGTAGGAAAAGATCCTTCGTTCTGGACCCACCTCCGCCTCTGACCTTGACCTCGGCTACTTCCGGTGACCCCGACGACATCCGGTCCCCCCGCACCCCGCTTCCGGCTATATAGACCTCACACCCTGTTTACCATGGGGCTACATAGACCTCACACTCTTTTAAAGTATTAAAGATTAAAAGCTGATTAAAAGCTGATACAAGCGGATTAAAGCTGATTACTGCTGATTAAAGAACGCATTATATAAGAATCAAGCTCGATGGTTGGAGAAATATCATTACGGACTTAAATACAGCGCTGGAAAATTAAAACTTCAATAATAAAATAAAATTAAAAAGTAAAGATTTATTTTGAAAATAAAATTTCTCTCTTGTTGTAGATTATAAGTATCTATTAATATTTTGATGATAAGTTCTTCCAGTTTTTGATGATAAGTTCATAACGGTCCCCGATGCAGGGACCGCTATGTGAATAACTATAATTAGTTATACCTACTTAGGTTTAACGAATAGAGTATACAAGTTTAAAATTGTAAGTATGAACTTAGACGGACAAATGGACAAATGGAGCAATTTTATTTTTTTACTTTCTTTTGTCGGAGGTTACTTAATTTATTTTATTTTATTATTCCAACTTTTTTCTTTCTTTAATAATTTGTGTAAACACCTCTTTGAAATTTCGTTCGCAAATACGTGATTGGTGGATTTGTATATGAGGAACCAGACAAACACTTGTGTGAAATTGGTTGCAGATTAATTTTGTCAAGTAGGAAATGAGCTGTTGGTCATCAAACGCACGAACAGATCTGCATAAATTATAGCCAAGAACCTCCTCCGTCACGTCAGCTTTAAAAAAAACGCATCAAAATAATCGGCCCGTACGTTTAGGAGCTACGCTTCCACAAACAGCCACATATACGGACAGACGGACAGACGGGCAGACAGACAGACGGACATACGGACAGACGGAGAGACGAACAGACGGACAGACAGATAGATGGACAGACTGACTCACAGACACGTCAAACTTATTATAACACCTCTCTTTTGTATCGGGAGTTAAACATCATTATATTTTAAAGATTTTTGTGGACTTACGCTTTGTGTTTGCGACTTGAGCTGGATTTTAAATGCAAAATTAGTCGCATAATACATTTTAAGTCTTGAAAATCGTCATAGCTGTTCGGAGAATTTTCCAACGGATTAAATATATCTAGCTATAGCCCGCGGCTTCGCTCGCGCCGATTCTTATACAATTCAAATTAATTCAGGTCAGCTATGTTTATCAAATATTGATTATCTTGCGTGTAATTTGAAGGCTAATATTACAATAGACCGTAAGTAAGATTTGAAAATTGTTGCGAGGGCCGGAAGTTGGAAATGACCTGATGGTCATCAAACGCATGGACAGATCTTCATAAATTATAGCCAAGAACTTCCTTCATCACGTCGGCTTTAAATAAAATCGCATCAAAATCGGCCCAGTCGTTTAGGAGCTACGATTCCATAAATAGCCGCATATAAGGACAGACGGAAAAACGGACAAACCGACAGACGGATAGACTGACAGACGGACAGACAGACAGACGGACAGACGGACAGACGGACAGACGGACAGACGGACAGACGGACAGACGGACAGACGGACAGACGGACAGACGGACAGACGGACAGACGGACAGACGGACAGACGGACAGACGGACAGACGGACAGACGGACAGACGGACAGACGGACAGACGGACAGACGGACAGACGGACAGACGGACAGACGGACAGACGGACAGACGGACAGACGGACAGACGGACAGACGGACAGACGGACAGACGGACAGACGGACAGACGCACAGACGCACAGACGGACAGACGGACAGACGGACAGACGGACAGACGGACAGACGGACAGACGGACAGATGGACAGACTGACACACAGACACGTCAAACTTATTACAACACCTCTCTTTTGTGTCGGGGGTTAAAAATAATTATGTTTTAAAAATAAAGATTTTTGTGGACTAATGCTTTGTTTGTACGACTTGAGCTTGATTTTAAATGCCAAAATTAGTCGCATAATACTTTTTTAGTTTCGAAAATCGTCATAGCTGTCAACTAAACTAAATTTCCAACGGATTATATATTACTAGTTATAGCCCGCGGCTTCGCTCGCCTCGGTTCTTATACAAGTCAAATTAATTCAGGTCAGCTATGTTAACAAATATTGAGTATCTTGCATGTAATTTGAAGGCTAATATTACGATAGACCGTAAATAAGATTTGAAAATTGTTCCAAGGGCCGGATAAAATGCAAGTTTTCATAACCTTTTTTTTCAATATTTTGGTGTGGATTTGATTCAAACTTTGCAAACTTATTATATATGAATCAAGTTAAAAATATTAATAAGTTTTAAAGAAATCGAGGGTTTAGTCTCAAAGTTATTGCTTGTGGCAGATAAATTTTCTAAATTTCGACGTCGTTTTTTGTTCGCGCCAATTTTAATAAATCTGTATTTTTAGTTCAACATTTGAATCGATTTCGGCACCGATTAACAAAAGGGGAAAGGTGTATCGACCTGGGCCGAAATCGCGCGATTTACTTATCAATTTATTTCGAGAATTTATATTATTCGGGAGTATGCTTCGAGTGTGAGAAGCGTTAAGACGAGAATCGAAGCGCGAATCAAGCTCGACCGACACGTGCACGCATCTTTAAGTTTATCGTTTTAAGTCAAGTTAACCAGGGGTGTAATCACGAGCCCAAAGGGTTGAAGCGGTATCCAACGTCTGGAAGACAACAATTTTAAGGGAATCCCTCCACCATTAACCTCATTTCCTCCCTTAAAATAGGCGTCGGAAGGACGATCCACACGTGGCGGAGACGCAAGCAACCCTAACAGGTATGTGATTTAGACCAGCCCTGTTTTAAAACGGGAAAATTTGATGTTCGTGGGACACGGTCCAAACATTTTTAAACAGACGTACTAGGTAGAACTTTTGATTGTTTGAAACAAAATCAATAAATAGTAAATACAAATTTTAAGGCTTTTTAGGCTTTCAGCAAATCTAAAAATATTCCGCCACATTTATTCCTTTTGAAGTTCACTGCAAATCGCTGTAAATAGAAGTTGATCCTAGGGGGAAAATTCTATACGAGATAGTATCACTGCGACCTGAACACGATTCAGTATGTTTTTAGTTATTGGGAGTGCGAGTGTCGGATGTGTATGCATTTTGTTGTGAGCAAAAATTGCGGAGATTCAGTGAAAATTGTGGTAAAAATTTGTGAGATTGCTGTGAAACGTTTGTTAGTGCAAATTCTGCTTTGGTGAGTGATTTTTTGACTATTTTTAAGGAAAATTTGTTAAATTTCAAAGAAAATAGGTGTAAGGTGTTTTTCGGTGGTTGAAAATTGTGTAGTTTTTCAAGATTTCCTGACTTATTGTAAACTAAATTGCATAATGATGTACATTGGCGTAATCTGTGTAAAATTCTGCGTGTTTTGATATGCAATTTGTAAAAATCGGAGAGGTGTCGAAAATCGCGATTTTAATAATAATAATAATACTCTTTATTAGCAAATTGCTATTACATTTCAAATAGTAATAAATATAAATATTGAAGTGGATAAAACTAAACTACTATTAAAATTTAATTTTACATTACATTTCCTTTTTTACCATATAGACTTTTAGATACCTCTTAAAAGCATTTACATTATTGAATTGTTTTATATAATGTGGTAACTTATTATATTCAGACAAGCCTTCATAAAATAAGAATTTAAATTTTCTATTAGTTCTATAATATTTTATGTCAAAGTCTGTTGTGTTCCTTAGTGTATAGTCGTGTCTTTCACATATACAGCTAATCTTTTCATTGATATATTCTGGCATCAAATTACATTTTATTTTGTGCATTAGAACTAGGGTATTGAAAACAATCAGCTGACCAATAGACATTACTTAGACATTACTAGACCAATAGACTAGTATGCGTAACATAGTGGTGATAGGTGTATACATATTGCATTTAAGAATAGCTCTGAAACATCTGTTTTGTACCACTTGAAATTCTTTCATTTTATACGCAGGTAAATTATATAATATACTGCTGCAAAACATAATTTGTGGAAGAATTAAAGGTTATATATATCAGCAATTTTGTATACATAGTCAGATTTTTTCCTATTCTATTTAAAAAGTAAATTTTCTTAGACATCTTACGTATTACATAGTTTGCATGTGATATAAAATTTAACTTATTGTCTAAGATAACACCCAGATACTTGATTTCATGTACTTGTTCTAAGATTATATTATGTACACAGACTTTGTCTTTACAACCAAAATTTGAAGCAATCTTATTTCCTAAAACCATATATTTACATTTGTTTACATTCATAGCCATATTATTGAGGCATAAGTATGAATATATAGCCTCCAGATCACAATTCATTTTTTCTGTCATTTCGGGGTAATTGGTGCCTGTTATGCATGAATCAACAGATGTCACTATATTGAACACATTTGACTATATCATTAATATAAAAAATAAAAAGGAGCGGACCCAGTACAGTTCCCTGCGGGATACCGGGACATTTTTTTAAAGCATACGAAAATCTAGAATTTTAGACATTTCATGGATATTGACGTATAATACATCAAAAGACGCGAAATTTTGTTTAGAACAAACTATTAATGATCCTTTTCTGTTTTGGTCAAACGTAAGCCTGAAATTAGCGAATTTAAAAACGCACCAAATAACGAATTCGCGAAATTCGAATTTTAGCAAATTTAGAATTTTTCCGAAAACTTTTCCAAAAATAATCTAATTTAACTAAATCTTTTTCCAAATTATTCTAAACAGACCTTTTTACGGTTGGTTAAGCGCAAGCGCATCTGCCAAGTTTGAAAGGCGGGAATATGAAAGTTTTGGGCTCATATATAGATAAATAAGTCAAGAAGTTCGGGCAATTTTGACGTATAACATGGCGGAAATTGACGCATGCGCACAAAAAAACTATGAAAAGGTCTATAAAAAAACAGACTAAAACTGTGTATGGCAGTTGCAAGGAAAATAAATTTTCACACAAAATTTTTTCTTTATTTTGGAAGACGAATCTAACTGCCATTTATTTACTATTGTGGCATATTATTTATTGTTATGGCAAAAATATTCAACCCCTAATTCTTAGCCCCCTTAATGAAATTCTTAGCCCCCTTAATGAACAGATCGAGGTTCTGGAAGAGCTGTAAAGGTTACATCGGGAATAGATATCGGTTGTCTAGCATTCGCTGATGATTTAGCTATACTTACCGAGAACACAGAGACAGCAGCGAAACAGATCGAGGTTCTGGAAGAGCTGTAAAGGTCGGGTAAAGAGCTGTAACCTTTACAGCTCTTCTAGAACCTCGATCTGTTTCGCTGCTGTCTCTGTGTTCTTGGTAAGTATAGCTAGATCATCAGCGAATGCTAGACAACCGATATCTATTCCCGCTGTTACCAAAACCTTGATCTGTTTCGCTGCTGTCTCTGTGTTCTTGGTAAGTATAGCTAGATCATCAGCGAATGCTATACAACCGATATCTATTCCCTTATTCTTTCTTCCTAACCTGATGGGTTTGTAAAGTCCCTGTGCCTTTAGTTCTTTTTCCCAATCGGTGACCACTTTGTCTAGAACTATGCTGAACAGCATAGGTGATAGACCATCATATATAGGTGATAGACCCTGTCTTACTCCCATTCTAATTGCGAATGGATTTGACAGTTCTCCCATGAATTTAATTTTGGATTTAGTGTCTGTTTGATGAGGTTCGTCTTCTTCTCGTCAAGTCCTCTCTCTTCTAGTTCTTCTTCTTCTTCTTTCGAATTCGGTAACTATAGCTAGATCATCAACCGATATCTGTTCCCTTATTCTTTCTTCCTAACCTGATGGGTTTGTAAAGTCGCTGTGCCTTTAGTTCTTTTCCCATTCGCTGACCACTTTGTCTAGAACTATGTTGAACAGCATAGGTGATAGACCATCACCCTGTCTTACTCCCGTTCTAATTGCGAATGGATTTGACAGTTCTCCCATGCAAAAATATTTCGTGAAAAATAACGGAACATCACGAGGAGGAGGGGTTGTATTGAGATATCACGTGTATTTTGAGACTCGATTCTTTGATCTCGATTTTTTTAGCCGGTCCATCGCCCTTCAACTTGATTTTATTCGGCTCCTTCATTTTTCAAGAAGAATTTAATAGTATATTACGTAACAAGAGTTGTAAGAAGCATATTACGTACGAGCGTAACAGTTACGACCCGCGTAGCGGGGAGTGCGTAATTCCGCGAGTAATTACCTTACAACTCGAGTTATGTACTATACTTTATTTATAACCACACTTATTTGTTTCTGTCTATTTGTTTAATAAGAAAAATATGTTTGATGTAATAAATTTATTTCTTATTAGATACATTATTTAACATTATAATAAACAAACAGTTGTATTTTCATATATAACTGTTATTCGACATTATTTAACATGATAGAAATGAAAAGAAATATATTCTTAATGGTTAAATACCTTATTATTTATTACTTTTTTGGGTTAAACTGGAATAAGACTGCTCATACATATAGGCAACCCAATGTACGCAATGTCAATTTCCGTTAGTTTTAATTTTGGCACGGGGGGCACTGAACGTATGAGCATGTAATAGCAGCTCTCAACCAATCGTAAACAAAACACACGTGTGTTTTATCAATCATAACTTATCATTAATCGCGGACTGTTACGTATATAATATGTATTTACATAGTTCACGAACTGTACAATAATGGGCATTTACAATAGTGGTCGTAGATAAAAACAATCTTCACATATCCAGTTTTTGAGTATCTCGCAATAGCTAAATTTTTATAAAATGGCTAAAATCCATTTTTCTTTATTTTGGAAGAAGAATTTAAGTGCCATTTATTTACTATTGTGGCATATTATTTATTGTTATGGCAAACATTTTCAACCCCCAATTCTCAGCCCCCTTAATGAAATTAAAAAAAAAATAGTGAAACAAGTCTCTTTAAGGATCGTCCATTAATCACGTGAAGCCCGAACGGGGGGAGGAGAGGGGGTTCGTGAAAAATCACGAAACATCACGAAGGGGGAGGGGGGTGTAGTGAGATATCACGTGTATTTATTTTTTCATTGAACGCGCGATTTTTAAACCGAAAAGCGGCGCGCGACTCGCTGCCAGTCCTAATAGAAATCTGTGATTCTGACGCCGAATGTGTAAATCGTGTTTTATGTAATGTGAATGAATGTGTAAATTTACATGTGTAAATCGTTGCCGCATATGTTTTGTCTCAAAACAATGTCTAAATAGGACACAGTGCTGGATGTACCACCTACTCAGCCTAGGCTGGAGCCTCGGGCGGAAAATTTTCTTCCAACATTTTGTTTGTCGTACAGAAATTAAAAAGATTAATTTTTATATACCTTAATGTAAATGTTATTACGTCCACACAAACAATTCGACATGTAATATGTTTCACCACATATTGTTAACACGTTAACTGCCGCGGGTAATTTTGAAAAAGGTCCCACAGGCCACGACATTTTTTTTGATTTTCATTCATGAATTTATAACATTTTTTCAATTTTTTTTTTTGGGCTAAGTTGCAATGTGTTCTTCCACACCACACCAACCATTCCGTCATAAAAAAAACCTATGAAAAGCAAGCTCCGGTAGCATACACACGACCAGAAAAGAAGATCTTGCGCGTGTATACGAAATTATACACGCGGCGTATAGCACCCTACTAGCGTGTACACATTTGTATACACATGGCAGTTAACGTGTTAAATTAATTTTTTCTACAATTTAGTGGTTGGTCCGAAGCAGGATCGATAGGGCCGAGCTGTTAGGGACATACGCCGCGTAGTGACATTGTGTCTGAGACAGATATAGAGCAGCGATACAAATGAAAAAGCCGCCGAAAAGAAAAGCCGCCTCTGTTGACTGAGTCATGCAATTTATTATATGTATTAATTTTTCCTCGGTTGTGTGCTATAGAGGGAAAAATGAAAAGTTCAGTGATCCGAATAACGGAAATTATTGTATAATTTTGGAACTGTTAGCTAAATTCGATCCTTTTTTAGCGAGTCATGTTGAATATCTAAGCCTTTTAAAAAGCGGGACATTTTTGAAAATCGGCGGGACGCGGGACTGTCCACCAAAAAGCGGGACTGTCCCGCCAAAATCGGGGCGTGTGGTCACTTTACCGTAAAGCCATTTTTCTTTGTACCGTGGCAAGTTTCTGTGCTTCTTCGCCTTCTTGCACACAGGAGCCACATCCAGCATTGATGAGTGGGCAACTAAACCTATTAATTTCCTCTTACTGCTTCTTGGACCCCCAGCGTTTGGCATTATTCTGCCAAGTGCTGCTACCGTATATTGCGCTTTCCGTGGCTAGTGTTACGTATTCATTAAATGACAGATTTTTGTCGATTGTAATTCCTAGGTATTTAATCGAGTTTTTAGGTGTAACTGTCGCATTTTTAGGGTTCCGTACCGAAAACGGAACCCTTATAGGATCACTTTGTTGTCCGTCTGTCTGTCTGTCTGTCTGTCGGTCTGTCTGTCTGTCTGTCTGTCTGTCTGTCTGTCTGTCTGTCTGTCTGTCTGTCTGTCTGTCTGTCTGTCTGTCTGTCTGTCTGTCTGTCTGTCTGTCTGCCCGTCTGTCTGTCTGTCAAGACCATTTTTCTCAGGAACGCGTAGAGGTAACAAGTTGAAATTTGTATCAAATACTCTGGTATTTCAGTATTTTTAGCTGTAAAAAAATCAAACTTGTAGGTCAACGCGATCAAAAGATATGACCGTTTATGTAGCATATTTTGCGATTTCACAAGGGAATCAAAACCTATAGGGTACTTCCCGTTGATCTAGAATCATGAAATTTGGCAAGAAGCGGTGTCTTACAGCACATTTCAAGGGAAAAATCTGAAAACTGTAAATATATAGTTTAATTACAAGAAAAATGCGAATTTACTATAAGAAACTTATGAAAATTCACTAATGATGTCGTAGTGGTATTGTCAAGCTCCAGAAGCATATGGGTTGCATACAGTTAGGTCCTATTCGGTTAGGTCCGAAGATTAAAAAGTATGTGTTGTCGCCAAGCTGTTTATTCTGAATTTTCTTTGTTTATATTCGTTATGCATTTCATCACGTACGCTTTATATACATAATATATACAGGGTATATATTATGTCTAAATTTTGCTTGTTTATAACCGACATGCGACATACTCAAGTCCCGTAACATCCTGTATATATTATATTTCGTCTAATTTTTCTTTATAATCTACATAATATGTTGATAATCTACATAATAATACTATACTATACAAGTTTGTAGGGAACCCTCGGTGCGCGAGTCACAACTTGCACTTGGCCGGTTTTTTTTACTTTGAATACAATTGGGCCTATGTCTTCCTCAGGTAAGCAGCACTGCTTCGGACTTTTCTGGCGCCAACTTTAGCTGTTTTTACTTGTAACCACGAATCCGCCAGTTCTATGATTTTGTTGACTCTTATCCTCGTTCATTTTTGCCCATCCGATCATCTTTACTCCCTTCGGCAATTCCAGTCTGAGAACCCCGTCATATAGGATATTCCACAGCGTAGCTCCTAAAATAGAGCCCTGTGGAACACCACTAGTTACTCCTTGTTCCGAAACTTTTCCTCCTGCTATGATTATTA
Source organism: Phosphuga atrata (assembly GCA_944588485.1). NCBI lineage: Eukaryota > Metazoa > Arthropoda > Insecta > Coleoptera > Silphidae > Phosphuga > Phosphuga atrata. Next base: position 24,967,521 of record OX155907.1, read on the forward strand.
TTCTGCGTTCACTTAGATAGCTATGCAGCTGTCTCGAAACGTACGGAGGGAAGCCTCTTTTCACGTCCAGAGTGATTAATGCGCTCATCTTCCGTGTCCTTTTCGTACCGGCTGCTGCATCTCTAGCAATTTTTATTATCATGGTAAATGCATCTACGATGGGTGCAATTGCAATCGTCCTTCGCGGAAGCCATATTGCTTTCGGGAAGGGTTTGTTCTTTTGGAGAGTTTTTTTGAGATCAGCTGCTCAAGAAACACACCTGCGCCATCGAGTTAAGTTGCTAAAAAACATCACGTGATTAATGGACGACCCCTTATTTAAAAAAAAAACGGTCAAGTGCGAGTTGTGACTCGCGCACCGAGGGTTCCGTACAAACTTGTAAGTAAGATATCTTTAGGAGGAACTAACTGTATGCAACCCAAATGCTTGAAACTACCACGCAACACATTAGTGTATTTTCGTGTAAGTTTCTAATAGTAAATTCGTATTTTTCTTGTAATTAAATTACATATTTACGGTTTTCAGAATTTTCCCTTTACATGTGCTGTAAGCCACAGCTTCTTGCCAAATTTTATGATTCTAGGTCAACGGGAAGTACCCTATAGGTTTTGATTCCCTTGTGAAATCGCAAAGTATGCGACATAAACGGTCATATCTTTTGATCGCGTTGACTTACAAGTTTTATTTTTTCACAGCTGAAAGAGACCGCAGACCCGAGTATTTTATAAAAATTTCAACTTGTTACCTCTACGCGTTCCTGAGAAAAATGGTCTTGACAGACAGACAGACGGACGGACAGACAGACAGACGGACAACAAAGTGATCCTATAAGGGTTACGTTTTCGGTACGGAATCCTAAAAAACGAATCTTAATACCAAATCTCATATCTGAATCATTTTCCGTTTCCGTTTCTGCTGCGATTTTGTTATTAGTAGTGGAATTAACTTTGTTTCCAACTTGTTCTGTGTTTTCTTTTTGTAGTTTCACGTGGATGTAATAAAATTATCCGCGGGAATAAAAGTGGAGTTTGTATAAGTTTATTTCGGTTTTGGATGAAATAGGTAGAGCATTCAAAAATTGCGGGCTTTTTGGATGTAAAAGCGTTGTTATTAAAAGCTGCATTGTGTTTAGTAGAAATCAGTTGATATTGAAAAAGTACGTTGCGGTGGAGACAATAGGACGGAGTGCGAAATGAAAATAAAAGACAAAACCGTTTCGCTGCTAGTTGTAAATGCATTTTGCAGGCGTTTCTAGGTGTTGTGTTATTATTTATTAACATGTCTGTGGGAGAATATGTGTAGTTCAGTTTTGAATCTCCATAATTATTGTAATTACAGCTCGCAACGCATCCTTTGAACAAAAGCCTTGGCATTTTCTGTTTTCTAGATAATTATAATTGTTTTATCGCGCCCGTGTTTCGAAACACAATACATTATTTTACATAAAAATGTTGACATTTTATTTATATCCCAAAAAGTTAAACATTAAATTTAACGGGGAGATGTATAATTGAGTTATATATTTGTGGCGCTGGATATCAGTTACGTAATTGATTCCTTGTGTTGGAGGTCGTTTGCGTCGGCCGCACAAAATACATTGTGCGATCTGGCCCATAGATTACATCGGAATTAAGTTAGCTTAAATTCTGTTTAGCCAACTAATCTAATAATGTAGATTATTCTCCGCGTCTTATTTGCGACTAGGGACCTCTTCTTCATCTTCCCAATCTAATATGCCCGTTCTTTTTCGCTTTGATCAAAGACAATAGATCCGCGCCGCTTAAACCGGATTTGCCCCGGCTAGATGTTTAGATAAACCCGGAACTCGTTGCTGCCACCCTCCACAGAAAAATGCTTTATTTCATTAAAATTCATAAAGGGTAATTTAATTAGGCGAACGGTGTGCAATAAATTTTAATGAAGAAACCACCAACTACATAGAATTTTTTAAATTGATATTTACATCTTACATATTAATTAAAAATTAAGCTTCAAATTACTTTTTATTAATACTTATTTCCAATTTCATACTTTTTAGAAATCACAATTTTCCCTATAAAACTTAATCAACAAACTCGATGTATCAACATTACAAAATGTTTTATTAAATCTTCCAATATTTTCCTCCCAAAAAAAAAAACAATACATATGGAAATAAAGAAACCGGAATTGAACAAAATGTTAAACATTGACTGCTGGTAGGGACATACGCCGCGTAGTGGCATTGAGTCTGTGAGAGATAGATATAGAGCAGCGATACAAATGAAAAAGCCGCCGAAAAGAAAAGCCGCCTCTGTTGATTAAGTCATGCAATTTCTTATAGGTATTAATTTTTCTTCGTTTGTGTGCTATAGAGGAAAAAATTAAAAATTCAGTGATCCAAATAACGGAAATTATTGCATGGTTTTGGAACTGTTAGCTGAATTCGATCCTTTTTTAGCGAGTCATGTTGAATATCTATGACTTTTGAAAAAATTGGTAAAAAACATCACGTGATTAATGGACGACCCTTATATAAAAAACGAATCTTAATACCAAATCTCATATCTGTATCATTTTCCGTTTCCGTTTCTGCTGCGATTTTCTTATTAGTAGTGGAATTAACTTTGTTTCCAACTTGTTCTCTGCTTTCTTTTTGTAGTTTCACATAGATGTAATAAAATTATCCGCGGGAATATAAGTGGAGTCTGTATAAGTTTATTTCGGTTTTGGATAAAATAGGTAGAGCATTCAAAAATTTAGGCGAAATTCATTCGAAAATTTAATTAACAAACTCGATGTATAAACATTACAAAATGTTTTATTAAATCTTCCAATATTTTCCTCCAAAAAAAACAATACATATGGAAATAAAGAAACCGGAATTGAACAAAATGTTAAACATTGACTGCTGGTAAGGACATACGCCGCGTAGTAGCATTGAGTCTGAGAGAGACTGATATAGAGCAGCGATACAAATGAAAAAGCCGCCGAAAAGAAAAGCGGCCTCTGTTGATTAAGCCGTGCAATTTCTTATAGTTATTAATTTTTCTTCGATTGTGTGCTATTGAGGTAAAAATTAAAAGTTCAGTGATCCAATTATTGGAAATTATTGTATGATTTTGGAACTGTTAGCTGAATTCGATCCTTTTTTAGCGAGTCATGTTAAATATCTATGACTTTTAAAAAGATGCTAAAATATAATATATGATAAGTGGACGACCCTTATTTAAAAAACAAATCTTAATACCAAATCTCATATCTGTATCATTTTCCGTTTCCGTTTCTGCTGCGATTTTGTTATTAGTAGTGTATAATGTGCCAATATTTTCCTCCAAAAAAAAAACAATACATATGGAAATAAAGAAACCGGAATTGAACAAAATGTTGAACATTGACTGCTGGTAGGGACATACGCCGCGTAGTGGCATTGAGTCTGAGAGAGACAGATATAGAGCAGCGATACAAATGAAAAATCCGCCGAAAAGAAAAGCCGCCTCTGTTGATTAAGTCATGCAATTTCTTATAAGGATTAATTTTTCTTCGGTTTTGTGCTATAGAGGGAAAAATGAAAAGTTCAGTGATAACGGAAATTATTGTTTGATTTTGGAACTGTTAGCTGAATTCGATCCTTTTTTAGCGAGTCATGTTGAATATATATGACTTTTAAAAAGTTGCTAAAAACATCACGTGATTAATAGACGACCCTTATTTAAAAAACGAATCTTAATACCAAATCTGATATCTGTGACATTTTCCGTTTCCGTTTCTGCTGCGATTTTATTATTAGTAGTGGAATTAACTTTGTTTCCAACTTGTTCTCTGTTTTCTTTTTGTAGTTTCACATAGATGTAATAAAATTATCGGCGGGAATATTAGTGGAGTTTGTATAAGTTTATTTCGGTTTTGGATAAAATAGGTAGAGCATTCAAAAATTGAGGCGATGTATAGATCGATGTTTAAACTTTACACCTGATTTTGCTAGAAATCAGAATTTTCTATAAAAAATTTAATTAACAAACTCGTTGTATAAACATTACAAAATGTTTTATTAAATCTTCCAATATTTTCCTCCAAAAAAAAACAATACATATGGAAATAAAGAAACCGGGATTGAACAAAATGTTAAACATTGACTGCAGGTAGGGACATACGCCATGTAGTGGCATTGAGTCTGGGAGACACAGATATAGAGCAGCGATATAAATGAAAAAGCCGCCGAAAAGAAAAGGCTCCTCTGTTGATTAAGTCATGCACTTTCTTATAGGTATTAATTTTTCTTCGGTTGTGTGCTATAGAGGGAATAATGGAAAGTTCAGTGATTCGAATAACGGAAATTATTGTATGATTTTGGAACTGTTAGCTGAATTCTATCCTTTTTTAGCGAGTCATGTTGAATATCTATGACTTTTAAAAAGTTGCTAAAAGCATCACGTGATTAATGGACGACCCTTGTTTAAAAAACGAATCGTAATACGAAATCTCATATCTGTATCATTTTCCGTTTCTGCTACGATTTTGTTATTAGTAGTGGACTTAACTTTGTTTCCAATTTGTTCTGTGTTTTCTTTTTGTAGTTTCACATGGATGTAATAAACTTATCCGCGGGAATATAAGTGGAGTTTGTATAAGTTTATTTCGGTTTTGGATAAAATTGGTAGAGCATTCAAAAATTGAGGCGAAATTCATTCGAAAATCTAATTAACAAACTCGATATATAAACATTACAAAATTTTTTATTAAATCTTCCAATATTTTCCTCCAAAAAAAAACAATACATATGGAAATAAAGAAACCGGAATTGAACAAAATTTTAAACATTGACTGCTGGTAGGGACATACGCCGCATAGCGGCATTGAGTCTGAAAGAGACAGATATAAAGCAGCGATACAAATGAGAAAGCCGCCGAAAAGAAAAGCCGCCTCTGTTGATTAAGTCATGCAATTTCTTATAGATATTAATTTTTCTTCGGTTGTGTGCTATAGAGTGAAAAATGAAAAGTTCAGTGATCCGAATAACGGAAATTATTATATGATTTTGGAACTGTTAGCTGAATTCGATCCTTTTTTAGCGAGTCATGTTGAATATATATGACCTTTAAAAAGTTGCTCAAAACATCACGTGATTAATAGACGACCCTTATTTAAAAAACGAACCTTAATACCAAATCTCATATCTGTATCATTTTCCGTTTCCGTTTTTGCTGCGATTTTGTTATTAGTAGTGGAATTAACTTTGTTTCCAACTTGTTCTCCGTTTTCTTTTTGTAGTTTCACATAGATGTAATAAAATTATCCGCGGGAATATTAGTGGAGTTTGTATAAGTTTATTTCGGTTTTGGATAAAATAGGTAGAGCATTCAAAAATTGAGGCGATGTATAACTCGATGTTTAAACATTACACCTGATTTTGCTGGAAATCAGAATTTTCTATACAAAATTTAATTAACAAACTCGATGTATAAACATTACAAAATGGTTTATTAAATCTTCCAATATTTTCCTCCAAAAAAAAAAACAATGCATATGGAAATAAAGAAACCGGAATTGAACAAAATGTTAAACATTGACTGCTGGTAGGGACATACGCGTAGTGGCATTAAGTCTGAGAGAGACAGATATAGAGCAGCGATACAAATGAAAAAGCCGCCGAAAAGAAAAGCCGCCTCTGTTGGTTAAGTCATGCAATTTCTTATAAGGATTAATTTTTCTTCGGTTTTGTGCTATAGAGGGAAAAATGAAAAGTTCAGTGATAACGGAAATTATTGTTTGATTTTGGAACTGTTAGCTGACTATGATCCTTTTTTAGCGATTCATGTTGAATATCTATGAGTTTATTTCGGTTTTGGATAAAATAGGTAGAGCATTCAAAAATTGAGGCGAAATTCATTCGAAAATTTAATTAACAAACTCGATGTATAAACATTGCAAAATGTTTTATTAAATCTTCCAATATTTTCCTCCCAAAAAAAAAACAATACATATGGAAATAAAGAAACCGGAATTGAACAAAATGTTAAACATTGACTGCTGGTAGGGACTTACGCCGCGTAGTGGCATTGAGTCTGTGAGAGATAGATATAGAGCAGCGATACAAATGAAAAAGCCGCCGAAAAGAAAAGCCGCCTCTGTTGATTAAGTCATGCAATTTCTTATAGGTATTAATTTTTCTTCGGTTGTGTACTATACAGGGAAAAATGAAAAGTTCAGTGATCCGAATAACAGAAATTATTGTATGATTTTGGAACTGTTAGCTGAAATCGATCCTTTTTTAGCGAGTCATGTTGAATGACTTCTAAAATTTTATCTAAAAAACATCACGTGATTAATGGACGACCCTTATTTATAAAACGAATCTTAATACCAAATCTCATTATCTGTATCATTTTCCGGTTCTGCTGCGATTTTGTTATTAGTATTGGAATTAACTTTGTTTCCAACTTGTTCTGTGTTTTCTTTTGGTAGTTTCACATGGATGTAATAAAATTATCCGCGGGAATATTAGTGGAGTTTGTATAAGTTTATTCGGTTTTGGCTAAATAGGTAGAGCATTCAAAAATTGAGGCGATGTATAGCTCGATGTTTAAACATTACACCTGATTTTGCTGGAAATCAGAATTTTCTATAGAAAATTTAATTAACAAACTCGATGTATAAACATTACAAAATGGTTTATTAAATCTTCCAATATTTTCCTCCAAAAAAAAACAATACATATGGAAATAAAGAAACCGGAATTGAACAAAATGTTAAACATTGACTGCTGTTAGGGTCATACGCCGCGTAGTGGCATTGAGTCTGAGAGAGACAGATATAGAGCAGCGATACAAATGAAAAAGCCGCCGAAAAAAAAAGACGCCTCTGTTGATTAAGTCATGCAATTTCTTATAGGTATTAATTTTTCTTCGGTTGTGTGCTATAGAGGGAAAAATGAAAAGTTCAGTGATCCGAATAACGGAAATTATTGTATGATTTTGGAATTGTTAGATGAATTCGATCCTTTTTTAGCGAGTCAAGTTGAATATCTATGACTTTTAAAAAGTTGCTAAAAAATCTCACGTGATTAATGGACGACCCTCATTTAAAAAACGAATCCTAATACCAAATCTCATATCTGTATCATTTTCCGTTTCCCTTTCTGCTGCGATTTTGTTATTGGTAGTGGAATTAACTTTGTTTCCAACTTTTTCTGTGTTTTCTTTTTGTAGTTTCACATGGATGTAATAAAATTATCCGCCGGAATATAAGTGGAGTTTGTATAAGTTTATTTCGGTTTTGGATAAAACAGGTAGAGCATTCAAAAATTGAGGCGAAATTCATTCGAAAATTTTATTAACAAACTCGATGTATAAACATTACAAAATGTTTTATTAAATCCTCCAATATTTTTCTCCCCAAAAAAAAACAATACATATGGAAATAAAGAAACCGGAATTGAACAAAATGTTAAACATTGACTGAAATAAATCCAGCACGCTCTATATTTACATTACCTCATGTTTTAACCCATTTAAATGCAATCAGAAACTCGAATAATATTTGAATAATATATATCAGTTAGTTTTGCGCTCTTTCAAGCCGGTTAATTAATTACATGTAATAGAATCGCTGCACCAACCCAAATTAAAATATATTTTATTACAACACCCAAAAACATTTTATTGTAATATAAATATAAATATTGTTAAAAATAATATTTGTTGTTTGCATATCTTTTTTTAACTCAATTAAACGCGTTTAAGGGCTGAAAACATAATAAAATGTTAATTACGTGCCGACTTTGTAATAAAAACAGAATATTAGGTTAAAATAAATTTTAAATGGGTGAAATTATGAAATAAAAGTTTTTTTTTTCTGGTATATTTTGATGTAATTTGAAATAAAAGTCGGGTAAATGGGGGGTAGTTTCGGTAAAAGTATATGAAATTTGTAAAGAAATGTAACTCCGTGAAGTTCTATACATTAGCTGATGTTAACCCATTTAATGTAACCAGAGAGTGGAATAAAGGGGCTTCAAATTTCCCAATATATACCTTTCGCGTTCCACGGACCGCACTAACTTTACAGTATTGCCAACTCTATATTGCTATCCAATTCCCAGATAGTTAAAGCTACATCGACGTAATAGATAAACAGTAACTTTTTTATTCTAACATTTTCTTGACTTGGCGGTTTAAACCGACTTTTTGAAAAACCGATTTTCGAATCACAAAATAGCCGGTTTTTCGAATTTTTGTCGAAAAAAATAGAATAGCGAAAAATATTTTATTTTATATGTATAAAATAACAAAAAACAAAATCAATAACAAAGTCAAAATATAAAAAAAAAAACGCCCAAGTGCGAGTTGTGACTCGCGCACCGAGGGTTCCGTACAAACTTGCAAGTAAGGTATCTTTTTTTTGTAGAGGACGTAGCAAGCACATTCTGTTAACTTGACAAGTGGCCCTCCTGAAATCACGACCATCTTAGTATCGTTGCAAGCATAACCTCAAGATGTCGCTGTCGTACGATGGAATTCTACCCTATATTTATTACCATACACCATTCACTAAGAGTGTTTAGGGGTTCTGGAACTTCACTAATTGTTTTTACTGCTCAATTTTGCCTGTATACCTATACACCCTGTATAAAGGTATACAGGGTATTTTTTTTTAAATAACGCGAATAAAAAACTTACAAAAAGAAAACTTTATTTTAGTATTACACTTATTCACAAACTTATATTAAGATATAACTATTTCTAGATGTAATATAAACTAATATATTAACTATTTCTAGATCTATTTCGATACTCTTAACATTTGTCAGTTGTTCACTTGACTGCTTTTGGGCAATTGACTACCAAAAGATATAGGGCGTACGTGATTTAAGTATATGTAGATTATAAACAAAAATTAGACAAAATATAATATATACAGGATGTTGCGGGACTTGAGTATGTCGCATGTCGGTTATAAACTAGCAAAATTTAGACATAATATATACCCTGTATATATTATGTATATAGAGCGTACGTGATGAAATGCATAACGAATATAAACAAAGAAAATTCAGAATAAACAGTTTGGTGCCAACACATACTTTTTAACCTTCGTACCTAACCGAGGAGGACCTAACTGTATGCAACCCATATGCTTCTGGAGCCTGACAATACCACTACGACAACATTAGTGTATTTTCATAAGTTTCTAATAGTAAATTCGCATTTTCCTTGTAATTAAACTACATATTTACGGTTTTCAGATTTTCCCTTTACATGTGCTGTAAGACACCGCTTCTTGCCAAATTTCATGATTCTAGGTCAACGGGATGTACCCTATAGGTTTTGATTCTCTTGTGAAATCGCAAAATATGCGACATAAACGGTCATATCTTTTGATCGCGTTGACTTACAAGTTTGATTTTGACTTACAAGCTTTTCACAGCTGAAAGAGAACGCAGACCCGAGTATTTGATACAAATTTGAACTTGTTACCGCTACGCGTTCCTGAGAAAAATGGTCTTGACAGACAGACAGACGGACAGGCAGACAGACAACAAAGTGATCCTATAAGGGTTCCGTTTTTGGTACGGAACCCTAAAAATAACGATTACAGATTACTTACACAAAATAACGAAAAATGAAACAAGAATTTCAGCTTTCAGTTGGATTTGTAAGTTTCTCATAATAATTCAATTTATTTAAAACCGGTTTTTTAATTTAAAAACCGGTTTTTAAATGTGATAAATTTTCCTTAAAAATCGTTTTTTTTTTTAAACCGGGTTACTACAAGTTACGTAACTGTCTCTACTCAAGCCGCAGTTCCGGAACTAGTAGGGTGTTGCCGTGTTAATTAAGCTCACTTTACTCGCTTCCAGCTTAGGGCGAACTCACCCCGCGTAAAACCCTCTACTTAAGACTAGCCCAAAACACTACTTTAATACACTGAATTATTCAACCGCAATTCCAACACACTTTGCAATATTTATAAACCCAATTTCCAACCCCCTTAACGCATAAATTATGAAAAAATTATTTGTTTTTAGGACATGGAAACTTCTCTAGTATTTCACCCAGAATTGGAATGACAAATACAAAGTACTCTCTGCTTACTTTCGTAAACTTTCCTTAAAGGGAGGAGAGTATATATATTAGGGGATACTTTCATAATTTGTAGGAGATAAAATCTCGGACGTCCTTTTATATTCATTTCTTTTGTGCTACTTCCTAATATCTTGTAGATCACGTACAGCCTAAGGGTGAAACCTGACCTCCTCCTTAGATTTTTTTCGTGTCCTACATCACACACTTCCATTGTCGTTATATCTATATAAAAAAAATGATAAAAAAAAAACCGGGTTGATAACATTGTCAATATTTTCCTTAATTCACCTCCACCTAATTTACACACGAAATAATCTCACAAAATTTGTTTTAATCTATTTTTCAACACACATTATAACAAAATATGTTAATTTCGTGAACTAGTTGCTTATCTTTTTAATTAGTAAATTAGGTAAATCGCGATATTTTAAACTAAAATTGTGAAATTGGTAAAAACATTCTACGTTATAGATAATCATACAAACTTAAGACAATCGGAACACAGCCCGAATATATAAATATATTCAACCTTTCCAGAGCGCTATAACAATTACTGAGTCTTTTTAGGTTAGGTTAGATAATCATACAAACTTAAAACAATCGGAACGCAGCCTGAATATATAAATTTATTCAACCTTTCCGGAGCTCTATAACAATTACTCAGGTTTTTTTAGAACTACCAAAATAAAATTTCACACGAGATTTATTTTGGTATTCCTAAAAAGACTCAGTAATTTTTCTAGAGCTCCGGAAAGGCTGAATATTGTTATATATTCAAGCTGTGTACAGAAATGTTTGCTGAAATTCATCAAATCTTTTTTCTGTCCAACTTTCTCAATTCTATCAAACATGTTTTTAACGCTGTGGAATAGAGTACATTTTCATCTAAAAGTGTGCTATTTTCATCTTTCCGAAGTAAACCGGTTTGAATAAAAATTGAATACATTTGCAGAGAATTAATCAGTCTATGAAATTACTTTCCTAATTTTGCAATATATTTTACCTGTCGATGGCCACTGCCTTTTAAAGACTCTCTCGAATACAAAGTAATAGATTCTATTACTTAACTTAATCTAATAGATTCTATTGCTAACTATAGAATGAAAACAGATCTATTCAAAAATCTTTCAGTTTTATATAGACTGTACATGTTTCTGTTGAAATTAACATTTTAGTATCTTTGTGGTCGATAGCCTTGTACATTGCACAGGATTGTTTTTAATAAAGAAATATTTTTTGAAAACTTGCAAATATATTTTTTGTCCAACTCTTCGAAGTCTACCAAACATGCATTTAGCGCTGTTTTATACAGCAGATTTTTATCTAAAAATTGTGTCATTTTCATTTTTACAAACCGAACCGCTTGGGCGAAAAAAATTTTTTGCAGACGAAAAAATTGAAGAAGGGATAAATTTTTGTATTTTATATTTTTTACTTTTTCTACCAAACCGAACGATTTTGCAAAATTTGCAAAGAATGCTTTTTTGTAGACACCGACGTCTGACATGCGGATACCCCGGTTATAATTTTTTATTTTGAGGCGTTGACGAGATATTTCCATAAAATTATTTAAAAGAAAATGATTCTTCACGACGTCCCTATTGGAGTGGGAGCGTTCAAATTTTGTCAATTGATACTTCTGTTGGATACCTACATTCAGTAAAAGTTTCTTTTTTTCGCAATTTTTGAATATTTTTAAATTTTCGTGTTCGTTTTTGGTTGAAATTCGTGATTGACATGTCTGGATTTGCTTAACAAATTATTTTAGTTACTTTCACATAACGTGGAACAATAAAATTTCACACATTTGTAGAGACTTAGTCAGTCTATGATTTCCCTTAGTTAGTTTTGCAAAATATTTTGTCTGGCGGCGGTCGCCGCCCCTCAAACTCAAAGTCGCACATGAAGTCAGACATTCAAATCACTATAGTTTGAAAACTTGGACAGTTGTATTCAAAATTCCTTCAGTTCGACGTAGCTTATAGATTTTTCTATTGAAATTCACATTTTGGTATTTATGTCGCCTATAGCCTTGACACAGAATTTTTTTATCTGACCATTTTTTTTATTTTGATATTTCTGGTCTTGATTTATCCGGTCTTGATTCATCTGATTCAGACCGGCAGCGCGTATGTGGTCTTGATATATCTGGTCTTGATTTATCTGACCAAGACCACATACGCGCGGCAGCGCGTATGAGGTCTTGATATATTTGGTCTTGATTTATCTGATTAAGACCACATATGCGCAGCAGCGCGTATGTGGTCTTGATTTATCTGGACTTCATTTATCTGATCAAGACCACATACGCGCGGCAGCGCGTATGTGGTCTTTATATATTTGGTCTTGATTTATCTGATCAACACCACGTATGCGCGGCAGCGCGTATTTGGTCTTGATATATTTGGTCTTCTTTTATCTGGGAGTATATATATTAGGGGATACTTTAATAATTTGTAGGAGATAAAATCTCCGACGTCCTTTTATATTCATTTCTTTTGTGCTACTTCCTAATATCTTGTAGATCACGTACAGCCTAAGGGTGAAACCTGACCTCCTCCTTAGATTTTTTTCGTGTCCTACATCACACACTTCCATTGTCGTTATATCTATATAAAAAAAATGATAAAAAAAACCGGGTTGATAACATTGTCAATATTTTCCTTAATTCACCTCCACCTAATTTACACACGAAATAATCTTACAAAATTTGTTTTAATCTGTTTTTCAACACACATTATAACAAAATATGTTAATTTCGTGAACTAGTTGCTTATCTTTTTAATTAGTAAATTAGGTAAATCGCGAATTTTTTAAACTAAAATTGTGAAATTGGTAAAAACATTCTACGTTATAGATAATCATACAAACTTAAGACAATCGGAACACAGCCTGAATATATAAATATATTCAACCTTTCCGGAGCTCTATAACAATTACTGCGTCTTTTTAGGTTAGGTTAGATAATCATACAAACTTAAAACAATCGGAACGCAGCCTGAATATATAAATTTATTCAACCTTTCCGGAGCTCTATAACAATTACTGAGACTTTTTTAGAACTACCAAAACAAAATTTCACACGAGATTTGTTTTGGTATTCCTAAAAAGACTCAGTAATTTTTCTAGAGCTCCGGAAAGGCTGAATATTGTTATATATTCAAGCTGTGTACAGAAATTTTTGCTGAAATTCATCAAATCTTTTTTCTGTCCAACTTTCTCAATTCTATCAAACATGTTTTTAACGCTGTGGAATAAAGTACATTTTTATCTAAAAAGTGTGCTATTTTCATCTTTCCGAAGTAAACCGGTTTGAATAAAAATTGAATACATTTGTAGAGAATTAATCAGTCTATGAAATTACTTTCCTAATTTTGCAATATATTTTACCTGTCGATGGCCACTGCCTTTTAAAGACTCTCTCGAATACAAAGTAATAGATTCTATTACTTAACTTAATCTAATAGATTCTATTGCTAACTATAGAATGAAAACAGAGCTATTCAAAAATCTTTCAGTTTTATATAGACTGTACATGTTTCTGTTGAAATTAACATTTTGGTATGTTTGTGGTCGATAGCCTTGTACATTGCACAGAATTGTTTTTAATAAAGAAATATTTTTTTAAAACTTGCAAATATATTTTTTTGTCCAACTCTTCGAAGTCTACCAAACATGCATTTAGCGCTGTTTTATAGAGCAGATTTTCATCTAAAAATTGTGTCATTTTCATTTTTCCAAAGCGAACCGCTTGGGCAAAAAAAATTTTTTTGCAGACGAAAAAATTGAAGAAGGGATAAATTTTTGTATTTTATATTTTTTACTTTTTCTACCAAACCGAACGATTTTGCAAAATTTGCAAACAATGCTTTTTTGTAGACACCGACGTCTGACATGCGGATACCCCGGTTATAATTTTTTATTTTGAGGCGTTGACGAGATATTTCCATAAAATTATTTAAAAGAAAATGATTTCTCACGACGTCCCCATTGGAGTGGGAGCGTTCAAATTTTGTCAATTGATACTTCTGTTGGATACCTACATTCAGTAAAAGTTTCATTGAAATCCCTTAAGCGTTAATACATTTTTTCGCAATTTTTGAATATTTTTAAATTTTCGTCTTCGTTTTTGGTTGAAATTCGTGATTGACATGTCTGGATTTGCTCAACAAATTATTTTAGTTACTTTCACATAACGTGGAACAATACAATTTCACACATTTGTAGAGACTTAGTCAGTCTATGATTTCCCTTAGTTAGTTTTGCAAAATATTTTGTCTGGCGGCGGTCGCCGCCCCTCAAACTCAAAGTCGTACATGAAGTCAGACATTCAAATAACTATGGTTTGAAAACGTGGACAGTTGTATTCAAAATTCCTTCAGTTCGACGTAGCTTATAGATTTTTCTATTGAAATTCACATTTTGGTATTTATGTCGCCTATAGCCTTGACACAAAATGTTTTTATCTGACCATTTTTTTATCTTGATATATCTGGTCTTGATTTATCCGGTCTTGATTCATGTGATTCAGACCGGCAGCGCGTATATGGTCTTGATATATCTGGTCTTGATTTATCTGACCAAGACCACATACGCGCGGCACCGCGTATGTGGTCTTGATATATTTGGTCTTGATTTATCTGATCAACACCACGTATGCGCGGCAGCGCGTATTTGGTCTTGATATATTTGGTCATCTTTTATCTGGGAGTATATATATTATATACTCTACTCTATATATACTATATTATATACTCTATCCCCTACTGGGGATACTTTCATAATTTGTAGGAGATAAAATCTCGGACGTCCTTTTATATTCATTTCTTTTGTGCTACTTCCTAATATCTTGTAGATCACGTACAGCCTAAGGGTGAAACCTGACCTCCTCCTTAGATTTTTTTCGTGTCCTACATCACACACTTCCATTGTCGTTATATCTATATAAAAAAATGATAAAAAAAACCGGGTTGATAACATTGTCAATATTTTCCTTAATTCACCTCCACCTAATTTACACACGAAATAATCTCACAAAATTTGTTTTAATCTGATTTTCAACACACATTATAACAAAATATGTTAATTTCGTGAACTAGTTGCTTATCTTTTTAATTAGTAAATTAGGTAAATCGCGAATTTTTTAAACTAAAATTGTGAAATTGGTAAAAACATTCTATGTTATAGATAAACTTAAAACAATCGGAGCGCAGCTTGAATATATAAATATATTCAACCTTTCCGGAGCTCTATAACAATTACTTAGGCTTTTTAAGACCACCAAAACAAAATTTCACATGAGATTTGTTTTGGTAGTCCTAAAAAGACTCAGTAATTTTTATATAGCTCCGGAAAGGCTGAATATAGTTATATATTCAAGCTGTGTACAGAAATGTTTGCTGAAATTCATCAAATCTTTTTTCTGTCCAACTTTCTTATTTGTATCAAACATGTATTTAACACTGTGGAATAGAGAACATTTTCATCTAAAAAGAGTGCCATTTTTATCTTTCTACATCGGAAAGATAAAAATGAAAAGTGAAAGATCCGGTTTGAATAAAAATTGAATACATTTGTAGACAATTAATCAGTCTATGAAATTACTTTCCTAATTTTGAAATATATTTTACCTGTCGATGGCCACTGCCTTTTAAAGACTCTCTCTAATAAAAATTAATAGATTCTATTACTAACTATAGAATGAAAACTCTAAATGATCTATTGAAAAATCTTTCAGTTTTAAATAAATTCTACATGTTTCTGTTGAAATTAACATTTTGGTATATTTGTGGTCGATAGCTAGGTCGAAATATTTTTTGTAAACTTGCAAATATATTTTTTGTCCAACTCTTCGAAGTCTACCAAACATGCATTTAGCGCTGTTTTATAGAGCAGATTTTCATCTAAAAATGGTGTCATTTTCATCTTTCGAAAGCGAACCGTTTGGTCAAAAAAATTTTTTTGCAGACGAAAAAATTGAAAAACGAAATTCAGAGAAGAGATTTTATATTTTTTACTTTTGTGACTAAACCGAAGGATTTTGCAAAATTTGCAAAGAATACTTTTTTGTAGACACCGACGTCTTACATACGGATACTCCAGTTATAATTTTTTATTTTGAGGCGCTGACGAGATATTTCCATAAAATTATTGAAGAGAAAATCATTCCTCACGACGTCCCCATTAGAGTGGCAGCGTTCAACTTTTGTCAATTGATACTTCTCTTGGAAACCTACATTCAGTAAAAGTTTCATTGATATCCCTCAAATCTTAATACATTTTTTCGCAATTTTTGTATATTTTTAAATTTTCGTTTTTGGTTGAAGTTCGTGATTGTCATGTCTGGATTTGTTTAACAAATTATTTTAGTTGCTTTAACATAACGTGGAACAATAAAATTTTACACATTTGTAGAGAATTAGTCAGTCTATAATTTCCCTTATTTAGTTTTGCAAAATATTTTATCTGGCGGCGGTCGCCGCCCCTCAAACTCAAAATCGCACACGAAGTCAGACATTCATATAACTATAGTTTGAAAACTTGGAGAGTTGTATTCAAAATTCCTTCAGTTCGACGTAGCTTATAGATTTTTCTATTGAAATTCACATTTTGGTATTTATGTCGCCTATAGCCTTGACACAGAATTTTTTTATCTGAATAATTTTTTTAATCATGATTTATTTGGTCTTGATTCATCTGACTAAGACCAGTAGCGCGTATGTGCTATTGATAAATCTGGTCTTGATTTATCTGACCAAGACCACATATGCGCGGTAGCGCGTATGTGGTCTTGGTATATTTGGTCTTGATTTATCTGACCAAGACCACATATGCGCGGCAGCGCGTATGTGGTCTTGATTTATCTGGGCTTGATTGACCTGATTAAGACCACATCTGGTCGTGGTCTTGATGAGATGATCTTGATCAGATAAATATACGCGGCAGCGCGTATATGGTCTTGATATATCTGGTCTTGATATATTTGGTCTTGGTTTATCTTATCAACACCACGTATGTGCGGCAGCGCGTATTTGGTCTTGATATATTTGGTCTTGATTTATCTAGGCTTGATTTATCTGATCAAGACTCTAGCCTATAGGCTATACTCTTGCTCATATAAATCAAGCTAATAAACCAAGCAAATATATCAAAACCACATACGCGCTGCCGCGCGTATCTTGATCATATAAATCAAGCCAAGATAAACCAAGACCAAATAGATCAAGACCACAGGAGGTCCGATGCTACTAGAGAAAAACAATAAATTGATCGCTTGCAAAGTGTGAAATGATAAAAAATATAGGCTATTACAAAATACTGCAACTATATCAAGACCACATACGCGCGGCAGCTTTATCTTGATTTATCTTGAACAGATAAATCAAGCCCAGATAAACCAAATATATCAAGACGCTGCCGCGCGTATGTGGTCTTGGTCAAATAAATTAAGACCAGATATATCAAGGCCGGATAAATCAAGGCCAGATATATAAAGATAATAAATGTTCAGATAAAAAAATTATGTGTCAAGACTATAGGCTTGAGGTCTATTGACTATTGGTCTTGATCAAATAAATGAAGTCCCAAAAGTCTAAAGTAATGTGGCAATATAAATTGTTTATCAAAATTTTAAAAGACTCTACCGCCTCCATTCAATTGAACCTATGAAATAAGATATGACCAATGTTTACATATTCCCATCCACTCAAAGTCACGGCGATGCGCTTTTTGCAGCAGTACTGAAGAACCTCACAGATCCAGATGGACGTGCAGTACATGTATGTTGCTTTATGCCTGAGTGATAGAAAGAATTGCTTCTTGCTGCATCACAAATTATATTTTGTTTTGGTTATACAAATAAACTGTGTTTATATTATTTTAAGTCGTGTAAAATGTGAAGAATTATATAAGTTCACAAGTTATATAATATTTTCACAAAAATTACTGGTAAAAACATAGTGATTTTTTCAATTCAGAGTATATAATAGACTTTT
Organism: Phosphuga atrata; assembly: GCA_944588485.1. Taxonomy (NCBI): domain Eukaryota; kingdom Metazoa; phylum Arthropoda; class Insecta; order Coleoptera; family Silphidae; genus Phosphuga; species Phosphuga atrata. Next base: position 24,985,580 of record OX155907.1, read on the forward strand.
TTGCTATTAGTTAAGCAGATTTTTAAGTGAAATTTTTTTTTTTGCAGACGAAAAAATTTAAAAACGAAATTCAGAGACGGGATAAATTTTGGGATTTTGTATTTTTTACTTTTGTGACTAAACCAAAGGATTTTGCAAAATTTGCAAAGAATACTTGTTTGTAGACACTGGCGTCTTACAAATGGATATCTCGGTTATAATTTTCTATCTTGAGGCGTTGAAGAGATATTTGTAAATAAGCTTTGAAGACATAATCATTTCTCACGACGTCCCCATTGGAGTGGGAGCGTTCAATTTCTGTCAACTGATACTTCTAGTGGATACGCACATTCAGTAAAAGTTTCACTGAAATCCCTCAAATTTTAATAAAATTTTTCGCAATTTTTGAATATTTTGAAATTTTTGTGTTCGTTTTTTGTTGAAATTCGTGATTCACATGTCTGGATTTGTTTAAAAAAATATTTTAGAAAGTTTCACACAACGTGGAATAATAAAATTTCACACATTTGTAGAGAAGTAGTCAGTCTATGATATCCCTTAGTTAGTTTTGCAAAATATTTTATCCGGCGGCGGCCGCCGCCCCTCAAACTCGAACATAGCAGAACTTAATAAATTCAAATAACACTAAAATGAAAACTGCAAGAGATATATTGAAATTTCTTTCAGATCTATATAGATTATACATTTTTCTATTGAAATTGAAAATATTTATTCAAATGAATAAAAAATTTGAAATTGAATATATTTATTGAGGTTGAATATATTTTTATATTCAGGCTGTGTTCCGATTGTTTTAAATTGTGAAATTTTATAACTGTCAATTTATACAGGAACAAAATTTGTGCAAATGTTATTAAAAACTTAAAAGCAAAGAAATTTAAAAATAAATTACCGAAAATAATTATGTTTTGCCGAACTATTGAAGATTAAAGACAAGATCGCAAATGTAGAAATTAATTTCTCAAATTTTCTTGTGGCACGGATTTTTCAGTAGGAATTTGCGAAATTTTTCGATGTCGTCTTAATGTAAATTTCCTGCTGAATCAAAAAATGTTGTTGTTATTACTGTGCCGCTTCTGATTTTCAAACTATTGAGGATTAAAGACAAGCTCGCAAATTTACAAAATAATTTCTCAAATTTTCTTGTGGTACGACTTTTACAGCAGGAATTTGCTATAAATAATTAACAAGATTATAAATTTACAAGATTTCAAATTTACAAATTTACAAGATAATTTCTGAAATTTTCTTGTGGTACAGGTTTTCCAGTAAGAATTTGCGAAACTTTTCACTGTCATCTCAACGTAAATTAGCTGGTGAATCCAAAAATGTTATTTTTATCACTGTGCCGCTTCCGGTTTTCAAACTATTCAGGATTAAAGACAAGCTCGCAAATTTACAAAATAATTTCTCAGATTTTCTTGTGGCACGACTTTTCCAGCAGATATTTGCCAAACTTTTCAATGTCGTCCCAACATAAATTTGCTGCTGAATCCAAAAATGTTATTGCTATCACTGTGCCGCTTCCGGTTTTCAAACTAAAGAGGTTCAAAGACAAAGTTCACAAATTTACTAGATAATTTCTCAAATTTTCTTGTGGTACGGATTTTCCAGAAGAAATTTGCTAAACTTTTCACTGTCATCTCAACGTAAATTTGCTGGTGAATCCAAAAATGTTATCTTTATCACTGTGCCGCTTCCGGTTTTCAAATTATTCAAGATTAAAGACAAGCTCGCAAATTTACAAAATAATTTCTCAGATTTTCTTGTGGCACGACTTTTCCAGCAGATATTTGCCAAACTTTTCAATGTCGTCCCAACGTAAATTTGCTGCTGAATCCAAAAATGTTATTGCTATCACTGTGCCGCTTCCGGTTTTCAAACTAAAGAGGTTCAAAGAAAAGTTCACAAATTTACAAGAAAATTTCTCAAATTTTCTTGTGGTACGGATTTTCCAGCGGAAATTTGATAAACTTTTCAATGTCATCTCAACGTAAATTTGCTGGTGAATCCAAAAATGTTATTGTTATCACTGTGCCGCTTCCAGTTTTCAAAATAAAGAGGTTCAAAAACAAGTTCACAAATTGTTCAAGATAATTTCTCAAATTTTCTTGTGACACGGATTTTTCAAAAGGAATTTGCGAAATTATTCGATGTCTTCTCAAGCTAAATTTTCTGCTGAATCCAAAAATGTGATTGTTATAACTGTGCCGCTTCCGGTTTTCAAACTGAAGGGGTTCAAAGACTTTCTTTTTTTAGTAGGAGTAACATTCCGATTTTCTTCGTCACTGCAAGAAATCAGCAATTAAATACCGTATAATATAGAGATATTGGTTTAGCTGATGTCGGGAAGCAAAAGGGAATAATTAAAGTTCAAAATGGCCGCGTTTACTTTTTTAATTTATTTTCCTAGCGAGTCGAATGCCCTACCGCGTTCCAACTGGCGAATTAAAGAAGAACCTTAGCAGAGAACCCCAACACTTTTAAAACGAACGACCTGACGCGTATTGTAAACTTTTTTGCGCGAAAGAAATAATGCCCTAAAATATTCCCATTTTCTGCCTAATGCAATGTTATTTTGTAAATTTGTCAATTTGATAGGAAAGACGTAGATTTTGAGAGGTAGGCTTGCAGAAGAGGCCTAAAAGTACGTAGATCTACTTCAAAAGACGTAGAGTTTGCAACGCTGGCCCTCACTGCGTTACTACCAGCTATCACAGAACCATCTGTTATTCTACATACACCCTATGCCTGCAGAACTTCCACACGACACATATACGTTTGTGATCCGTTTACATATCTACAAGAAAAAAAACCGGAAGAAAAAAAAAGTGCCAGTTGTGACTCGCGCACCGAGGGTTCCGTACAAACTTGTAAGTAAAGCATCTTTAGGAGGGCCTAACTGTATGCAACCATATGCTTCTGGTGCCTGACAATACCACGCAACACATTAGTGTATTTTCAAAAGTTTCTAATAGTAAATTCGCATTTTCCTTGTAATTAAACTACTTATTTACGGGTTTCAGATTTTTCTCTTTGCATGTGTTGTAAGACACCGCTTCTTGCCAAATTTCATGTTTCTAGGTCAACGGGAAGTAACCTAGGTTTTGATTCCCTGGTGAAATCGCAAAATATGCGACATAAACGGCCATATATTTTGATCGCGTAGACTTACAAGTTTGATTTTTTCACAGCTGAAAGAGACCGCAGACCCGAGTATTTGATACAAATTTCAACTTGTTACCTCTACGCGTTCCTGAGAAAAATGGTCTTGACAGACAGACAGACGGGCGGACAGACAGACAGACGGACAACAAAGTGATCCTATAAGGGTTCTATAGGGTTTTCGGCACGGAACCCTAAAAAATGGTTGCCATGACTCATGTCCCAACCCTCGTAGTTAAATTTAAAAGTTTACAGTGGGCTGATTTCTATGCACGCAAGTTTATTTCAAAAAAAGAAGGAATAATATAAAAACAACTCGGACGACTTTGCTAATATTTCATTTAATCCACCACCTAACTACAAACAGGAAATTTAAACTGCACTAGGTTTCAAATTCAATAACACATCTATCAAATGATCATAACACAACGTCTTGACGTCCTTCCCCAATATAAAATCAGCGTGGTTGAATTTTTCGTAACTGACTCTGGTTATACCAAACTTGACTTCTTTCGGTAACTCATTGTATAACTTCTCAACATTCTAGAATGAACAATAAAAACAATATTTATTAAATTTGGTTAATTAAAATTAAAACGAAGATAATAACAGACTGGAAGCTAGTGGAAAGCAGAGTAAGAGGAAGACCTAGAAAAAGATGGATAAATGGAGTGAAGGAAGATCTCAAAACACTCGGAATGAGAAATTGGAAAGAAGCCACAAATGATAGAGCTGAATGGAAAAAGATCGGCGAGCAGGCTAAAACTCACCCAAAGAAAAAAAAAATTAAATACCTTAACACTAGAAAGGAAATCATTAGAAGAATGGATTAAATAAATTGGCACCCTAATTTGACTAAGTTTATAATCAGGCACTTCGAGACTACCATAACGCCAGATATTTTCGATTTTGTAATCATAATATTCAAACCGTCCTTTATTTATATACTGGGCGTAATGCATCAAACATTTCGTCGAGATTGCATCACTATTCTGCGTTAGCGTAATTGGCATCGTTTCCTAAAAGACGACATAAAAACACCCCTTAAACATGGAATTAACCCTTAACCACCTGCCATACGTCTCAGGTGAGAAAATTACTGCTACTTTGGGTCTGAGAGACGTATGTCAGGTGGTTAGGTGTAAAACAAATCTTACTGGATTCATTTGCGCTCTATCGTAACCAAAGATAGTTTGAAGTCCTCGTTGGCAAAGTATCATTTGTGTTGCAGAGCCCAAACAGATTCTTTTTACCAGTTTTATACGTGCTGGTGTGCGTTCTAACACCACCCCACTTGGAATCAACTAAAACAACTCTTTCATAGATTGTTTAAAATAAATAATGTTTTTATATTTACCCTGAGCACATCGTAAAATGGAGCTAATGGAGCAACTATGGATCTAATATGTTGCATGTAAGCGATCGGAGCTAAACTAGTAATTAATTTTAATTGTTTCTGGGCTAGCGTGGGGTATATAGAGCTGTATATATACGAGGCCGTACTTCCCATGGAATATCCTACATAAATAATCTTTTCTCGTCCCGCTGTTTTCTCGGCGACCAAAGCTAATTCCGATTTCAAATCGTATATACCCATCTCATGGAAACTATAATTTCATTTAAGTCTAATTACCATCGCATATTCAAATTTAATATGCAAAACAGCTCGAGACTCTTCGTTTAAAATATTCACGTTTTATTGATTGATTGTGAACTAAATGTTTTTGAAGAGAATTACAGCTAGAAAATGAAAACTCAAAGCGAGAATGAAGTTTAGAAATTAATTTTAAATCAATTTGTATTTCCGGGCAGAAAAAACTTGTGGTCGATAGCCCTTTGTATAATGCATAAAGTATACAATAAATATATTCTCTCTCTCTCAAACTTTAGATTTTTCTAAATATTTTCCGACTAATTTTGTACTAAATTATTGGATTATCTATTATTCAACAATTCAGACATTCCATACTTGCGCGCTGAATTCTAATTTTTTGGGAATTTAATTCACATATTTTTAGAATTGGCAAAACCATAACGTTTTGATATGAATAGAAAGAATTACAGCTAGAAAATGGATAGCTGCGTGAAGATGGCCCCCCGAAATTAAAAAAATTAAAAAAATAAAATGCGATACGTTTGACCAATATTTGACCATGATTGACCACAAAATAGTTTTGTTTGCTCACATTCCGTTCAAAAGATATTTTAAAAGAATTATCGGGGGCCTAGCCCCCCAAAATGCATTTTTTCTGTATTTGAGAATAGCGTCTTAAAATACATGGTTTGCCCATGTTTGCCCACCATTTTTTTGAACAAATTTTTTTTTATGAACCCCAAAATCGATTTTTAAATATTAAATTTTGTATTATTATTTTTATTGTTTTTTCGTTTAGTGTTGAAGAACTTCGTTTGGCCATGTTTGCCCATCATTTTTTTAATACAAAATGTTTTTATCTACATTATTATCGATTTTTTATTGTTTGATATCCATGAACAACATGAGCGATTCCCCAAAAGAAATGGATTGCCGTACTTGTACTTGTGCCGAGGAACGTACGTCGTAGAAAGCATTCGGATTTGTGATGAAAAAGAGGCGAAACAATGTTTCAATTTTGATCGACCAAACGCTTATTCCGGAAACTACTAAACTTCTATTAATGTTGGCCCGATTCTTTCGCCTCTGGACGACTGTAATTGAAAAGAAATTCGGATCACAATGCGATGTAGGAAGTTCAGCAAATGTTGAAGTGTACTTCAAGAATTTGAATGGGCCGGTCCAATTCGCGCGGATAAATTTATCGTCAAACATATACGTTCCATCGAAGCGACAAGTAAATTTGAGCGAGCTGCTTGCAAAAGAAAACGTTATAAACACAAATATAAAAAACTCAAATATAGAAAACCTTTCGGCTCTTTCATCCCCTGGTCGTAACAGTTCGATTCAACAAAGTTATTTGCAATAAACAATTCAAATTCCCAAAAACCCGTTGGTCTCACCAGAAGATTCACATTTTTCTTCTGTGGATTTTGCACAGACAACACCGGAAATCAATACTATTCCACAAATCGGAAGAAGACGAAAAATAAAATCAAGTGGAAAATTGGACACCAAAAAAAAAAAAAAAAAACAAGAGGAAAATTTTTGACACCGTGTCCAGAAGTACGACTCATTCAGGATTGACCAATGAAGAGGGACAAGAGTAAGATGATTTTTAGAATGGCAAGAATTGTGAGACCACTTTGGATTGGATACAAGATTGATACAACTGAAAAGCACTTGCCCGTTTTGCCTGCTTGATAGCTTACACAAATAATGAATTGTTTCAAGAATATTTGCTAAATTTGGAAGAAAATTGTCTAACTATATCTTTCATAGAGATCCGCTCAGATTTAAGCTAGTGGTGGAGCACAATCTCATAGAACAGGTGATACAATTCAGATACCTTGGCATAGGCATATCAAGCACCAACGACCCAGTTAAAGACCTGAGGATCCAGATTAACAAAGCATCCGCACTATCTGGATGCCTTCGGGATATATTAGATAGATAGCAAAATTAGAATCTACTTGTATCAGACCGATCATGACGTACCGTACTGAAGCCCGCGAAGACACTAACAAGACGAAAAACATACGAAGGGTGGCCGAAATGAAAACACTGGGAACAATAGTGGGGAAAACAAGAAGAGATAAAGTAAGAAATACAGATGACTAACTTTCAGACTTTACAGCGCAAGAGCAGAAATTTTGGCATGCATATTCAAGGAGTACAATGTCGTCCTTGATTGCCAAGCAACCATCAGCAATCTCATCGGAAAACTATTTCTTGGAAATTCAATTGCAGAACAAATGGCATGTACGATCTGCCAGTCGAAACCCCGTACGCAAATTACAATCGCAGTAGACGCAAAAACTGTCATCCAATTCGGATTCAAAAACGCCATACAAAAATTCGTGGATGATTAAAAAAAAACACGGACTGCATCAAATGTCGCAATTCATCCGTCGCGAAAATAAATTTAGGTAAAAACATCATTCTCGACTTTGAATGGGCATTGATGAACATTTACCATAAAAAATGAAGTAATGATGCACCGTACAAGATCTTCCTCGTTGATATTCCCGAAAAAAATGCAATCAGGGAAAAACTTATATTCTAAACGGGGCAATAGAATATGTTGAACGACCTGAAAGACAATTGAAAGGAACGAGAGATAACGGGCATTACGTGGCATATTATCGAGGAATTACAAATCGCTGGGAAGTTCGCAATGACCTATACAAGAAAAAACAAATTTTAAATAATTCACAGAAGTGTGAAATAAAAGTTTCTATCATTTTTTACACAGAAATTCACGAAAAATAAAGAAAATTAGAAAATTAAAAATGTAAAATGGAACTTATATATAAGAAGATAACAAGTTGTAACTAAACAGATGGCATTTAAAATAAATTAAAAATAAAAGAAAACTGTTTTCTTTAGTATTGACTTTGATGTACTTACTGGTATATTTATAATGTGCTTCCAGTACGGAAAATACAAGGACCTATTAAAATTTATTTATTGCACAATTTTTCACCTCTTATGCAGTACAAAAAGTAAGGGGCAAACGTAAAAAACTATTTTGGCATACCTAAAATATGTTTTTTGATTAATTTTCGAGTTTTGCCCGTTTTTTTATCAACTTTTTTAAGTAAAACGCTATAAAAAACGATTTTGGGGTTCTTAAAAATATTTTGAATTGGCAAAAAATGATGGTCAACATGGTCAACCGAAGTTCTTCAACAACAAATGAAAAAAATAATTAATATATTAATAAATAATGTTATTTAAAAAAAAAACGATTATGGGGTTCAAAAAAAAATTATGAAAAGAAATGATGGGCAGACATGGTCAAACGAAGTTTTTTAAGATGACATTATCAAATATAGAAAAAATGAATTTTGGAGGGGCTAGGCTTTGGTGGTCAATCATGGTCAAATCTTGGTCAAACGAATCTCATTTCAATTTTTTTATTTTTTTCAATTTCGGCGGGCTATTTTCATGCAGCTAAAATGGATACTCAAAGCGAGAATCAAGTTTAGAAATTAATTTATTTATGTGCATCAATTTATTTGGTTGACGTGTGTTTAATATTCAATTTTTGCGCAAATTTAAAATTATATTTTAATAAATAAATTCTCTTGAAATTATACAAAGGGCTAAGTATATAGGCAAAGTATACAATAAATATATTCTCTCTCTCTCTCTCAAACTTTAGATTTTTTTAAATATTTTCCAACTAATTTTGTTCTAAATCCATGATGCCACTGGATACGATTATCTAATATTCCACAATTCAGACATTCCATACTTGCGCGCTGAATTCTAAATTTTTGGGAATTTAATTCACATATTTTTAGAATTGGTAAAACCATAACACTTTGATATGAATAGAAAAAATTACAGCTAGAAAATGGAAACTCATAGCGAGAATGAAGTTTAGAAATTCATTTATTTATGTGCATCAATTTATTTGGTTGACGTGTGTTCAATATTAAATTTTTGCGCAAATTTCAAATTATATTTTAATAACTAAATTCTCGTGAAATTACTTAAACCTAAGCGTAATTCGAGACAAAATTTATTAAAATCGGTTAAGATATCAAAAAATATATCTAATCTCAAACTTTATAAGACGCATTACGAATCAATCTACGACGACTAAACTCATCTCATTTCATTCCCATTACAATATTGTTATCATTAATATGTACATACGTTTTTTTTTTTTTTAAATGTCTTCCATTTTAAATCAATTTTGTAACGGGACGTACGCAGCGCCGGTAGTACCAGAGCGTTCCGAACTACCCTTACCGCATGCGCCATCGTCGCACCCCCAAACGCACCCCCATACACACACCACGGCTGCGGAGGGAGGAGCCACACCCTCACAGAATCATATAAAAGCAGCAACTTCGCCACCAGAAGGAGCCCCACATCCCCGAACCCAGCGAAGTACCCAGGAACAAAAAGAGGTAGGAGCAACAAGAACAAACCCGAGAGACACAGCAACCAGCACGAGGACGGACAAGGAACCACCACGAGGACGAAGGACGAACCAGGAACCACCAGGAGGGTGAACCAGGAACCAACACCAGGACGATCCAAGTACCAACAACGAGAAGAAAAAAAAAAAACGAACAAAAAAAGGAAAAAAAGAAAAAAAAAAGGATAGAAAAGAAAAGAAAACCGGTCGTTAGTGGAACACAACAGAACAACAAACAAACCGACAAACAAGCAAACCGACAAACAAACCGACACAAAGAGAAGAAAAAATAAACAGGGACAAACAACAAGGCGACGGAACAGCTGAGCTGAAGGCTCAATGACCGTCGAAAAGCAAAGGACACATGACGACCAGAAGGAGACCACACCGAGACAACAGGACCCAACTGTAATCAAGTAAAGCCAACGAAACCCAAACCCAACGAAAGGCAAACAACAGACGACACAGACCGAAAAAAACACCGACAACCAAACCCCAAGACGGCGGGATAGCTGGGCGAAAGCTCAAAACCGCCAAATCAGCACAGGACACATGATGATCAGAAGGAGAGAATTAGGACCAACAGCGAGAAGAAGAAGGAGAAAAGAAAAAAAAAACAGAACCAAAAAAAAAAGAAAAGAAAACCGTTCATGAGTGGAACACAACAGAACAACAAACAAACCGACAAACAAACAAGCAAACCGACAAACAAACCGACACAAAAAAAAAGAATAGAAACAAAAAAAAAGAACAGAAACAAACAACAAGACGACGGAACAGCTGAGCGGAAGGCTCAATGACCGTCGAGAAGCAAAGGACACATGATGATGACCAGAAGGAGAGCAGTGCTATCTTTCTAACTTGAAACATTTGCGCCCTTGTGTGGACAGATCGTTGGCAAGCGAAAGAACAGCGACCACTCTCAGCACTTGAAACTTTCTGCGCCCGTGTGTGGACAGAAAGTTTGCAAACCCCAGAGCAGTAACGACTCTAAGAAGTAAACCGTTTCCGCGCCCCGGTGTGGACGAAACGTTCAAGAGTCAATTCGACTCCGCTCGCCCGGAGCACTGCACAATGGGCCTCAGCCGGACATCGCCGACACTCCAGAAGGATGCCGTTTTACCCATCAAATAAATAAATTTGTATATATTAAAGAACCTCCTCGGAGGAAACAACAACGCCTATTTTCTCTACGAGCTAGCCACTCATCCACCCCCACAAACTGACGCCCAACGTGGAGCGGTGAAGAGGCAGCGAAATACAAGGAAAATTCCAATCACAAGGAGCCAAATCGCCGGAAGGATGGCGTTATCTGCAGAACAGCTACTGCAACTTCTCCAGGCCATCCAACCAAACACACAGAGGCAGTTCACCTACTGTACCGCGCGGTTCCAGGGAACTAGAAATCGAGAGGTGGTGCAAGACTTTCTGGACAGCGTGGATTTTTTCAAACAGAGTGAAAATATAAGTGACGAAAACGCTATTCAAGGAATGCGGATGCTATTAGAAGGACCCGCAAACACTTGGTGGACAGGAGTAAAACAAACGTTGCAAACATGGGAACAGGTAAAAACATTAATAAAAAATGAATTTGCGCTGAACCAGCCGGCATACAAAACTTTCATGGAGATTTTCTCCACATCACAGCAACCAGCGGAACCCACGATTTCCCAATAAAAAAAAAACGGGCGCTATTTGCACAACTAGCAAACCATCTACCGGAGGAGACACAACTGGACATGTTATATGGATTACTCAATTATGGCATCAGGGATAGGATCCCAAGATCCGCGATAAATAATTTTCGAGGGTTGCTAGATCAAGCAGGACCGCTGGAAGCACACCTGCGAGAAAGACAAAATTCCCAACCAGAAATCCAGAAGTCTCGCATGAGGTGCACATTTTGTAAATTCCACGGACACACCTTCGAAGAATGTAGGAAAAAGGAAAAAGCCGACAAACGCACACAGGACAACGAGAGAAGGAGCACAGAACTAAAATGCTACGGATGTCAGATGCCAGGATATATAAAAATAAATTGTCTCAACTGCTCGCCACCGAATACAGCAACATCACCGCCAGCAGTAGGATTTTGTGCAGCTGACCTAGGGCTGCAAATCAGGGACAGACCAGCATTGAACATCCACGTCGGAAAACCATCTGGCACAGCATACCTTGACACAGGAGCCCGATCAAGCCTCGCCAGTGGAGAATTATACCAAGAAATCCGGAAGCAAGGGTGCCGATTGCACGAGAAAGCGATTCGACTCACCTTGGCGGACGGGACCAATGGCGTTAAGAAAACGCTATACACACGCGCGCCCGTCAGACTCCGCGACCGCGTGGTGCAAACCAACTTTGTATATATGACGAACACCCCAAACGCCAAAACGCTACTGGGAATCGACTTCCTGGAAGAAAGCGCCAGACCTGGTCGTTCTGGAACGAAGAGAAGGAATACCCTTTCACCCAGAAGGAAGACAGACCAAAAAAAGGATATAGCGAGGGACGAAGAAATCAACAGCCCCATGGTGCACGAGCGGTCGATGGAACTCGCCAGCCACGAGCCCTTTATTACGCCTCTGCCCGAATCACCAAGACCGGCTGCACTACCTCAACATTTTCCTTTCGAAATGCCTTTCGAAGATTTGGTGAGCGTCATGCTGCAAGATGCCATCACACAAATAGATATGGAATGGGACCTACATTTAGCCTCCCTGGAACTAGAGGAGATTCAACTACCGCCCGAGGACGAGGCAACGGAACTAGGCCACACCGAGAGGAGTCAACTAAACCACCTATTAACCAAACACAGCAAAAGATTCGCTAGAACCGGCCCTCCCACGGAGGCCGTAGAATATGCCATCCACACCGAACAACACCTCCCGATCGCACAGCCACCGTACCGACTGTCACCAATCGCCAAGCCCCTAAGCGATTTGACAAAAAAGGACGCACCTTGGACCTGGGGACCACCGCAACGGGCAGATTTTCAGTCACTCAAAGAGGCACTCGTCAAAGCACCGATTCTCCAGCAAGCTAGGCCCGAAGATCCATATACCTTACGAACGGATGCCAGTGCCTACGCATTAGGAGCAGCCCTGGTGCAGGGGGAGGGTAATGACGAACGCCCGATAGAATATGCTAGTCGACTCCTCACTAAAGCAGAAACCAACTACAGCACTACCGAACGGGAGGCATTAGCTGTCGTTTGGGTCGTACAACGTTTTCGGGGATACATAGAAGACAGCCCCGCCATCGCCCTCACGGACCACCGATCACTACGATGGCTGATGACCATAAAATCACTCAGCGGCCGCCTCGCACGGTGGGCCTTGCAACTTCAGCCATTCAACTTAAAGATCGAATATACGTCGGGGAAAGCAAATGTAATCGCAGATTTCTTGGCAAGGCCCCCCATAGACGAAATTCCAATCAATTACGTTAGCCTCGACGGACAGAACAGAACTACGGACAGAACAGCTAGCCGATGAAGAAATAAAAAAGATATGGGACGTCTTCGAATCCGACAACCCCGAACAAACCGGACGGTGGACTGCCAGGGGCTACATGATGAACGAGGGATCCTGTACAGATACTCGCCCGATGACGAGACCGACGAACCCCAACTCATCATCCCGAAGGCAAACCGGACATCCTAAAGAAATTCCACGACGACCCCACCGCTGGTCACTAAGGAACAGAACGCACTCTGCGGATAATATTAAGAAATAATTACTGGCCAGGAATCCGACACGACGTCGCTGACTATGTTCGCCACTGTCAAGGATACCAGAAATACAAAGCAGCCAACAGCAAACTACCTGGGCTGCTCCAAACTCGCGTAATGAATAGAAGATTCGAGGTATTAGCCATCGATCTGTTCGGCCCCCTACCAGAAGGACCCTCAAAGGAAAAATGGATTTTCATAATCGAGGATACTGCTTCCAGGTGGATCGAACTATTCCCCGTAGAAGCCGCCACCGCCATCGCCTGCGGTAAAACCTTAACAGAAGAAGTATTCTTACGTTATGGACTACCGCGACGCCTTATCAGCGACAATGGCACGCACATAAGTGCCATCATGCAACAGATCACGCACTGGTTCGAGATAGACCATCACTTTACTCCAGTGTACCACCCTGCTGCCAATCCAGTGGAAAGGAAGAACAGAGACTTAAAAGCACAACTTGCCATCCAAGTCGGCACAGCTCATACCGATTGGCCAAATAAGCTCCCTGCGATCCGATTCGCAATGAACTCTGGCCACTGCACCTCAACCAGGATGACCCCCGCATACCTCACGTTCGGACGGGAACTCGAACTCCCAGCGATGTAGAACATGACCTCAGGGATATCATGAAGACGGATATCCACCTACTAGACATCACCATCCGACTAACCAAGCTGATCAACGTTTTTTACACAGCCCAAGAACGACACGAGGAAACGCAAGATCAGAGGAAAACGTATGCAGAAAAAAAAAAGAATTTCCGCAGACCCATACCTGCCCGGAGAGCTGGCATGGGTTACATCGCACCCAGTCAGCAGAGCGAAAAACAAAACAACGGCAAAATTTGCGCCAAAACGGGACGGACCATATGTAATCCTGACAGCCAAAGGACCCTGCTCCTACGAAATCGCAGCCAGAGATGCACCATCCACCACATTGGCCACATACCACGTGTCTGCATTACGAAAATGCAACGAGACAGAAGGACTTCCCACCTACCCAATACGAAAGAGAGGCCGACCCCGGAAAATCCAGGACCCTCTGCCGGGACGTCTTACGGGTCCTGAGGGGGAGATTATAACGAGACGTGCGCAGCGCCGGTAGTACTATAGCGCTCCGTACTACCCTTACCGCATGCATCACCGTCGCACCCCCAAACGCACCCCCATACACACACCACGGCAGCGGAGGGAGGAGCCACACCCTCACAGAATCATATAAAAGCAGCCCCTTCGCCACCATAAGGAGTCTCGCTCCTCCGCTGTCACAAAACGAACATGTTTATTCCGACAACATCAAACGAAGCCCTCGCGGCAAAGTATTTCGACCCCGACTATTTGGACACCGTGGACGACAGCGACCTCGTCCAAATGATGAATGATATAACGCAACTGCTGTTGAAGAAACAAACCGCCAAGGATAAACCCCAGGAAACCGCCGCTGAAAAGACAACCGATGCCGTCCCCGAGAAGACAAACGAAGCCGCCCCCGAGAAGACTAACGAAGCCGCCGCCGAAAAGACAAACGAAGCCGCACCCGAAAAGAAAACCGAAGCCGATGCCGAAAAGACAACCGAAGCTGCCCCCAAGAAGACAACTGATGCCGCCCCCGATAAAACAAATGAAACCGCCACCGAAAATAAAACCGAAGCCGCCGCCGAAAAGACAAACAATGCCGCCCCCGAAAAGAAAACTGACGCCGCCCCCCCGAGAAGACAAACGAAGCCGCCGCAGAAAAGACAACCGAAACAGCCCCAAGGAGAAGAAATACACCAATGGACACTCACATTCCCACCGAAGCCGCCCCCAAGCGTAAACCCGACCAAGAAGAAGAGCAACCCATCACCATCAACGAGAAGACCAAAGACATCAGGACCACAGGCCCCTGGAGAACAACCACAGAAGACGAAACACTGAAGAAGCAACCAAGAAAACCGACAACCACACCAGGATAACAAGACCCAACTATAGCCAAGTAAAGCCAAACGAAACCCAACGAAACACAAACAACATACAACACAGACAAACAAACAGACTAAAAAAATAAAAAAACACAACGACAACCAAACCCCAAGACGGCGGGATAGCTGGGCGAAAGCTCAAAACCGCCAAACCAGCACAGGACACATGATTGATGATGACCAGAAGGAGAGCAGTGCTATCTCTCTAACTTGAAACATTTGCGCCCTTGTGTGGATAGATCGTTGGCAAGCGAAAAAACAGCGACCACTCTCAGCACTTGAAACTTTCTGCGCCCGTGTGTGGACAGAAAGTTTGCAAGCCCCAGAGCCGTAACGACTCTAAGAAATAAACCGTTTCCGCGCCCCGGTGTGGACGAAACGTTCAAGAGCCAATTCGACTCCGCTCGCCCGGAGCCCTGCACACTGGGCCTCAGCCGGACATCGCCGACCGTCCAGAAGGACGCCGTTTTACCCACCACCAGGCCCACCAGCTCTGTCGCCGTGCAGATCCCACGCCGAAATCGTATACATTTGTATACATTAAAGAACCCCCTCGGAGGAAACAACAACGCCTATTTTCTCTACGAGCTAGCCACTCATCCACCCCCACAATTTGTATTTTCGGGCAGAAATATTGAAAATATATAAAATAAATTAGATTAAAGACCTTGTGGTCGATAGCCCTTTGTATAATGTATAAAGTATACAATAAATATGTTCTTTCTCTCCATCAAACTTTAGATTCTTCTAAATATTTTCCGACTAATTTTGTTCTAAATCCATGATACGCCACTGGATTGCATTGCAAACTATATAATATTTATAAATAGCGCATTGGTGTGATATTATGTGTAACAAGTGTAGATTAGTTGTAAATGTTAATAATAACGAGAATGCAACTTTACCTAAAGTTCCAATATTTAGCTTGACCTGTATTTAATTTTTTATGTGTGTTCGAGTATCTGTTTCCTCTGAAGTTACCTAGCCATACGTCAAACCCAGCTTCGTACAGCAAAAAGGCTAAAAATGTTTTCGAGTTTATTAATTCGTTTAAAACGGCGTTTTCGTTTTAACCTAAAGAATCATTTCCGATGTTAACGAAACACATGGCGGATAACGAAATGCCGTGCTGCAGAAAAACGGGATTTCCTGACGAATTTCTCAGACGGAAAACTGATAACTCATATTCGTCGTCAGTCACAACGGTGTAATTCTCGAACGGATATCCACGCCTTTTCACAATCTCCGACTGTATTAAACAAAAAATTAAAGTATTTAAAATTGAAACTTAAAACAAACGGAAGCCTGAATATATAAATATATTCAGGCTTTCCGGAGCTCTATAACAATTATTAAGCCTTTTTATTACTACCAGGAATACTGGTAGTCATAAAAAGACTCAGAAATTGTTATAGAGCTCAGGAAAGGCTAACTTTAAAACGGAACACAGTCTGAATATATAAATATATTCGGCTTTTCCGGAGCTCTATAACAATTACTTAGTCTTTTTAAGACAGAAAGACCTAAGCTAACCTAAATTATTGTTATAGAGCCCCGGAAAAGCTGAATATATTAATATATTCAAACTGTGTTCCGTTTGTTAGTTAGTCACAAATAAATATAAATATATTCAGCCTTTCCGGAGCTCTATAACAATTATTAAGCCTTTTTAGGACTACCAGGAATACTGGTAGTCCTTAAAAGACTCAGAAATTGTTATAGAGCTCAGGAAAGGCTAACTTTAAAATGGAACACAGCCTGAATATATAAATATATTCAGCCTTTCCGGAGCTTTATAACAATTATTTAGTCTTTTTAAGACTGAAAAACCTAAGCTAATCTAAATAATTGTTATAGAGCTCCGGAAAAGCTGAATATATTTATATATTCAGACTGTGTTCCGTTCGTTAGTTAGTCACAAATAAATATAAATATATTCAGCCTTTCCGGAGCTCAATAACAATTATTGAGTCTCTTTAGGACTACCAGGACTACTGGTAGTCCTAAAAAGACTCAATAATTGTTATAGAGATCCGGATAAACTAACTAACAAACGAAACACAGCCTGAATATATAAATATATTCAGCCTTTCCGGAGCTCTATATCAATTATTTACTCTTTTTAAGACTGAATAATTGTTATAGAGCTCCGGAAAGGCTAAATATATTTATATATTCATTCTGTGTTCCGTTTGTTTTAAGTTTTGATGATTATCTATAACATGGGATGGTTTCACCAATCTTTAATTAAAATGGAATTTTTTGTACTAATAGAACTTACAACTTCTAAATATTGATCAGGATTGTAATAACACCCCTTGGTATTGTTTTTGTATTCAGAAAACTCGTGGCACACATTGTTTTCCTCAGCGAGAGTAAACTCAATGCCAACGAAAAATAGAAATAAATATTTAACAAACATTTCAAGTGTCACGTAATTTAAACTACTGAATGTTTTCTATACCTTGCAGCTTGTTTATATACCAAAGTGATAAGGATTCGAGTTTTGTTCGTGAATATTTTAACAAAAATTTTGTGATATTTCAACGAAATCGCAAGATAATAAATTTAGCTGCTTGTAATTACTTGCAATTTAAAAAAAGCTGTAATTGGGGTTAATCGCTTTACGTAACTGCGTTCGGGGTTTTCATGCGGACAAATGCATATAAAACAATATTTTAGTTTAACTAAAATAATAATAAACTCTGTTTGTGTTTTATTTAATGTTTTCGCGTATAAACATTTTTGCAATAATTTTTGTGGGGATTTAACAGTCAATTGTTTATATTTCGATTAACAGTTTAAACCGCTGAAAATGTTAAATATTTGCTTCACAAATAAATTAGATTAAATAAACAATTTTGTTTTATTATAGAAAACAATGACATTGTGAAAAAAATCTGTGAAGGTTCCAGATTCTTCAAAAAAACTGAAAATTTAATATTTTTGCGTTAAAACATTTTGTTTGTAAACGCAAATTTTAAACTTCAAATACAAGATAAGTCCATAATTTTCATATTCGAATAATTAGTGGAATTTTTATTGGCGAAAACAATACAAAAAATATATAAAAATTTATACAAAACTAGGTTATATAGATAAGCGAATTTGCATATTTTTAATGATAGCAGAATCAACAAAAAGAAAATAGTTACATAAAATGCATTAAGTTCATTCAAAATAAAAAAAAACAGAATATCGTTTCAGCACCAAAACTGAAACGACTTTTTCACAACCAACTTTAATCCATTTACACTCCTCGTAGACTTAAAAGAAAATTAATTTAAATAGCTTCAATGGAATTATCTCCTAGATTCACGCATTACAACCGCTTAACCAATACAACGTTTTTTTTAAAACGACCATTAAATATTTACCCAAACCCCTTTACTACAAAATATAACGAAATTCTGTTTAACAAATATTTTTTCAAGGCTTAATATTTGGCGGGCGGGAATTGTTTTAGCTCAAAGGGCTTTCTCTGGATTTAATTACGGTAATCTAATTCCACAATGCCGCGTCTCTATGTGTCATGCAAATGTGTCCTTATCTCAATTTCGGAACTAATTCGTAATAATTAGATAACAATCTTAATTGTTGATGAAAGTAATTGAGATGGAATATTACGTAGAACATATCAAATTTTCATGTGAAAAATTCACATATTTTTTTCATTTGTTGAGGGAGCCTAAACAAAAATCATGACGGACAAACGGAAAAAAAAATTCATTTCAAACTTTGTAGAGGGATACAAATTAAAAATGTCCTGTTTTTACTTAATAAAAACGACTGGAAGAAATGACTTATTTGTCACAATTTTAACTGTCTATAATATTTAGTGAAGCTAAAAATAACAGTAACTGAAACTGCGTTTGTTACCCTCTACAATTTGTCACCCTCTAAATGTTTTATAATGGATTATATACAAAAATATGTATTTGACTCATTGAGTCAAAATGACACAAGAAACTGATTACACAGCGTTTCTTATCTATTATTCCACAATTCATACATTCCATACTTGCGCGCGTTCACGGAGAGGTTGAAACAAGTTTAAGAAATTCCGCTTATACATAGAAAATTATTCATACAATTTTTATATTTTTTATTTAAATTAAAATTTTATTTATATTTTTATATTTTATCCCAAAAACATAGAATTTATTCTAAATTCTTGGGCATTTAATACACATATTTTTAGAATTGGTAAAACCATACCACTTTATAAATAATCAAATATACTTAATAAAGTCGCAACACAGCCTGAATATATAAATATATAAAACCTTTCCGGCGGTTTTTAATTTTCAAAAACCGAAAACCAGTTTTGAGAAAGTGCGGATATTCAAAAAACAGTACGTAATATACTATTAAATCAACCGCGCGTTTCCACTCAAGCTCAATTACACGAAGTTCTGTAATATTTTGTAATAAAACGGCTTTACTATCTTCTTATGATTACATTTCATAAATTTGGGTTTGAATTTTATTGGAATCAATAAATTCCGTTTAATAAACTTATCGATCTAACTTACTTTCGATGGAACATTTTATTTCACTTCAAAGTTCGAGTGGATAGTAAATATCTAAAACGTTGTCAATTTTGCAAATATCTTATTTATTTCTTGTCTATTTAACCAATAGTCTACTCTCGTCTATCCATTACATTCAATGGAACATTTTATTTCACTTTAAAGTTAGACTGCATAGTAAATATTTAAAACGCTGACAATTTCTTATTTAATGCTTGTCTATTTGGCCATATTGCCTACTCTTGTTTATCCGATAAGAGTATACCGGATAGACAAGAGTAGGCAATATGGCCAAATAGAGTCCAGTATAGTCCAGTTTTACCTGGTCTTATCTATCTAATCTTGTATATTTAGCCTTGTCTGTCTAGTCTTGCTTGTCTAATCTTGCTTGTCTAATTTTGTCTTTCTATCCTTAACTGTATTTTAAAATAGAATAAATCATGAATAGTTTGTTTTAATTTTCTTGTCGTTTCAAAAGCATTTAATTTTTAAAGACCGAGGAAACTTTTACAGGATTGACCCATTAATGGAATAGATTTTAATTATGCAACGACATGGCGAACTACGCTTTAAAAGTTGCTTATTTATTTAAAATTAAACGTTTTTTTATCAAACATTAGCAGCAAAAAAACACAATTTAATGGCGAATGATAGCAATAAATGTTTCAATTTGTTATTAAAAATGTTTACAACATTTTTTAGAAATGGAGTTTAATTTGAATGGGGATTTAAATGGAGTTGAATATAATTTTTTTTTGGGGGTGGGATTATAATCAAACGGAGATCTAGTTAAATGGTTTTCTTAAGCTAAGGGATGCACGGGAATAATCACCTTAGAAGAAACAACACCCGAGAACTTGAAACTCTAATTCCATTATAAACCTACTTACGTTTCACATAAAATAAATGAAAGATAGCGACTAATATACAAAACGAACTGAAACCCACCGAATATTTAACAGAAAACGGTATTTCGCAAGAATATATTTACCAGAAATATATTCACAGGAATTATGTATACAAGAAATTTCGCTCCCAAAGAGAATTTTGCTCAAACAAGTCAAATAAATATACCAGAAGTTTATTCAAGATTAAATTTCATTACCATTCATACAATTAAACAATCCCATTCATATTTAATTCCATTTCTTAGTTTAAAACTATAAAAACTATTAAAAAACATTTTTGAAATAATTCAAATTTTCGTCTAGACTAGATAATATTTTACAATTATTTTGAATAATTGTTACACTTGTTTTTTTAATCAAGGATTATCAACGTACAAAAATGCTAATTACAGTAAAAGCGGTTAATTAGTTTTGATGATTTCAAATACCATAGAAAAGCCAGCAAATATTAAATTACCTACACAAAACGTTTTGTTTTGCAAACTATAGGGGTAAATAGTACAGTTGTTGGTCAGTAGGTAATGATTGGTCATATTTTAAAAACTATATAACCACCGTCTTTTTCCGAAAATAAGACATCCCCCTAGCGTGATTTTCGGGACATTTTGGAATATAAGCCCTCACCCAAAAATAAGCCCTAGTTAAAATAATGTGAAAAATATAATTCATTAAAAACTGCTGTTGAATTTAGTAGGTATTCTCTACCTGTCCCACAATTTCAGAAAAATGTTTGTAACAAAATATTCCGAGAAATTCTTTGTTTACCTCTACAGTTCGTTTTAAGCAATGCACAGACACGTGTCAAAATTAATTCCTGGAATTTATAAAGTAGAACTTATCTTAAAAATACAATACAAGGCAGCAGTCTACATAGAGTGACAGTGCTGGTACAACGTTTGTGCATTTCAGTCTTATAGTAAGTCTTATTATTACCTAACACATAATTTTATTATTTATAAAGTGAATAATTTTTAACCCCAGATAAAATGAGTACAAAAAGAAAGAGCTATTCCGTCGACTACAAAAAGGGAATCGCGGATGACTCCAGGGATGTATATCTTGTAGCCTTATTTAAAGAGAAGATGTTGGATCTCCGTATGGTTCGAAATTCCCTGGCGATGGTAACAGCATACCACCCATTGAAGTACAAAAGCTGGTGGAACACTGTATTAGGAGAAGGCTGCCACTCATCCTGGGATAAGAGGGGTGAGTACCTTTTAGAATACCTCATTAAAGAGAACTTAATTGTGTACAACGTTGGGAACACACCAACATTTGTCACTAAAGTCAGAAATGAGGTACTGGATATTACGGTAGGTAGCGCTAACGTAAGTAAACTAATTAAAAAGTGTAGGGTTTCAAGTGAGCCCTCAATGTCAGATCATAGGATCATAGAGTTTGAGCTGGAAGGAGCGAGTGAGGAAAACACCCCCATTCGAAACCCCAGACAAACTGTGTGGCCTATGTTTAGTTCCCAACTAAAAGAAAACCTAGAGCAGGTGACAGTGCGGGGTAGTATCAAACACTACACCGTGCTGGAGCAGGCTGTAGGAGAAATAAATGTAGCAATCACCACGGCATTTGAATCCAGCTGCCCGGTAAAAACCGTGAAGGAGCATAAGGACGAAAAATGGTGGAACAAAAATTTGTCTACATTAAGAGCAAAAGTACGTAGGCTTTTCAACAAAGCCAAGCAATACGGAAATTGGCTAGAATACTCTGAGGTGCTTACCACCTACAACAAAGAGATCAGAAGGGCAAAAAGGGAAAACTTTAGGACCTTCTGTGAAAACATAGAATCCACGCCGGTGGCAGCTAGACTGCACAAAGCACTAGCGAAGGATAGAGTGAGGAAAACACCCCCATTCGAAACCCCAGACAAACTGTGTGGCCTATGTTTAGTTCCCAACTAAAAGAAAACCTAGAGCAGGTGACAGTGCGGGGTAGTATCAAACACTACACCGTGCTGGAGCAGGCTGTAGGAGAAATAAATGTAGCAATCACCACGGCATTTGAATCCAGCTGCCCGGTAAAAACCGTGAAGGAGCATAAGGACGAAAAATGGTGGAACAAAAATTTGTCTACATTAAGAGCAAAAGTACGTAGGCTTTTCAACAAAGCCAAGCAATACGGAAATTGGCTAGAATACTCTGAGGTGCTTACCACCTACAACAAAGAGATCAGAAGGGCAAAAAGGGAAAACTTTAGGACCTTCTGTGAAAACATAGAATCCACGCCGGTGGCAGCTAGACTGCACAAAGCACTAGCGAAGGATAGAGTGGAAATGACAACCACTCTCAAGAAACCGGATGGGACCTTCACGGAGGATGAAGAGCAAAGAGCTCTCCTTTTACTAGAAACCCATTTTCCGGGATGTAGAGGATACAGGGAGACCGAGGGCTTGATGCAACCACGGAAACCAAGTCGGGCCGACTGGAAGAGGGCAGCGTCCATCTGTACGGAAAACCGAATCAGATGGGCTATCGGCACTTTCCAGCCTTTTAAGGCCCCAGGAGTGGACGGACTAGTTCCTGCCTTCCTACAAAAAGGAGAGAGAGAACTAATGCCGTATCTTCTAAATATCTTTAGAAGTAGCTTAGCGCTCGGATATATACCGGAGCTATGGAGAAGGGCTAAGGTGGTATTTATACCGAAGGTGGGGAAGAAAGACACCACTCAACCGAAGTCATTTAGACCCATTAGTCTAACATCTTTTATGTTAAAGACAATGGTGAAGGTGATTGATAATTACCTTAGGACTATAGTGCTAGTAGGTACACCACTACACAGGAGTCAGCATGCTTACAGAGCAGGGAAATCCACAGAAACCGCCCTGTATCAGCTGACAAACGAAATAGAAGCAGCACTAGAGATAAAGGAAGTAGCGATATGTGCCTTCTTGGATATAGAGGGAGCTTTTGACAACACCTCACACGAGGCTGTCAGGGCGGCCCTCGAAAGAAGGAATATCGACAGCACTATCTCAAAGTGGATGGGAGAAATGCTGAGAACTAGAACGGCGGAGACACAAGTGGGAAAAGACACCATTAAGATCTCCACAACTCGAGGGTGCCCACAGGGAGGTGTACTATCACCGCTAATGTGGAGCCTGGTAGTTGATGAACTACTGGTTAGGCTAAACGACCTAGACATCAAATGTCAAGCTTACGCCGATGACATAGTCATAATGGCCAGAGGAAAATTTGAGGGAACGCTCTGTGAAATTGTTCAGAGAGGCCTCAAAGTAACTAGTAGATGGTGTCAAACAGTGGGATTAAGACTCAACCCGAGCAAAACCACGGTGATACCATTTACTAGAAGGAGAAAACTAAACTGCCTACATCCCATACTGATAGATGGGAAGGCAGTAGAATACCAACAGGAGATAAGGTATCTGGGTATCACACTAGATAGCAAACTCCTATGGAATAGACACGCTGAGGCAGTGGTAGGTAAAGCCAAACGCGCCCTAATGTTGTGCAGAAATCTGGCAGGAAAAACGTGGGGTTGTAACCCCACTATCCTGCGATGGATTTACACCATGATAGTGAGACCTGCAATCACTTATGGGGCGGTTGCGTGGGGAAGTAGAATCAAGCTGGCCTCTATGAGGAAACAGCTTGAGAAGATTCAAAGACTGGCGTGTGTCTGCATCGCGGGGGCGATGGGGTCGTGTCCGACAGCAGCATTGGAGCTGCTGCTGGATCTGACTCCGCTGCACCTTGTGGTGGAGAGCGCCGCCAGATCGGCGATCGTAAGGTTCAGCAAGGAAGGAATGGGCAGAGGCAAAATAATCGGGAGCAGAGACCGAAACAGCCTCGCTGCCAAGATCCCCTGGCTGGAAGTACCAAAAGACGAAATGGTATGCAAATACCACTTCGAGAAAAACTACACAGCAATGTGTAGTAGTAAAGCCGATTGGAGCGACGAATCCTCAGCATACCACATAGAGCAAAATGCCATCAAGTGGTATACAGATGGTTCGAAGACAAAGGAAGGCACTGGTGCAGGAGTGTTTGGACCTCGTACCAGATACTCCGAATCCATGGGAACATCCCCAAGTATCTTCCAAGCAGAGGTACACGCAATCGAAAGATGTGCACAGTTTAACCTCGACAGGAAGTACCGCAAAAAACGAATTGCTATCCTGTCAGATAGCCGAGCAGCCATCAAGGCCATTAGCTCATACACCATCAGATCCGAACTGGTATGGGACTGTGTGGGGAAGCTGAACAAGCTTGGCAGGGATAATAAAGTAACGCTATACTGGGTACCAGGACACACTGGTATAGACGGAAACGAAGAAGCCGATCACCTAGCAAACAAGGGATCCAGTAGCCCCTTTATAGGTCCGGAACCCTTTTGCGGTATGAGCGTGAACACCATCCGCAAAAGTTTAGATGAAGAAATAAGAAGAAAATGGATGAAAACCTGGGAAGAACTTCCAGGGCTAAGGCAATCCAAAGTGATGCTGGGATCTTTTAACCAGAAGAGCTTGCTTGCCTGAAACTAAGCAGGAACAAGCTCAGAATTCTGACAGGAGCCCTGACGGGACACTGCAGACTTAGGAAACATCTCAAGGCCCTAGGCCTAGAGGAGGATGATGGATGCAGATTCTGTGGCTCAGCAGAGGAAACCCCCATACATCTGTTCAAAGACTGCGGAGCATTACTCCGCAAGAGACAGATGTACCTTGGGGCTCACTGCTTGAACACAGAGGAGCTGCAGGCCTTGAATCCCACCCAGATCTTGAGATTCCTAAAGGAATCAGGATTAGAGGAGGTGCTCTAAATGGGTAAGTACACCAACACTTGGAGGAGGAGGGTGGGGTACAATAGATCTATAAAGGTCGCAGTACAAGTCGTCACCGCCATATCTACAATCTACAATCTACAATCTACAATCTACATGGTTCGAAAATGGCGTGCACATTACGATAACCTGTGTCAACTGGTGAACCAAGGAAATAGGAAAAAACGCAGGGTTGGCTCAGTTTTGCCCTGGAAATGGCATTTGAATTTGATATATTCACAGAAGAATTTAAAGCATCGTCACACTGGATGGATAACTTCCTTCAAGGACATGAACTGTCCCTATGGAGATCAACAACATTGTTTAAGCTGGAAGACAATGAAGTTGTTAAACGTGTACTTGCATTTAATCAATTTGTTGATGGCATCGACTCTTCAAAATACCAACTCTCCAACATCATCTAGGTATAACCCTGGACACCTTAATATAGCTACCAATAAGTGCAAAATGGCATTAACGATGGCCAAAAGAAAACTTGACAATGTTCAACTCTAATGTTCAAAGATTATAAGTCCTGCTCCCCTGTAGCTCCTGTTCCCCTGGATATCTTGATCATGAGTGGGACAGCCTTAAAATGGGAGCCTTAAAAGCAAATGTAATGGAGGCTCTGGCGAGGCCAGGGCACACCACAAGAACAAATGTAATATCAGAGCCAAACCTTAATATTGGGTAAGACTCAATGTCAAAAATCCATCTACCATCTACCCTTCAAAACACAAATGCGTTGGGCCGAAGGCATAAAACCAAACACATATTATGGTGGGCTGGACTGGTATACAGACGGCTCCAAAAAAATGACGGTGGAACTGGCGCAAGAATCTATGGACCATCCCTGGATTATATTTTATTGTGGATCACATCTCACGACATTCCAAGCGGAAATACAAGTCATCATAATATGTGCCCGTGAAAATCTAAAGGGCTACTAAAATAACACACTACTAAATGGACAACATTTACACGGAGAGTCTGGCTGCTATTAATGCTTTTGAGCGCGATGAAATTAAATCTTAAACAACATGGAACTGCCTTCAGAACCCTAGGGCCCTGGCGAAACACAACACGGCCACACTTGTTTGGGAAACGTAATGACGGACAAGCTAGCAAAAGATAAAGGTAACAAAGCGAATATCGGATGCTTTACCTGTTGAAATCCTGCAACTCTCAAGGATGCGGATTACAATTGTCGCAGGGCTACTCACAGGACACTGCCTCTACGAGTATCTGGAAAGATGAACCACTAAGCAGACAGGCTATGAGGAGGATGAAACTGCCTCTCATATAATTTCCCATTGCATAGCAATTGCATGTAGGAGACACAAGCTTAACATTTCAGCAAAAGAGATCACCATGAAGAACATAGCATATAGACTCCTAAGACCTAATACAGGGGCAACCTATTTTCATGAATGGAAGAATTTGGGGAAATGCAATAGGTCAATAGACTACAGTATTTTAAGGGCTAACCCCCCTGGACCCACGTTGGTTGATGTGAAAAAACGTCCAACACGCTGCTCACAACCTTACTTTTTGCAGCCCTCGGAGCGGACCTCTAAATAAAGGGTTTCGTCTGTAATCAAGTCTCTAGTCCACATATTAAGTCCCTAGTGCAAGTATTAAGTCTGTACTCGAGATATTAAGTCTACCCAACAAATTTCTCACAATTTCGCAAATTTCTTGAAGTTTTCTCACAATTTCCGCAATCGTCTTTGATTCGTTGCTGCATTGCGGAAGTTTTAATACCGAAACGCGGATGATAGTCTTATTGGTTCCAGAGTTATTGCGGAAAAACTTTTGCGATTCTTTTCCACCAAGGTTTCCGCGACCTTGAAACACACGTAGATTAAATCTGCATTGCCGATATCAAATCTCTAGTCCAGATAATAAGTCTCTAGTGCAAGTAGTGCAAGTATTAAGTCTGTAATCGAGGTATTAAGACCGTCCAACAAATTTGCTATGGATGAGACCAAGGAGCTAGGTATTTCTAGGCCAAGGAGCTCAAACGACGGTTCACCCCAAGGCTTCCTCGTCAATTTACGTTCCTTCTACCGGTTTCGATAGTGCACGTGTTACCTGTATTTTGGCGATTCCTCTAGATGGCAAGAAAGTATCTCCATTTATCATCACTAGAGGTAGAAGAGGCAAGATTGAACGCGTTTCAGGAATTTATGTCCTTGAAAGTGAAAAAGCCCGTGTACCCAAGCAGTTATAAGAAAGTGGGACGATTTTATGCTGCCACCACTGTTGAGGAGTCGAAATAGAGGTTTACTAGTTTAGGATTCAGCCAGTACTAACCCCGCTAAAGACATGAAAACCTTAATTGTTGAGAGGAGGATTGATCAAATAATGATTCCGGCAGGAATGACTGGCTACCTCCAGACACTTGACATTGCAATAAACAAGCAATCCGAGGATCATTTGCGGATGGAAATCAATTAATATATTGAAAACATAATTTTGTAACGCCAGGCTTACAAGAATTTGTGAATTGGGTAAAAAAATCACGGAACAAAATAACTGACACTTGTGTTTCCTATGCACTACGAACAGGTTACTTAGACAAGAAGTATTCATTTAACAATAGCTATATTGCAACACATGAGAGATTCTGACCAATGATTCTATAGGAAATGGATTTGGAGGAAATCAGAACAAATGACTGTATTTGAATATTAAACAAAAATATATAAATCTACTTTTTGGAATATAAGCCCTCCCCCGAAAATAAGCCCTAGCACGTATTTTGGACCTAAAAAGAAAGTAGCACAGTGTCTTATTTTCGGAAAAAGACGGTATAAGACAATCTTATGGTGACATAATTGTCATTAATTTGTCTTCTTTCATATGCACCATTTGAGATACCAATTTTTTTGTTGTTCATAGCAGAGTAAAATCTTGAAAGTTTAATAACAATATAAAGTTTAATAACAAGTTAAATGCTTAATCCTAAATTAACAATGAATACTTAAAAATTACATCGATTGGATGACCTCCGTTTGCTTCGATGCATAGATAAGATTGATGAACGCATTGATTTTGGGGAAATCGTTCCATAGCTTGTTGAATGTTTCGTTAAGTTTTCCGAGGGTTTTAGGTCGATTCTGATAAACTTTAGATTTAACGTAACCCCATAAGGAATAATCCAAAGCCGACAAATCCGGAGAGCGAGGAAGCAACAACTGGTCTCCACGCTGCGAAATCAGACTGTCGTTACACGCCCATAGACACGTTGGATACATGAGGCCTGAGATAATTTTACTACAACTACTACGATAGGAAATGATCACGTAACGCGCACCTTGATAGATCCGAACTCTAAATTCATCGTCATGGGATCTGTCTCTCTAATCCTGTCTGCCTAGTTTTATCACAGGATTACCCGTCTAGTCTTCTATATCTAGCATACTTGTCTAGTTTGGTCTTGACTGATCCAGCCAAGATGAAACACGAAACTGATTACACAGCGTTTCTTATCTATTATGCCACAATTCATACATCCCATACTCGCGCGCGTTCACGAACAGTTTGAAACAAGTTTAAGAAACTCAAATCCTTCACGTGAATCGAACACACATTTAGAAATCTGCAAGTTCAAATACTAAACTGATTACGTAAACTGAAAAAGAAACAATATATTCCATTTTACACTCAAAATTAAACCTAATAGCAGAAATACTTTTTTATTTATATTAAATATTTAAATAATTAATGCGATCGAGGTGATATACATAGAGAAGTTTAAACAAACTTAAAAAATTTCGCTTGCACGTGTTCAATGACTCATCCAAATTTCTCAGAATACGGGCAACAAATTCAAACTCGCATTATGCTTATCAGAATAAGCAGAGTAATTCTAAGAAATGACTCATCCAGCCAAGATGAAACATGAAACTGATTACACAGCGTTTCTTGTCTATTATGCCACAATTCAGACATCCCATACTCGCGCGCGTTCACGAGTAGGTTGAAACAAGTTTAAGAAACTCAAATCGTCCACGTAAATCAAACACACATTTAAAAATCTGCAAGTTCAAATACTAAACTGATTACGTAAACTGAAAAAGAAACAATATATTCCATTTCACACTCAAAATTAAACCTAATAGCAGAAATACTTTTTTATTTATATTAAATATTTAAATAATTTATGCGATCGAGGTAATATACATAGAGAAGCTTAAACAAACTTAAAAAATTTCGCTTGCACGTGTTCAATGACTCATCCAAATTTCTCAGAATACAGGCAACAAGTTCAAACTCGCATTATGCTTATCAGGATAAGCAGAGTAATTCTAAGAAATGACTCATCCAGCCAAGATGAAACATGAAACTGATTACACAGCGTTTCTTATCTATTATGCCACAATTCAGATATCCCATACTCGCGCGCGTTCACGAACAGGTTGAAACAAGTTTAAGAAACTCAAATCGTTCACCTGAATCGAACACACATTTAAAAATCTGCAAGTTCAAATACTAAACGGATTACGTAAACTGAAAAAGAAACAATATATTCCATTTCACACTCAAAATTAAACCTAATAGCAGAAATACTTTTTTATTTATATTAAATATTTAAATAATTAATACGATTGAGGTGATATACATAGAGAAGTTTAAACAAACTTAAAAAATTTCGCTTGCACGTGTTCAATGACTCATCCAAATTTCTCAGAATACAGGCAACAAGTTCAAACTCGCATTATGCTTATCACGATAAGCAGAGTAATTCTAAAAAATGACTCATCCAGCCAAGATGAAACATGAAACTGATTACACAGCGCTTCTTATCTATTATGCCACAATTCAGACATCCATACTCGCGCGCGTTCACGAACAGGTTGAAACAAGTTTAAGAAACTCAAATCGTTCACGTGAATCGAACACACATTTAGAAATCTGCAAGTTCAAATACTAAACTTATTACGTAAACTGAAAAAGAAACAATATATTCCATTTCACACTCAAAATTAAACCTAATAGCAGAAATATTTTTTTATTCATATTTAATATTTAAATAATTAATACGATCGAGGTGATATACATAAAGCAGTTTAAACAAACTTAGAAAATTTCGCTTGCACGTGTTCAATGACTCATCCAAATTTCTCAGAATACAGGCAACAAGTTCAAACTCGCATTATGCTTATCAGGATAAGCAGAGTAATTCTAAGAAATGACTCATCCAGCCAAGATGAAACATGAAACTGATTACACAGCGTTTCTTGTCTATTATGCCACAATTCATACATCCCATACTCGCGCGCGTTCACGAACAGGTTGAAACAAGTTTAAGAAACTCAAATCGTTCACGTGAATCGAACACACATTTAAAAATCTGCAAGCTCAAATACTAAACGAATTACGTAAACTGAAAAAGAAACAATATATTCCATTTCACACTCAAAATTAAACCTAATAGCAGAAATACTTTTTTATTTATATTAAATATTTAAATAATTAATGCGATCGAGGTGATATACATAGAGAAGTTTAAACAAACTTAAAAAATTTCGCTTGCACGTGTTCAATGACTCATCCAAATTTCTCAGAATACAGGCAACAAGTTCAAACTCGCATTATGCTTATCAGGATAAGCAGAGTAATTCTAAGAAATGATTCATCCAGCCAAGATGAAACATGAAACTGATTACAAAGCGTTTCTTATTTATTATGCCACAATTCAGACATCCCATACTCGCGCGCGTTTACGAACAGGTTAAAACAAGTTTAAGAAACTCAAATCGTTCACGTGAATCGAACACACATTTAAAAATCTGCAAGTTCAAATACTAAACTAATCACGTAAACTGAAAAAGAAACAATATATTCCATTTCACACTCAAAATTAAACCTAATAGCAGAAATACTTTTTTATTTATATTAAATATTTAAATAATTAATGCGATCGAGGTGATATACATAGAGAAGTTTAAACAAACTTAAAAAATTTCGCTTGCACGTGTTCAATGACTCATCCAAATTTCTCAGAATACAGGCAACAAATTCAAACTCGCATTATGCTTATCAGGATAAGCAGAGTAATTCTAAGAAATTACTCATCCAGGCAAGATGAAACATGAAACTGATTACACAGCGTTTCTTGTCTATTATGCCACAATTCATACATCCCATACTCGCGCGTTCACGAACAGGTTGAAACAAGTTTAAGAAACTCAAATCGTTCACGTGAATCGAACACACATTTAAAAATCTGCAAGTTCAAATACTAAACTGATTACGTAAACTGAAAAAAAAAATATATCATTTCACACTCAAAATTAAACCTAATAGCAGAAATACTTTTTTATTTATATTAAATATTTAAATAATTAATACGATCGAGGTGATATACATAGAGAAGTTTAAACAAACTTAAAAAATTTCGCTTGCACGTGTTCAATGACTCATCCAAATTTCTCAGAATACAGGCAACAAGTTCAAACTCGTATTATTCTTATCAGGATAAGCAGAGTAATTCTAAGAAATGACTCATCCAGCCAAGATGAAACATGAAACTGATTACACAGCGTTTCTTATCTATTATGCCACAATTCATACATCCCATACTCGCGCGCGTTCACGAACAGTTTGAAACAAGTTTAAGAAACTCAAATCGTCCACGTGAATCAAACACACATTTCAAAATCTGCAAGTTCAAATACTAAACTGATTACGTAAACTGAAAAAAAAAACAATATATTCCATTTCACACTCAAAATTAAACCTTATAGCAGAAATACTTTTTTATTTATATTAAATATTTAAATAATTAATGCGATCGAGGTGATATACATAGAGAAGTTTAAACAAACTTAAAAAATTTCGCTTGCACGTGTTCAATGACTCATCTAAATTTCTCAGAATACAGGCAACAAGTTCAAACTCGCATTATGCTTATCAGGATAAGCAGAGTAATTCTAAGAAATGACTCATCCAGCCAAGATGAAACATGAAACTGATTACACAGCGTTTCTTATCTATTATGCCACAATTCATACATCCCATACTCGCGCGCGTTCACGAACAGTTTGAAACAAGTTTAAGAAACTCAAATCGTCCACGTGAATCAAACACACATTTCAAAATCTGCAAGTTCAAATACTAAACTGATTACGTAAACTGAAAAAAAAAACAATATATTCCATTTCACACTCAAAATTAAACCTTATAGCAGAAATACTTTTTTATTTATATTAAATATTTAAATAATTAATGCGATCGAGGTGATATACATAGAGAAGTTTAAACAAACTTAAAAAATTTCGCTTGCACGTGTTCAATGACTCATCTAAATTTCTCAGAATACAGGCAACAAGTTCAAACTCGCATTATGCTTATCAGGATAAGCAGAGTAATTCTAAGAAATGACTCATCCAGCCAAGATGAAACATGAAACTGATTACACAGCGTTTCTTGTCTATTATGCCACAATTCAAACATCCCATACCCGCGCGCGTTCACTGACAGGTTACACCAAGTTTAAGAAAGTCAAATCGAACACATATATTCTGTATTGGATACAACCCATAACTTTGTTATAAGTTTCATGTGTGTATTTAATTAATAAAATTACCACTACGAGATTTGCGTCATTTTAGACAGAAATGTACAAAAAGTAACCTTACTATTTCTAGATATTTTCATGATTTAAAAATGATTTTTGTGCTCATTTTTGACATTTGTAAATTAACACAGGTTTAAATTATAGAAAAAAAAAGTTTTTTGATAAAAATAAAGATAAAATAATGATTGTTAAAAATATAATAAGACAATAAATATCGCACGATAAACAGTTTTTATAGTGATTGATCATCTGACCAATTACTAATTTAACATTAGAGTAACTATGTGACAGTTATTCCTAGTGTGTTTAACCTACAAATGAGAGGATAAGAAAAATATTCAATACACAATTTTAAAGCAATTGAAAATGAAAAATATATTTTACTTGAATTTATTTATGTATTTGTTATTCTAGTTTATGAAAATACTAATTTATTTATTTTTAGGTTAAATACGCGAGTGTTAATATACATAAAATGGCAAACGTAAGAAAAGGTACAAACTTGAAACAATATGAACACAGGCTGAATATATAAATATATTCAACCTTTCCGGAACTCTATAACAACTACTGAGTCTTTTTAGGACTACCAAAACAAATCTCATGTGAAATTTGACAGTTATACCAGTTTTATACAAAAATATAGGGATAATCAAATTGAAGATGCTATTAATGTCACAATTTGGGCCAAATCGGCGATGACGAGTTGACAGGGCGCCCTTGTTAAACTTACACCTTTACATTTGTTTAGGTGTGCTGGACATAATAATTCTGCCGTTTATCAAAAAAAAAAAAAACGTCTGGGCGGGCCGCAATCTATGTATTGTCAGAACGCATGCGGCCCGCGGGCCGCGTGTTTGACATGCTTGCAACAATAGAACTTAAATCAAAATTTTGTTCAAAATCAGAATGTTAAAGTCAAAATCAGAATGTTAAATCAGAATGTCAGAAAGTTAAAATGTTCAGAATGTTAAAGTGCAAAAACGCAACAGAATTTTTTCGCATTTAGTTATTCCATTTAATATTTGTTTAAATAAATAATTTTTAATCCGGAACGCCCGTTTTTTATTTATTTGGGTAGAATAACATAAATTTAATTGGGTAGATTCCGCAAATATTTAAATTGTTTTAAATTTTATATTTTCTATTTAAGTTGAGTTTAGTTTAAGTTTTTTTAAGTTAAAAACACGCACTACGCAAAGAAGCCCAACAGGTATAACTTCGCGATGTAAACAAACA
This sequence comes from Phosphuga atrata, assembly GCA_944588485.1. Taxonomy (NCBI): domain Eukaryota; kingdom Metazoa; phylum Arthropoda; class Insecta; order Coleoptera; family Silphidae; genus Phosphuga; species Phosphuga atrata. The sequence goes on from OX155907.1 coordinate 25,019,525, forward strand.
AGAGTGAGGACGATCACTTACCGACAATTCAAAAAATTGATAGGACTCGACCAGAAAAATGATTTTTTTGCGTATGTAATGGACTCACAACAGCACTCAGTTTCGTGCGGTTATGGCTCGCCGAGTGCGATACAATTTTCTCAATATGTATCGGCGATTTTTTTATTTAGAAATGGCATAATAGGGTGCAAAATAGAAAAAATAGATTAAAGTTCAATAAGCGCGATTTTCCAGCAAGCGTCCATGTTTAGAAAACGACGAGCGTACCTCAAAATAAGAAAACAAATTATTAAACTAAGAATATAGTTTGCAAAACAAAACATTTTGTATAGGGTTTTACGGTTTTTCAAATCCGGTTAAAAAACTTATTTTTCTTATTTTGCGTATGTAATGGACTCATAACAGCACTCAGTTTTGTGCGGTTATGGCTCGCCGAGTGCGATACAATTTTCTCAATATGTATCGGCGATTTTTTTATTTAGAAATGGCATAATAGGGTGCAAAATAAAAAATGCAAAAAAAAAATTCAATAAGCGCGATTTTCCAGCAAGCGTCCATGTTTAGAAAACGACGAGCGTAGCTCAAAATAAGAAAACAAATTATTAAACTAAGAATTTAGTTTGCAAAACAAACCGTTTTGTATAGGGTTTTACGGTTTTTCAAATCTGGTTAAAAAAACCGGTTTTTCAATTAAGGAAACCGGTTTTACGGAAACTAAATTGTTAGGCAAAAATTGTTTTTTTTTTAATTATTTTTAAAATCAACAAGTTCAATAAGCGCGATATTCCAGCAAGCGTCCATGTTTAGAAAACGACGAGCGTAGCTCAAAATAAGAAAACCAATTATTAAACTAAGAATATAGTTTGCAAAACAAAACGTTTTGTATAGGGTTTTACGGTTTTTCAAATCCGGTTAAAAAACCGGTTTTTCAATTAAGGAAACCGGTTTTACGGAAACTAAATTGTTAGGTAAAAAATGTTTTTTTTAAATTATTTTTAAAATCCGGTTTTAAAAACCGGTTTTTAAAGAAAATTTGTCACATTTGAAAACCGGTTTTTAAATTCAGAAAACCGGTTTAACGGAAACTAAATTGTTACATAAAAATTATTTCTTCTCGTATTAAACTTGCTATTCATTCTATGCAACGAGTTGCATTGGCCAGTGCTTGTGCATTGTGCATGTTAACAAGTGAAGTTATATTTGAATTTCTGTTAAATGTAACACTGAAATAGGTTTGAACTTGGCAAAAAAACCCACTTAAAAAAAACGGTTTTAGTTGGTTTTAGAATTTTCGTCGAAAAAAATAGAAAAAAGTAAATAGTAAAGTGTGGTAAAAACATAGTGAATTTTTCAATTCGATGTAAGTATGAATTGCCACGTAGTAATTGTCGCATCCTATTCATACAAATATTTTATTTGATTTATACAAAATAACAAGAACCGAAATCAATATCAAAGTCAAAATATTAAAAAATAAGAATTACACATTACTTACACAAAATAACGAAAACTCAAACGAAAATTTCAGCTTTCAATTTTAATAGTTTTTCTTCAGGGTCTTCAAGAAACTTATGAATTGATTTTTCCATGGCTTCCTATAAAAATGTATTACTATGATGTGTTTCTTCGATTTTCTCTTTATAAGAATCGGTTTCCGCATTATAATTTGGAAATATTCCAGACCATCTCTCCCCATCAACTTAATAATTTCGGTTTTTTGAAGCTAAAGAAATACAATAGAAAATACACAGAAAATATGCACTAGATTTCCTTGCTGAACTGGATATTTTTGTGGATTTTGCAAATACAGCAAAAGAATCGCTAATTCTACTTGACTTCTTTCTTGATTTTTTTTATTTTATTTTTTTTATGTTTATATGTCTATAATATGTCACGTTACGTTATTGGTAAATAAAAGTCTATTATTATTATTATTATTATTCGGTCTTCTAAATATATAGTCATTTCAAAATTATTTCAGTGTTTAACTTTTAGTACATTTAACTGAAATTCAAATATGACTTCACTTGTTAACATGCACAAGCACTGGCCAATGCAACTCGTTGCATAGAATGTATAGCAAATCAAATAAGATAACTAAAAATAAATGATTTTTACCTAATAAATCAATTTATTTTAAACCAGTTTTCTTAATTTAAAAACCGGTTTTAAAATTGACAAATTTTCTTTAAAGACCGTTTTTTTAAACCGGGTTTGAAAAACTGTCAATCCCAAGTCGTAAACTATAAGAATGGGTTGAAAAAGTTCTGACTCCAGTGTCCAAATATACATTCACTTGTTAACATGCACAATGCACAAGCACTGGCCAATGCAACTCTTTGCATAGAATGAATAGCAAATCAAATAAGATAACAAATAATTTTTACCTAATAAAGTAATTTATTTGAAACCTGTTTTCTTAATTTAAAAACCGGTTTTCAAATTGACAATTTTTTTTAAACCGGGTTTGAAAAACCGTCAGTACCTACTCGTAAACTATAAGAATGGTTTGAAAAAGTTCTGACTCCAGAGTCCAAATATACATTCACTTGTTAACATGCACAATGCACAAGCGCTTGCCAACCCAACTCGTTGCATAGAATGAATAGCAAATCAAATAAGATCAAAAATAATTTTTACCTAACAATTTAGTTTCCGTAAAACCGGTTTTCTTAATTTAAAAACCGGTTTTCAAATGTGACAAAAAAAAAAATTAAAAACCGTTTTTTTAAAACCGGATTTGAAAAACCGTCAAACCCTACACAAAACGTTTTGTTTTGCAAACTATATTCTTAGTTTAGTAATTTGTTTTCTTATTTTGTCGCATTAACAATATTACGAAATTTGTGAGTAGTTACCAAATAATAGAACGTAAATCAAAATTTTGTTTATTTTCAAGTGCAAAAACGCGAAAGAATTTTTTCGCGTTTAATTATTCCATTTAATATTTGTTTAAATAAATAATTTTTAATCCGGAACGTTCGTTTTTTTTATTTGGGTAGAATAACCACAATTTGAATTATTGATTCAGCAAATATTTAAATTGTTTTGAATTTTATATTTTCTGTGTTAGTTAAGTTTAGTTTAAGTTTTATTAAGTTAAAAACACGCACTAAGCAAAGAAGCCCAACAGGTATAAATTATATTTTTTTAATTTTGACTTTGATATTGATTTCGGTTTTCGTTATTTTATATAAATAAAATATTTTCCGCTATTCTATTTTTTTCGAAAAATATTCTAAAACCGGTTTTTAGGAAATTTGGAATTGGAAAACCGGTTTTTCAAAAAGTCGTTGTTTTGGCCAAGTTCAAACTTATTTCAGTGTTTAACTTTAGTACATTTAACAGAAATTCAAATACAACTTCACTTGTTAACATGCACAAGCACTGGCCAATGCAACTCGTCGAATAGATTGATTATCAACTCAAATAAGATAAAAAATAATTTTTACCTAACAATTTAGTTTCCGTAAAACCAATTTAGTTTCCGTTTTCTTATATTAAAAACCGGTTTTGAAATTTTCTTTAAAAACAGTTTTTTTTCAAACCTGGTTTGAAAAATTTAATATTTGTCTATGGAACTTCGCGATGTAAGAAAACATCACTTACCCACAATCCAAAAAATTGATAGAAATCGAACAGAAAAATGATTTTTTTACGTCTGTAATGGACTCATAACAGCACTCATATTCGTGCGGTTATGGCTCGCCGAGTGCGATACAATTTTCTCAATACGTATCGGCGATTCTTTTATTTAGAATTGGCATAAAAGGGCGCAAAATAGAAAAAATAGATTAAGCACGCGTCGATTTTCAGCACGCGTCCATGTTTTGAAAACGATGAGCGTAGCGAAAAGTTTTCTAAACATGGACGCGTGCTGAAAACTCGCGCTTATTGAAATCGTTCTTTAATATACTATTTTCCATTTCGCGTATATAATGAAGTCATTTAAGCACTCATATGGGTTCGTTAATGGCTCGTCGAGTTCGATACAATTTTCTCAATATGTATCGGCTAGGAAATCCAAAACCAAATGAAATTTCAAAAACCGGTTTTCGGTTTTTGTAAAGTAAAAAACCGGTTAAAACCCGGTTTTAAATATAAAAATAAATAAATTGCTTATTGGTAAATAAAAGTCTATTATTATTATTATTATTATTCGGTCTTCTAAATATATAGTCATTTCAAAATTATTTCAGTGTTTAACTTTTAGTACATTTAACTGAAATTCAAATATGACTTCACTTGTTAACATGCACAAGCACTGGCCAATGCAACTCGTTGCATAGAATGTATAGCAAATCAAATAAGATAACTAAAAATAAATGATTTTTACCTAATAAATCAATTTATTTTAAACCAGTTTTCTTAATTTAAAAACCGGTTTTAAAATTGACAAATTTTCTTTAAAGACCGTTTTTTTAAACCGGGTTTGAAAAACTGTCAATCCCAAGTCGTAAACTATAAGAATGGGTTGAAAAAGTTCTGACTCCAGTGTCCAAATATACATTCACTTGTTAACATGCACAATGCACAAGCACTGGCCAATGCAACTCTTTGCATAGAATGAATAGCAAATCAAATAAGATAACAAATAATTTTTACCTAATAAAGTAATTTATTTGAAACCTGTTTTCTTAATTTAAAAACCGGTTTTCAAATTGACAATTTTTTTTAAACCGGGTTTGAAAAACCGTCAGTACCTACTCGTAAACTATAAGAATGGTTTGAAAAAGTTCTGACTCCAGAGTCCAAATATACATTCACTTGTTAACATGCACAATGCACAAGCGCTTGCCAACCCAACTCGTTGCATAGAATGAATAGCAAATCAAATAAGATCAAAAATAATTTTTACCTAACAATTTAGTTTCCGTAAAACCGGTTTTCTTAATTTAAAAACCGGTTTTCAAATGTGACAAAAAAAAAAATTAAAAACCGTTTTTTTAAAACCGGATTTGAAAAACCGTCAAACCCTACACAAAACGTTTTGTTTTGCAAACTATATTCTTAGTTTAGTAATTTGTTTTCTTATTTTGTCGCATTAACAATATTACGAAATTTGTGAGTAGTTACCAAATAATAGAACGTAAATCAAAATTTTGTTTATTTTCAAGTGCAAAAACGCGAAAGAATTTTTTCGCGTTTAATTATTCCATTTAATATTTGTTTAAATAAATAATTTTTAATCCGGAACGTTCGTTTTTTTTATTTGGGTAGAATAACCACAATTTGAATTATTGATTCAGCAAATATTTAAATTGTTTTGAATTTTATATTTTCTGTGTTAGTTAAGTTTAGTTTAAGTTTTATTAAGTTAAAAACACGCACTAAGCAAAGAAGCCCAACAGGTATAAATTATATTTTTTTAATTTTGACTTTGATATTGATTTCGGTTTTCGTTATTTTATATAAATAAAATATTTTCCGCTATTCTATTTTTTTCGAAAAATATTCTAAAACCGGTTTTTAGGAAATTTGGAATTGGAAAACCGGTTTTTCAAAAAGTCGTTGTTTTGGCCAAGTTCAAACTTATTTCAGTGTTTAACTTTAGTACATTTAACAGAAATTCAAATACAACTTCACTTGTTAACATGCACAAGCACTGGCCAATGCAACTCGTCGAATAGATTGATTATCAACTCAAATAAGATAAAAAATAATTTTTACCTAACAATTTAGTTTCCGTAAAACCAATTTAGTTTCCGTTTTCTTATATTAAAAACCGGTTTTGAAATTTTCTTTAAAAACAGTTTTTTTTCAAACCTGGTTTGAAAAATTTAATATTTGTCTATGGAACTTCGCGATGTAAGAAAACATCACTTACCCACAATCCAAAAAATTGATAGAAATCGAACAGAAAAATGATTTTTTTACGTCTGTAATGGACTCATAACAGCACTCATATTCGTGCGGTTATGGCTCGCCGAGTGCGATACAATTTTCTCAATACGTATCGGCGATTCTTTTATTTAGAATTGGCATAAAAGGGCGCAAAATAGAAAAAATAGATTAAGCACGCGTCGATTTTCAGCACGCGTCCATGTTTTGAAAACGATGAGCGTAGCGAAAAGTTTTCTAAACATGGACGCGTGCTGAAAACTCGCGCTTATTGAAATCGTTCTTTAATATACTATTTTCCATTTCGCGTATATAATGAAGTCATTTAAGCACTCATATGGGTTCGTTAATGGCTCGTCGAGTTCGATACAATTTTCTCAATATGTATCGGCTAGGAAATCCAAAACCAAATGAAATTTCAAAAACCGGTTTTCGGTTTTTGTAAAGTAAAAAACCGGTTAAAACCCGGTTTTAAATATAAAAATAAATAAATTGCTGCTATAAACCAAATAAAATAAATATTTATTTATATGGGGAAATGTAGATATATTTATTTATGTAAAAATGGAGTACTAGTATTTATGTTTCTTTAGGATCAAGATTATGCGCACTCTAAATCTGTGAAACTTTATTTCACTACACATTTATTGCTTTTACATTTTTTTACCGAATTCTTTTACCAAATACATGCGTAAATCGTTGCCGCATATGTTTTAGAACTAGGAGACAGTGCTGGATTTACAAGCAGGCTGAGTAGACTGGAGCCTAGGGCGGCAGATTTTAGGGGCGGCAAATTTGGAGGCAACATTTTTTTGGTCGTACAGATATTAAAAAGATTCATTTTTATATACCTTAATGTAAATGATATTAGGTCCACACAAACAATTCAACATGTAATATGTTTCACCACGTATTGTTAAATTATTTTTTTCTACAATTTGCCTAGCAGTAGTTGGTCCGAAACAGGATCGACGGGGCCGACCTGTTAGGGGCATACGCCGCGTAATGCAATTGAGTCTGAGAGAGACAGGTATAGAGCGGGGATACAAATGAAAAAGCCGCCGAAAAGAAAAGCCGCCTCAAAAACTAAACAGTGATTAGTTGTGATTAACGGACGACCCCTTACGTTTTATTTTAGTACAAATAAATCTACAATATAATACTTCATGAATAACAATAGAAAAATTAAAATTATTTTCTTGAATTTGAAGAAAAAAATAAAATAAATAAAAACCGACTTTCGGTTTTTCGAAAAAAACCGGTTTTACGGTTTCGTAAATTTTAACAGAAAACCCGGTTAGCCGGGTTCGGTTTTAACTGGTTTGGATGCCCTAGTATCGGCGATTTTTTTATTTAGAAATGCCATAAAAGGGCGCAAAATAGAAAAAACAGTTTAAAGAACGAATTCAATAAGCGCGATTTTTCAGCACGCGTCCATGTTTAGAAAACGACGAGCGTAGCGAGGAGCGCTGAAAAATAGCGCTTATTGAACTCGTTGTTTAATATACTATTTTGCGTCTATAATGATGTCATTAAAGCACTCATATGGGTTCGTTAATGGCTCGCCGAGTGCGATACAATTCTATCAATATGTATCGGCGATTTATGTAGAAATAGCATAAAAGGGCGCAAAATAATAAATAGTTTAAAGAACGAGTTTAATAAGCGCGATTTTTCAGCATGCGTCCATGATTAGAAAACTCCTCGCTACGTTCGTCGTTTTCCAAACTTGGACGCGTGCTTTAAAATCGCGCTTAATGAACTCGTCCTTTAATATACTATAGAATACATTCAATCATCTCAAGAATCTTGTTTGATGATGATTGCAGTAGACCAAAAGTGTGGAGGTTAAATCCTCAAGGGGGTGTTTGTCAAGGCCTATTGTTTAACCCAAGCAGAAATGTAAAATGAGATTTTCAAAATCTCTAAAAATATTTGTTTTGAAACTCTAAACAATATTTTAAATACAATCTGTTAATAACATAATTTATGGAAATACTGTTGTAAATTTAGGGGTTGTTTAATGGATGTTATTGAATTATAAAATAAACGAAATGAATATATCGCTGTGCAAAGTAGATATTGTATATAAATAAACGGATGATAGGGTAGTTTTCAGATATATCTCGCCCGGTTTGAATAAACATATATCTGGCGATCGGTCGGGGCTGCGGACGTAGGGCAGCAGGGATGAGTTTAAGACCCTGCACGACCTTGCGACCTCAATCCTACACCCTCCCGGAGGACTGCCCCACTAGACTGGGACACTACATAAGTTTAGTGGGGGCGGTAATGTTTTATCAGCCTTTTCAATCTCCTCGGGCCCTTGCCGACGCCACGGGACTCTGTTTAACTAAATTAAATAACCAAACTCCCAGTACAACAACTTATTTATACCTTCTAAACTAACCAAAGGGTTCGAAAAAAATTAGAGAGGGTTGTAGTAATAATTATGTTTTTTGAATCATCAATAAGAATTGAATTTCTGAGCCTTACAAATGTATGTAATAAAGAAAGATATATTGCTTTGGTATTTGTTTGAAATGGGTGGAATATTTTTATAGGGGTTTTTTGTATTTGTTTTGGTGGATTGTATAAATTTTTATGAATTGTGTGAAAGTGGTGCTTTGCGATTCCCGAAGTGGAGATAACTGAATTATAGAAACAATATAAGAAAATTGACGTAAACGCGGGCGTTAATAACTTTATTGCGAAGGAAATATGATCTCTAGAGAGTGCGCCAGTTAATAAATGTGTTTTTCCGTCGGCAGCTCCTCTGTTTTTACAAGAACGAACGAGCTTCTCGCACGAAACTATACGGCAATCAACTATCAGTGAGTAATGATTGGCGACGGGGCAAAGCAACACCTGCCTCCACTATTTATCATAATCCAAGCAGCTAATTATTCACGAATCTCTACTGAAATCACCCAAAACGACGTTACGTAACACACACACCGCGATTGCATAATCTAATCACTGCTTGGAATGGTGTGTGCTGCAGGAAGAGTAATTGCTTTATAGGTGCTGCTAAGGTCCTAACGGTTACGGCTGCAACTATCGGTAATTGGGATTCTGCAACCCTTAAATTTGATGCATCGCTATAATTAACATACTCGCGCTTCCTAACCAAAGAAAAAGTTATTAGCATGCACCACCCGTTCACTAGCCCTATGTTAGGATGAACAAAACAAACTTAAATTAGAACGCATCAACCTAATTAAATTTAATTTAAACAAATTTCAAATCTTTACAAACTTTGAAGAAAGACTCTTCTTATTTAAATATCTGTTTTTAATTTACTTCATTACATCTCTAATTAAATGTTAAAAACATAAACAGATATCTTGTAAATTTTTTAGGATGGTAATTATTGAATTCGGTAAATCGCACATTTGAGACAAATTTAATGAGACATTCATTAAAATTATCCCGTTTGATGTTTTGCTTGTCCATTTTCTGCCCAATTATTTCCATGTAATTTGTTTATTTGAAAAATAATTACGTAGGTGTCCATTTATAAAACATGTTTTCTCCAAAACTAAATTGACACAACATTCATTATTTTAGTTCATAATTATTTAGTCACTGAATAAAAACCATGGGTCGCGACCCCCAGAGGCGTCGATAGAAATCGAATCTTTTGGTTGTCGTGTTGAAAATTTCAAACAAAAAATTTTCTCAAAAACTAATGTGGGGATTTGTTTCAAATTTTGTGGAGATGTTGGTACAACTGTTCCGGAATATTTAGCAATTTTTCCCAATTTTTTAATAATCATTTCCGCGAATATTGCATTTTTTTTTTAAATTCCACCTTGAAAATAAATTTTTTTTAAACATCATCACAAAGATTAATTTGGGAATTTATTTCAAATTTTGTGGGGATGTTGGTAGAACTGTTCCGCTATATTTAGGAAATTTTCCCAATTTTTTTATTATCACCTCACCTAATATTGCAGTTTTTTATAAATTACCTTGGAAATCAAATTTGAATACATTGAAATTTTCAAACTTAATTTTCTGAATTTTCCCAATTTTTTAATTATCACTTCAGCTAATATTTCAGTTTTTTGTAAATTCCCTTGAAAATCAAATTTGTAAACATTGAAATTTAAAAACTCAATTTTGGGTTTTTCTTCTTATTTTGGGCTTTGTTTCAAATTTTGTGGAGATGTTGATAAAACTGTTCCGGAATATTTAGCAAATTTTCCCAATTTTTTAATAATCATTTCCGCTAATATTGTATGCAGTATTTTGTAAATTCCATCTTGAAAATTAAATTTGTAAACATTGAAATTTAAAAACTCAATTTTGGGTTTTCAATCAATTTTCAATCTTATTTAGGGCTTTGTTTCAAATTTTGTGGAGATGTTGGTAAAACTGTTCCGGAATATTTAGCAAATTTTCCCATTTTTTTAATAATAATTTCCGCTAATATTGTATGCAGTATTTTGTAAATTCCATCTTGAAAATTAAATTTGTAAAAATTAAAATTTTCAAACTTCATTTTCTCAAAGACTAATTTAGGAATTTATTTCAAATTTTGTGGAGATGTTGGTAGAACTGTTCCGGAATATTTAGGAAATTTTCCCAATTTTTTAATTATCACTTCAGCTAATATTGCAGTTTTTTTTTAAATTCCCTTGAAAATCAAATTTGTATACATCGAAATTTTCAAACTTAATTTTCTCAATTTTTCCAATTTTTTAATTATCACTTCAGCAAATATTTCATTTTTTTGTAAATTCCCTTGAAAATCAAATTTGTAAACATTGAAATTTAAAAACTCAATTTTGGGTTTTCAATCAATTTTCAAATCTTATTTGGGGCTTTGTTTCAAATTTTGTGCAGATGTTGGTAAAACTGTTCCGGAATATTTAGCAAATTTTCCCAATTTGTTAATAATCATTTCCGCTAATATTGCAGTTTTTTGTAAATTCCACCTTGAAAATAAAATTTGTAAACATTGAAATTTTCAAACTTTTTTTTTTTTTTTAATCAGTAAAAACCTTTATTACCCTAAGGTGTAAAGGTACTTATTACAATATACTAATTTACGATACGGTAGTTATTACAATATACTAATTTACCATAACAATAAATCAAATTTACACTATAAAATAAAATAAATCAACCCATTTCATGCATAAATAAATTTTGCCCATTCTTTCTTGTTTTTTGCCATCTTCAACCCCTCATTCCAGGATATTCCTCGTTCCTTCAAAGAATCTGCCACTGCTTGGTTCCATGTTTTCATTGGTCTTCCTCTTTGATTTTTCTGTGTAGATTTGGCTAGCCATACTCTTTTCGTTTGTCTTCCTTCTTCCATCCTTACTAGATGCCCAAACCATTTTAATCGCCTTTTTTCTATGCTTTCCAGGACTGGTTCGACATTAAGTTCTGCTCTAATTGTTTCATTTCTTACTCTGTCTCTTTTAGTAATTCCTTTGGTGCTTCTTAGGTATTTCATTTCTAGCGCCTGTATTCTACAGGCCTTGAAATTTTCAAACTTAATTTTCTCAATTTTCCCAATTTTTTAATTATCACTTCAGCTAATATTTCAGTTTTTTTTGTAAATTCCCTTGAAAATCAAATTTGCAAACATTGAAATTTAAAAACTCAATTTTGGGTTTTCAATCAATTTTCAATCTTATTAAGGGCTTTGTTTCAAATTTTGTGGAGATGTTGGTAAAACTGTTCCGAAATATTTAACAAATTTTCCCATTTTTTTAATAATAATTTCCGCTAATATTGTATGCAGTATTTTGCAAATTCCACCTTGAAAATTAAATTTGTAAAAATTGAAATTTTCAAACTTAATTTTATCAAAGATTAATTTGGGAATTTATTTCAAATTTTGTAGAGATGTTGGTAGAACTGTTTCGGAATATTTAGGAAATTTTCCCAATTTTTTTATTATCACTTCAGCTAATATTGCAGTTTTTTATAAATTACCTTGGAAATCAAATTTGTATACATTGAAATTTTCAAACTTAATTTTCTCAATTTTCCCAATTTTTTAATTATCACTTCAGCTAATATTTCAATTTCTAGTAAATTCCCTTGAAAATTAAATTTGTGAACAATGAAATTTAAAAACTCAATTTTGGGTTTTTCTTCTTATTTGGGGCTTTGTTTCAAATTTTGTGGAGATGTTGGTAAAACTGTTCCGGAATATTTAGCAAATTTTCCCAATTTTTTAATAATCATTTCAGCTAACAGTTTTTTGTAAATTCCACCTTGAAAATAAAATTTGTAAACATTGAAATTTTCAAACTTAATTTTCTCAAAGATTAATTTGGGAATTTATTTCAAATTTTGTGGAGATGTTGGTAGAACTGTTCCAGAATATTTAGGAAATTTTCCCAATTTTTCTATTATCACTTCAGCTAATATTGCATTTTTTTATAAATTACCTTGGAAATCAAATTTGTATACATTGAAATTTTCAAACTTAATTTTCTCAATTTTCCCAATTTTTTAATTATCACTTCAGCTAATATTTCAGTTTTTTTTTAATTCCCTTGAAAATAAAATTTGTAAACAATGAAATTTAAAAACTCAATTTTGGATAAAAATGAAATTGAAATGAAATTGAAATTTTGTGGAGATGTTAGTAAAACTGTTCCGGAATATTTAGCAAATTTTCCCAATTTTTTAATAATCATTTCCGCTAATATTGCAGTTTTTTGTAAATTGTAGCTTGAAAAAAAAATTTTGTAAACATTGAAATTTTCAAACTTAATTTTCTCAAAGATTAATTTGGGAATTTATTTCAATTTTTGTGGGGATGTTGGTAGAACTGTTCCGAAATATTTAGGAAATTTTCCCAATTTTTTTATTATCACTTCACCTAATATTGCAGTTTTTTATAAATTACCTTGGAAATCAAATTTGTATACATTGAAATTTTCAAAATTAATTTTCTCAATTTTCCCAATTTTTTAATTAACACTTCACCTAATATTGCAGTTTTTTGTAAATTCCCTTGAAAATCAAATTTGTAAACATTGAAATTTTCAAACTTAATTTTCTCAATTTTGGGTTTTCAATCAATTTTCAATCTTATTTAGGGCTTAGTTTCAAATTTTGTGGAGATGTTGGTAGAACTGTTCCGGAATATTTAGCAAATTTTCCCAATTTTTTAATAATCATTTCCGCTAATATTGCAGTTTTTTGTAAATTCCACCTTGAAATTAAATTTTGTAAACATTGAAATTTTCAAACTTAATTTTCTCAAAGATTAATTTGGGAATTTATTTCAAATTTTGTGGGGATGTTGGTAGAACTGTTCCGGATTATTTATGAAATTTTCCCAATTTCTTTATTATCACTTCACCTAATATTGCAGTTTTTTATAAATTACCTTGGAAATCAAATTTGTATACATTGAAATTTTCAAACTTAATTTTTCAAACTTAATTTCAATCTCAATTTTAACAATTTTTTAATTATCACTTCACCTAATATTGCAGTTTTTTGAAAATTCCCTTGAAAATCAAATTTGTAAACATTGAAATTTTCGAACTTAATTTTCTCAATTTTGGGTTTTCAATCAATTTTCAATCTTATTTAGGGCTTAGTTTCAAATTTTGTGGAGATGTTGGTAGAACTGTTCCGGAATATTTAGCAAATTTTCCCAATTTTTTAGTAATCATTTCCGCTAATATTACAGTTTTTTGTAAATTCTACCTTCAAAATTAGATTTGTAAACATTGAAATTTTCAAACTTAATTTTCTCAAAAATTAATCTAGGGATTTGTTTCAAATTTTGTGGAGATGTTGGTAGAACTGTTCCGGAATAATTTGGAATTTTTCCCATTTTTTTTATTATCACATCAGCTAATATTGCAGTTTTTTTTATAAATTACCTTGGAAATCAAATTTGTATACATTGAAATTTTCAAACTTAATTTTCTCAATTTTCCCAATTTTTTAATTATCACTTCAGCTAATATTTCAGTTTTTTGTAAATTCCCTTGAAAATCAAATTTGTAAACAATGAAATTTAAAAACTCCATTTTGGGTTTTCAATCAATTTTCAATCTTATTTGGGGCTTTGTTTCAAATTTTGTGGAGATGTTGGTAAAACTGTTCCGGAATACTTAGCAAATTTTCCCAATTTTTTAATAATCATTTCCGCTAATATTGCAGTTTTTTGTAAATTGTACCTTGAAAATAAAATTTTGTAAACATTGAAATTTTCAAACTTAATTTTCTCAAAGATTAATTTGGGAATTTATTTCAAATTTTGTGGGGATGTTGGTAGAACTGTTCCGGAATATTTATGAAATTTTCCCAATTTTTTTATTATCACTTCACCTAATATTGCAGTTTTTTTATAAATTACCTTGGAAATCAAATTTGTATACATTGAAATTTTCAAACTTAATTTTTCTCAATTTTACCAATTTTTTAATTATCACTTCACCTAATAATGCAGTTTTTTGTAAATTCCCTTGAAAATCAAATTTGTAAACATTGAAATTTTCAAACTTAATTTTCTCAATTTTGGGTTTTCAATCAATTTTCAATCTTATTTGGGGCTTAGTTTCAAATTTTGTGGAGATGTTGGTAGAACTGTTCCGGAATAATTAGGAAATTTTCCCAATTTTTTTATTATCACTTCACCTAATATTGCAGTTTTTTGTAAATTCCCTTGAAAATCAAATTTGTAAACATTGAAATTTTCAAACTTAATTTTCTCAATTTTGGGTTTTCAATCAATTTTCAATCTTATTTGGGCCTTAGTTTCAAATTTTGTGGAGATGTTGGTAGAACTGTTCCGGAATATTTAACAAATTTTCCCAATTTTTTAGTAATCATTTCCGCTAATATTACAGTTCTTTGTAAATTCCACGTTGAAAATTAAATTTGTAAACATTGAAATTTTCAAACTTAATTTTCTCAAAAATTAATCTGGGGATTTGTTTCAAATTTTGAGGAGATGTTGGTGGAACTGTTCCGGAATATTTTGCAAATTATTCCAATATTTTAATATTTATAACAGCAAATATTGCATTTTTTTGTAAATTCCAACTTGAAAATCAAGCTTGTTAGCATTGAAATTTTCAAACAAAATTTTCTCAAAAACAAATTTGGGGATTTGTTTCTTATTTTACGGAGATGTTGGTAGAACCGTTCCGGAATATTTAGAAAATTTTCCCAATATTTTAATATTTATTTCAGAAATTATTGCAGTTTTTAGTAAATTCCACCTTGAAAATCTAATTTGTAAGCATTGAGATTTTCAAACCTAATTTTCTCAAAAACTAATTTGAGGATTTGTTTCAAATTTTGTGGAGATGTCGTAAGATCTGTTCCGGAATATTTAGCAAATTTTCCCAATATTTTAATATTTATTTCAGCAAATATTGGAATTTTTTTCTAAATTCCACCTTAAAAATCAAATTTGTAAACATTGAAATTTTCAAAATTAAATTTCTCAAAAACTAATTTGGGCATTTGTTTCAAATTTTATGGAGATGTTCAAGAGATTCCCAATATTTTAATATTTATTTCAACAAAACTAGGGAAAGATCCTTCGTTCTGGAGCTACCTCCGCCCCTCAACTTGACCTTGGCCACTTCCGGTGACCTTGCCGATTTCCGGTCCCTCGCCGATTAAAGCTGATTAAAAATAGATCTCACACCCTCTTTAGTGTGGGGTAACATAGACCCCACACCCTGTTTAGCGTGGGGTTACATGGACCTCACACCCTGTTTAGCGTGGGGTTACATGGACCTCACACCCTGTTAGCGTGGGGCTACATAGACCTCACACTCTGTTTGTGTATTAAAGATTGAAGCCTGATTAAAGCTGTTTAAGAGGTGTTTAAAAGCTAATACATCCTCACCCTCTTTAAAGTTTTAACGGTAGTTAACCCATTAATGAGTAACGTAAGTTATGTAGGAACCATAAGATTTCATGTGAAGGGCTTTAATCAGTTTTTAATCAGCTTTTAAACTTTAATACACACACTTTGTGTATTATAGTTTAAAAGCTAATTAAAAGCAGCATTAATCAGGGATAATGAGGATTAATGAGGGATAGGCTGTATTAGCTTTTAAACAACCTTTAATCAGCTTTCAAGCTTTAATACACAAACAGAGTTTGAGGTCTATATAGTTTGAGGATACCTATATTATAGGTCATAATATCACGCTATTATGAGCGTGGGGTTACATGGACCTCACACCCTGTTTAGCGTGGGGCTACATAGACCTCACACTCTGTTTGTTTATTAAAGCTTGAAAGCTGATTAAAGGTTGTTTAAAAGCTAATACAGCCTATCCCTCATTAACACATTCACTGCCGCCCCTGATTTTATGACTTTCCTGAATCGCCAGTTTAAACCACTTTACAATATCGATAGTTATAATGATTTGGTATTTATTTTCTTTCTCTAGGGGCCCCATAGAACTATTTTAGGTGATTTTCACGAAATGGACCCAGTGACGTGCTGTTCTGTAATATGCAAAAAAAGTATGCAAACACCGCCGAATCACCGGTGTCACGGCGGCAGTGAATGTGTTAATGGGTTAACGGTAGTTAACCCATTAATGAGTAACGTAAGTTATGTGGGAATCATAAGATTTCATGTGAAGGGCTTTAATCAGCTTTTAAACTTTAATACACAAACAGAGTGTGAGGTCTATGTAACCCCACGCTAAACAGGATGTGAGGTCTATGTAACCCCACGCTAAACAGGCTGTGATGTCTTTGTGACTCCACACTAAAGAGGGTGTGAGGTCTATTTTTAATCAGCTTTTATCAGCTTTAATCCGCAAGAGACCGGAAGTCTGCAGGGTCACCGGAAGTGGTCAAAGTCAAATTCAGAACCGGAGGTGGTTCCAGAACGAAGGATCTTTCTCTACTAGCAAATATTGCAGTTTTTTGTAAATTCCACCTTGAAAATCAAATTTGTAAACACTGAAATTTTCAAACTTAATTTCTCTAAAACTAATTTGGGGATTTGTTTCAAATTTGGTGGAGATATTGGTACAACTGTTCCAGAATATTTAGCAAATTTTTCCAATATTTTAATATTTATTTCGGCAAATATTGCAGGTTTTTGTAAATTCCACCTTGAAAATCAAATTTGTAAACATTAAAATTTTCAAACTTATTTTTCTCAAAAACTAATTTGGGGATTTATTTCAAATTTTGTGGAGATGCTGGTAGAACTGTTCCAGAATATTTAGCAAATTTTCCCAATTTTTTGATAATCATTTCAACTAATAATTGCAGCTTTTTTTGTATATACCACCTTGAAATTTAAATTTGTAAACATTGAAATTTTCACTTAATATTTTCACTTAACTTAATATTCTCAAAAACTAATCTGGGGATTTTTTTCAAATTTCATGGAGTTGTTCACACAACTGTTACGGAATATTTAGAAAATTTTCCCAATATTTTAATATTTATTACAGCAAATATTGCTTTTTTTGTAAATTCCAATTTGAAAATCAAATTTGTATACATTGAAATTTTCAAACTTAATTTTCTTAAAAACAAATTTGGGGATTTGTTTCAAATTTTGTCAAGATGTTGGTAGAACTATTCCGGAATATTTAGCAAATTTTCCCAATTTTTTAATAAAAATTTCAAATAATAATTGCAGTTTATTTTGTAAATTCCACCTTGAAATTTAAATTTGTAAACATTGAAATTTTTAAACTTAATATTCTCAAAAACTAATCTGAGGATTTGTTTCACATTTTATGGAGTTGTTGATACAACTGTTCCGGAATATTTAGCAAATTTTCCAAATATTTTAATATTTATTACAGCAAATATTGCATTCTTTTGTAAATTCCAACTTGAAAATCAAATTTGTAAACATTGAAATTTTCAAATTTAATTTTCTTAAAAACACATTTGGGGATTTGTTTCAAATTTTGTGAATAGGTTGGTAGAAGTGTTTCGGAATATTTAGCACATTTTCCCAATTTTTTAATAATTATTTCAGTTAATATTAGGTTTCCGTACCGAAAACGGAAGCATTATAGGATCACTTTGTTGTCCGTCTGTCTGTCTGTCTGTCCGTCTGGCTGTCTGTCAAGACCATTTTTCTCAGGAATGCGTAGTGGTAACAAGTTGAAATTTGTATCAAATACTCGGGTCTCCGGTCTCTTTCAGCTGTGAAAAAATTAAACTTGTAAGTCAACGCAATCAAAAGATATGACCGATTATGTCGCATATTTTGCGATTTCACAAGGGAATCAAAACCTATAGTGTACTTCCCGTTGACCTATAATCATGAAATTTGGCAAGAAGCGGTGTCTTACAGCACATGTAAAGGAAAAATCTGAAAACCTTAAATATGTAGTTTAATTACAAGAAAATGCGAATTTATTATTAAAAACTTATGAAAATACACTAATGTGTTGCGTGGTATTGTCAGGCATTAGAAGTATATGGGTTGCATACAGTTAGGTCCTCCTCGGTTATGTCCTCCTCGGTTAGGTCCGATGGTTAAAAAGTAAAGCGTCGGCACCAAGCTATTTATTCTGAATTTTCTTTGTTTATATTCGTTATGCATTTCATCACGTACGCTCTATATACATAATATATACAGGGTATATATTATGTCTACACTTTGCTTGTTTATAACCGACATGCGACATACTCAAGTCCCGTAACATCCTGTATATATTATATTTCGTCTATTTTTTGTTTATAATCTACATATACTTAAATTAGGTACGCCCTATATTTTTTAGTAGTCAATTGCCCAAATGCAGTCGATTGAACAACTGAATGTTAAGAGCATCGAAATAGATCTAGAAATAGTTAATATATTAGTTTATATTATATCTAGAAATAGTTAGATCTTAATATAAGTGAGTGAATAAGTGTAATACTAAAATAAAGTTCTCTTTTTATAAGTTTAAAAATATTCGCGTTATTTAAAAAAAATACCCTGTATACCTTTATACAGGATATATAGGTATACAGGCAAAATTGAGCAGTAAAAACAAATAGTGAAGTTCCAGAACCCCTAAACACTCATAGGGAATGGGGGATGGTAATAAAATATAGGGTAGAATTCCATCGTACGACAGCGACATCTTGAGGTTATGCTTGCAGCGGTTCTAAGATGGTCGTGATTTCAGGAGGGCCACTTGTCAAGTTAACTGAATGTGCTTGCTTCGTCCTTCACAAAAGAAACCTTACTTACAAGTTTGTACGGAATCCTCGGTGCGCGAGTCACAACTCGCACTTGGTCGGTTTTTTAATATTTATTTCAGCTAATATGAAATTTACAAGAAAACTGCATTTTGTAAATTTCACTTTGAAAATAAAATTTGGAATCATTGAAATTTTCAAACTTAATTTTCTCAAAAACTAGTTTTTACTTGAAATTTATCTTGGTGGAACTGTTTAGGAATTACAATTTTCACGTTACGCGATAAAATTTTACAGAAAATGTTGGGCAGCAAATGAAAAAAGTTTGCGCACCACTGGTCTAGGCTATATAGACTAGACATTGTATATCTAGTCTTGTCTGTGTAGTCGTGTTTGTTCGAATTGTGCAGCCTTGCAATTAATTAATACGGAAAATTATGCATATTTAGATTGAAGGGGGAATCTATGCAACTTAATATAAATATTAATTAAGGTAGTAGTGGTTTTAGGAAATGGAAAACACGATGTTCAGTATGCACTAGACACAAACTAAGTTTGTATTAGTCAAACTTGCCACAAGGGCAAACAAACGAGCCACATCAAAATTTCAACGCATCACTACATTTACGACGTTCTACTTGGTTCCACTTAATTTACTAAAAATTTACTAACTTAATTTTACTCTGTTTGTCATCTATTTAGTCTTATCTACCCTTACCTTTCTAATTTGATTTGTCTATCTAATATTCTCTGTATAGAAAAATAAAACTAATTTAAACTAAAGTGTAGGTTTTTAGTTATAGTGAGGTTATGCTAGATTAGGTCAGACTAGTCTTGTTTGCCTAATTTACTCTATTTAGAAAAATAAATTTAGATTAAGGCTATTATTATTATCTTTATTCAATAATACCTTGCGGTGTAGAACGACTCAATGTAAATATACAAATAAAATATGTTATCAAAGAAAAAAAAATGTAGAAAATGTATACAAAAGTAAAAAAGTATACAAAAGTAACAAACCAAGAGGCAATGCATATGTATAAGAGAGGCATATGTTTATGTTGGCCTAAGGCATATGTTTATGTTGTTAATTTATAATAGGTTAGGTTGAGATTAGGACATCCAAAACGCCGATAGAATTTCAAAAACCGGTTTTCGATTTTTCGTAAAGTAAAAAACCGGTTAAAACCCGGTTTCTTACTTAAGTATAAAAATAAATAAATTGAGTATTACCTTATAAAAATAAAATGTAGTATTTACTGCTTTTACGTTTTATTTGATTGAAAGTGAGTACAAATAAATCCACAATACATTTCACGAATAACCATAGAAGTATTTGCATTTATTTAGGATTAAGATTATGCGCACACTGTGAACCTTTATTTTGAGAACAAATGAATTCACAATATAATACTTCATGAATAACAATAGAACTTGAAGAAACAAATAAAAACCGATTTTCGGTTTTTCGAAAAAAAAACCGTTTTTAGTAAATAAAAAAAAAGGTTTTAGTAAATTTTAACAGAAAACTCGGTTAACCGGGTTCGGTTTTAACCGGTTTGGATGAAAATGTTGAGATACACGCAACTAGCCAGGGTTTATGTATTCCATCCCAATCTAACTGAATCGATTCAATTTATATGCTAACTTAAGTTTCGACGTAAGTTTTTCTTGGACGTACATCTGAACTGTACCTGATTTGATTTGATTAAATCAAATCTAATATTTTTCTTTGTTAATCTGTTATTTTATGTTTGGATTTTATATAATAATAAAATTTAAAGATTCAGCTGTAGGCACCAGGTGAAGCATTATAATAATAAGAATAAATAATAGACGCTAGGCGTAAGTTTCACAAATTGATCAATTTGTAAAACTTATGCTTAGTGTCTATTATTTATTATTATTTTTATGGTTCCGTACCGAAAACGGAACCCTTATAGGATCACTTTGTTGTCCACCTGTCTGTCCGTCCGTGCGTCTGTCTGTCTGTCAAGACCATTTTTCTCAGGAACTCGTAGCGGTAACAAGTTGAAATTTCTATCAAATACTCGTGTCTGCGGTCTCTTTCAGCTGTGAAAAAATCAAACTTGTAAGTCAACGCGATCAAAAGATATGACCGTTTATGTCGCATATTTTACAATTTCACAAGGGAATCAAAACCTATAGGGTACTACCCGTTGACCTAGAATCATGAAATTTGGCAAGAAGCAGTGTCTTACAGCATATGTAAAGGGAAAAATCTGAAAACCGTAAATATGTAGTTTAATTACAAGAAAAATGCGAATTTACTATTAGAGACTTATGAAAATACACTAATGTGTTGCGTGGTATTGTCAGGCACCAGAAGCAAATGGGTTGCATACAGTTAGGTCCTCCTCGGTTAGGTCCCGCCGAGGAGGCATTTTCAATCAGGGAGGCACTAACCGTCCGGGTAGCCCATCCTGAAGGAAAGCAAAATACCCGTAACCGGGGTGGCGCAAACTGAAAAGCCAAGTGTAAGAGGGGGTTTAGTGATAGTTTCCACCAAACCACAATAAAAAAAAGTTACTATGGTTAGAGACAAACTAGTCCCCATAATGCAATTTCATAATATTTCTTCATAATATTTCAAAAGGCATGTACCCTTAATAATAAGCACAAACACTGCTAGAACTATCACAATTATAGGCAACGTTTTTCATTGTTTTGTGTGATACGTCTGAATTACGTGATTATTTTGAAACTTTAAAAAGAAAGCGAACAAGACGATTATGATTAGGGTTTGACGGTTTTTCAAACCCGGTTTTAAAAAACCGGTTTTTAAAATAAATTTTACAAATTCGAAAACCGGTTTTTAAATTAAGAAAACCAGTTTTAAAGGATTCAAATTACTATGAAAAATTATTTTAAGTCCGTTTATGTTCCGTACGATTTTACCGATACCGACCCTCTTTCCTCCCAGCGTACCCAGGGTTCTTCTAAAATTTGGTAAAGTTTTCGTTATTTTGTGTAAGTAATGTGCAATCCTTTTTTTTATATTTTGATTTTGATATTGATTTAGTTCTTTGTTATTTTATATAAATTATATAAAATATTTTTCCCTATTCTATTTTTTTTGACAAAAATTCGAAAACCGGATAAAACCGGTTTTTTCGGAAAATCGGAATTCGAAAACCGGTTTTTCCCTATTCTATGTTTTTTGACAAAAATTCGAAAACCGGCTAAAACCGTTTTTTTGGAAAATCGGAATTAGAAAACCGGTTTTTCAAAAAGTCGGTTTTTGTATAAACCCTAATTATGATAAAACTTATATATCACACTTATTATTATTTCTGGTAAAAACATTTTTAAAAAACCGAAATTTAAAATTCAGTGTTTTTAAGAATGTTTTCAATTTGTGATAATAGTTACTCTTCCCGATATTTTAATCATAACGGTAAAAAATTATAATTAAAATTATAAATAAATTTGTATCAAATACTCGGGTCTGTTGTCTCTTTCAGCTGTGAAAAAATCAAACTTGTAAGTCAACGCGATCAAAAGATATGACCGTTTATGTCGCATATTTTGCGATTTCACAAGGGAATCAAAACCTATAGGGTACTTCCCGTTGACCTAGAATCATGAAATTTGGCAAGCGGTGTCTTGCAGCACATGTAAAGGGACAAATATGAAAACCTTAAATATGTAGTTTAATTACTAGAAAAATGCGAATTTACTATTAGAAACTTATGAAAATACACTAATGTGTTGCGTGGTATTGTCAGGCACCAGAAGCATATGGGTTGCATACAGTCGTACGACAGCGACATCTACTAAGATGGTCGTGATTTCAGGAGGGCCACTTGTCAAGTTAACTGAATGTGCTTGCTACGTCCTCCACAAAAAGAAAAGATACCTTACTTACAAGTTTGTACGGAACAATCGGTGCGCGAGTCACAACTCGCACTTGGCCGTTTTTTTTTTATATAATAACATTGGTCTGGGTAATTTAACTGTAAAGTAAAGTAAAGTAATGTGCAATCCTTTTTTTTATATTTTGATTTTGATATTGATTTAGTTTATTTATAAAATATTTTTCCCTATTCTATTTTTTTTGACAAAAATTCGAAAACCGGATAAAACCGGTTTTTTTCGGAAAATCGGAATTCGAAAACCGGTTTTTCCCTATTCTATTTTTTTTGACAAAAATTCGAAAACCGACTAAAACCTTTTTTTTCGGAAAATTGGAATTCGAAAACCGGTTTTTCAAAAAGTCGGTTTTTGTATAAACCCTAATTATGATAAAACTTTATTATACTTATATATCACACTCATTATTACTTGTGGTAAAAACATACCGAATTTTAAAATTCAGTGTTTTTAAGAATGTTTTCAATTTGTGATAATAGTTACTCTTCCCGATATTTTAATCATAACGGTAAAAACTTTTGATTATATATTTGTGTAAAAAGTATGTGTCGGCACCAAGCTGTATATTCTGAATTTTCTTTGTTTATATTCGTTATGCATTTCATCACGTACGCTCTATATACATAATATATACAGGGTATATATTATGTCTAAATTTTGCTTGTTTATAACCGACATGCGACATACTCAAGTCCCGTAACATCCTGTATATATTATATTTCGTCTAATTTTTAGGGTTCCGTACCGAAAACGGAACCCTTATAGAATCACTTTGTTGTCCGTCTGTCTGTCTGTCCGTCCGTCTGTCTGTCTGTCAAGACCATTTTTCTCAGGAACGCGTAGAGGTAACAAGTTGAAATTTGTATCAAATACTCGGGTCTGTTGTCTCTTTCAGCTGTGAAAAAATCAAACTTGTAAGTCAACGCGATCAAAAGATATGACCGTTTATGTCGCATATTTTGCGATTTCACAAGGGAATCAAAACCTATAGGGTACTTCCCGTTGACCTAGAATCATGAAATTTGGCAAGAAGCGGTGTCTTACAGCACACGTTAAGGGAAAAATCTGAAAACCGTAAATATGTAGTTTAATTACAAGAAAAATGCGAATTTACTATTAGAAACTTATGAAAATACACTAATGTGTTGCGTGGTATTGTCAGGCACCAGAAGCATATGGGTTGCATACAGTCGTACGACAGCGACATCTTGAAGTTATGCTTGCAGCGGTACTTAGATGGTCGTGATTTCAGGAGGGCTACTTGTCAAGTTAACTTAATGTGCTTGCTACGTCCTCCACAAAAAAAAAGATACCTTACTTACAAGTTTGTACGGAACGCTCGGTGCGCGAGTCACAACTCGCACTTGGCCGGGTTTTTTTTATATAATAACATTGGTCTGGGTAATTTAACTGTCAAGTGTTTTTGTAAATGAGTTTTGGAGATCTTGTGTGTTTATTATTGCGTGTAAAACGTGGATGTTAGAGATTGTCAAGTGGTGTTTTAGTGAATTAAAAAGAAAGTGAGCGAGTGATATAAATGAAGAAATAGATCAGTTGGATGGGAACCGTCGAAATGAGAAAGTGGAATAAAAACCAAGCGAGTCAAACGGAATTATTTAAGACGGGGTCAGAAAGAAGGAGAAATCAATAAAGAGAGGAGTTAAATGGGCTATGCTGATAGGTTGTCGTACACACAATAGAAGCAATCGCACATGCGGTTTCTTATACGTTCGCGATCAAGACATAACATCGCGATTCCCGAAGTAGTTACCAACAATTAAACTTATACCATTAACGTCAAAGTTGCATTCAGGAGATAGAACATTGCTTGATCTAATTCACAAAGTCTCCGGGGCGAAGCAGCTCCCGAACGCAATGCAGCTAACTAATTATTCTCCAACACCAGATCTACCCTCAGCACTCTCTACACATACCATACTTCCTTCAACTATAACGTTCACCGTTTACCTTTCACCATTTCCATCCCTCCACACACACAAACGACATACAACCCCATCACATCCATTAAAACACCCCCACTTATTACTACCAAATTAAAATAAATTTTAAACTAGAACTAATTGTAACAAAACACATTTCAAGCCTCAAACCGCTTAACCTATGAAACCTTAAATCCTCGACCAGGTTCAATAAGATTTGAATTTTCAAATCTCACAAAATAATCATTATTTGAACATTATTTGAGTTTAAAATCCACGCAAACCAAGCCGCGGGTTATAAGTAGTTTAGAATAAATTTTAAAAATATTATTTAAAAAAAGACTAGACAAGACTAGACCGGAGAAAATGTGTTAATGTTAAATTCGGAATTTTTATTGTATTTAGAACCCTTAGAACCCTTATTGTATTGAGAACCCCAAATTAATTAGAATGAACAATTTGATATTATAGCTAGTTTACTATATAATTTATTTGTTTGGAACTTGGTGAAACTCTCTAGGTTTCCAGTAGTTTTCCTAGAAATTTGGTTGTGTGTAGACTGTTAAACCAACCAAAACTAACGTATTTTAGTGGAGAAAGTGGTGGATATATTTCTCCTCTAATAAATCGTATCCTCATTTTTATTTTAGTGAAAGAATTTTGGAAGGTAGGAGTCGATGTATGAATGATTTATAACGTTCTTTGATATATTTCTTATTCGTAAACTATGTAAATTTAGTTTTCGAGGAAATTCTAATTTTAATTAATATTAAAACATGGGGCGAGCTTTCGCAATTTATGAGCAATGTCGGGTTGAGGATGTAGGCAGCGCGAAATTTCGATTTTCGGCAAAGATTGTGGAGTTAATATGTGATAATTGGGGGATGAAGTTAATCAGCTTGGATGTCTTGGTGCAGTTCTGGTTGGAACGCGACCGCACTCGTAAACCTGTCTCTTCTCTCCATGTTGACTATTCTCCCAAGTCCTTCCGGCCACCCGCTCACTGCTTCCACACTCTAATTAAACCTCGCCATACAATAACAATTACCCACATGACTCAAAATCTATATTGCACTTCGATAAAAAAAACACCCCTAACATAACAAAATCCTTTTTTATATGAAACCAATCTGAAATATTGATATCGTTTCAAAATATTTATCTTGCATACATTTTATTCAAGTAAAGAGAAACCCTCAATTGTTGAACAAATATTTTTATACGAAACCTCAAAAGAATACAAAAAAAACTTCGCGTTCGATATAACTTGAAATAGCTTCTTATTTTCCAACTAACAAATTTCTAATATAAATTTATATGTTATTTAATAATAGATTTCAATCATTTTTGTAGGAAAAAATGACGCAAATTTTATTGGTTTGATTGCTTGGCAAATGTTAATTACTTAACTGTTTGATTCATGTTTACATTTATATTGTAAAACAATACAATGTAATTTAATGAGATGCGCATTTTATGCATAAATTTAAATTTTGTTTCCGCTTGGAAATTTACACAAGATTTTTTTAAAACCACAAACAACATTTCATAATGTTGAAATACTACCAAAAATAGTTTTCTATTTTGCCTCTGTAATGGACTCATGTAGGGATAAATAGTACGTTCTGGACCCACATCCCCCTCTGACCTTGACATTGACCTTGTTCACTTCCGGTCCATCTTGCCCATCAAAACCAGGTCTCACTCTCCGTCCACTTTCCGTCCACTCCGTCCACTTTCCATTTTCCGTCCACTTTTTGTCCACTTTCCGTCCACTCCCTCCAGTTTCCGTCCACTCCGTCCACTTTCCGTCCACATTTCACTTTCAGTCTACTTTCCTTCTACTTTCCGTCCACTTTAATTAGCTTTTAAACAGCTTTTAAACAGCCTTAAACAGCTTTTAATCAGCTTTAATAGGCTTTTAAACAGCTATTAATCAGCTATAAACAACTTTCAACTGCTTTTAATCAGGTAATCAGCTTTTAATCAGCTTTTAATCAGCTTTGAGAAAGCTGTTTAAAGCTTTTTAAAAGTTGAAAGCTGTTTAAATTTGTTTAAAGCCGATTAAAAGCTGTTTAAAAGCCGATTAAAGCTAATTAAAATGCGATTAAAAGCTGTTTAAAGATGTTTAAATGTTGAATAAAGCTGATTAAAAGCTGATTAAAGTGGACGGAAAGTGGAAAGTGGAGGAAACGTAGAAAGTGGAGGAAAGTGCACAGAGTGGACGGAAACTGGACGGAGTGGACGGAAAGTGCACAAAAAGTGGACTGAAAGTGGACGGAGTGGACGGAAAGTGGACTGAGTAGAGAGTGCGACCTCTTTTTGTTGGGCAAGGTGGACCGGAAGTGGACAAGTTCAATGTCAAGGTTAGAGGGGGAGGTGGGTCCAGAATATACTATCTTTCCCTACTGACTCATAAAAGCATTCATATGCGTGCCGAGTTTACGCCGAGTGCGAAACAATATTCTTAATATGTATAAAAAATAGTATAAAAACTCGTTTGTAAGGCGTTTTTCGCACATGTCCATTGGAAAAAACATGGACGCGTGCTGCAATAAAGTAGAAAGTGGACAGAGTGGACGGAAACTGGACGGAAAGTGGACAAAAAGTGGACAAAAAATGGACGGAAAGTGGAAAGTTTACGGAGTGGACGGAAAGTGGACGGAAAGTGGAAAGTGGACGGAGTTAAGAGTGCGACTTATATTCCAATTGACGAATTTCTAATATAAATTTATACGTTATTTAAGAATAGATTTCAATCATTTTTGTAGGAAAAATGACGCACATTTTATTGGTTTGATTGTTTGGCAAATATTAATTACTTATTAATAAATTGACAATAACAGATTTATTGATTCATGTTTAATGAATTTCCGCTTGGAAATTCACACAAGATTTTTTTAAAACCACAAACAACATTTCATTATGTTGAAATACCACCAAAAATATTTTTCTATTTTGCCTCTGTAATGGACTCAAGTAGGGATAGATAGTATGTTCTGGACCCACCATCCCCTCTGACCTTGACATTGACCTTGTCCACTTCCGGTCCATCTTGTTCATCAAAACCAGGTCGCACTCTCCGTCCACTTTCCACTTTCCGTCCACTTTCCGTCCACTTTCCGTCCACTTTCCGTCCACTTTCCGTCCACTCCGTCCACTTTCCATTTTTCGTCCACTTTTTGTCCAGTTTCCGTCCACTCCCTCCAGTTTCCGTAGACTCCGTCTACTTTGCCTCCACTTTCCTTTGACTTTTCACGTTCCGTCCACTTTCCTTCCACTTTTCGTCCACTTTAATTAGCTTTTAAACAGCCTTAAACATCTTTTAATCAGCTTTAATAGGCTTTTAAACAGGTTTTAATCAGCTTTAAATATTTTTAAACATATTTTAATCAGTTATTCAGCTATTAATCAGCTATATTCTTCTTTTAAACAGCTTTTAATCAGCTATAAACAACTTTCAACAGCTTTTAATCAGGTAATCAGCTTTTAATCAGCTTTAAGAAAGCTGTTTAAAGCTTTTTAAAAGTTTATTACCAGATTGAAAGCTGTTTAAATTTGTTTAAAGCCGATTAAAAGCTGTTTAAAAGCCAATTAAACCTAATTAAAATGTGATTAAAAGCTGTTTAAAGCTGTTTAAATGTTGAAAAAAGCTGATTAAAGTGGTCGGAAAGTGAACGGAAAGTGGACGAAAAGTATAAAATGGAGGAAAGTGGACGGAGTGGACAGAAACTGGACGGACTGGACGGAAAAAGGACAAAAAGTGAACGGAAAGTGGAAAGTGGACTGAAAGTGGACGGAGTGGACGGAAAGTGGACGGAGTAAAGCGTGCGACCTCGTTTTGTTGGGCAAGGCGGACCGGAAGTGGACAAGGTCAATGTCAAGGTCAGAGGGGGAGGTGGGTCCAGAATATACTATCTTTCCCTACTGACTCATAGCGGCATTCATATGCGTGCGGTTATGGCGGAGTTTACGCCGAGTGCGATAAAATTTTCTTAATATGTATAAAAAATAGTATGAAAAACTCGTTTATAAGGCGTTTTTCGCACTTGTCCATTAGAAAAAACATGGACGCGTGCTGCAAAAAAAGTGAAAAGTGAACAGAGTGGACGGAAACTGGACGGAAAGTGGACAAAAAGTGGACCGAAAGTGGAAAGTGGACGGAGTGGACGGCAAGTGGACGGAAAGTGGACGGAGTTAAGAGTGCGACTTAAGAGTCGCGTTCGATAAAACTTGAAATAGCTTCTTATATTCCAACTGACGAATTTCTAATAAATAAATTTATACGTTATTTAAGAATAGATTTCAATCATTTTTGTAGGAAATATGACGCAAATTTTATTGGTTTGATTGTTTGGCAAATGTTAATTACTTATTAATAAATTGACAATAACAGTTTGATTCATGTTTTCACTTATATTGTAAAACAATACAATGTAATTTAATGACATGCGCATTTAATGCATAAATTTAAATTTTGTTTCCGCTTGGAAATTCACATAAGAATTTTTTAAAACCACAAACAACATTTCATAATATTGAAATACCATCAAAAATATTTTTCTTTTGTCTTGCTTCTGTAATGGACTCAAGTAGGAATAGATAGTATGTTCTGGACCCACCTCTCCCTCTCACCTTGCCATTGACCTTGTCCACTTGCCTATCAAAACCAGGCCGCACTCTCCGTCCACTTTCTGTCCACTCCGTCCTCTTTCCATTTTCCGTCCACTTTTTATCCATTTTCCGTCCACTCCCTCCAGTTTTCGTCCACTCCGTCCACTTTGCCTCCACTTTCCACTTTCCGTCCACTTTCCTTTTCGTCCACTTTAATCAGTTTTTAAACAGCTTTTAAACAGACTTAAACAGCTTTTAATCATCTTTAATAGGCTTTTATACAGGCTTTGATCAGCTTTAAATAAATTTAAACATATCTTAATCAGTTTTTCAGTTTTTAATCAGCTTTAGTCGGCTTTTAAACAGCTTCTAATCAGCTATAAACAACTTTTAACAGCTTTTAGTCAGGTAATCAGCTTTTAATCAGCTTTAAGAAAGCTGTTTAAAGATTTTCAAACGTTGATTGCCTTATTCAAAGCTGTTTAAAATTGTTTATAGCCGATTAAAAGCTGTTTAAAAGCCGATTAAAGCTAATTAAAATGCGATTCAAAGCTGTTTAAAGCTGTTTAAATGTTGAATAAAGCTGATTAAAAGCTGATTAAAGTGGACGAAAAGTGGAAAGTGGACGAAAAGTAGAAAGTGGAGGAAAGTGGACGGAGTGGACGGAAAGTGGA
Organism: Phosphuga atrata; assembly: GCA_944588485.1. Classification (NCBI taxonomy): domain Eukaryota; kingdom Metazoa; phylum Arthropoda; class Insecta; order Coleoptera; family Silphidae; genus Phosphuga; species Phosphuga atrata. Next base: position 25,049,622 of record OX155907.1, read on the forward strand.
CGGAGTGGACGGAAAATGGACAAAAAGTGAACGGAAAGTGGAAAGTGGACTGAAAGTGGACGGAAAGTGGACGGAGTAAAGAGTGCGACCTCGTTTTGTTGGGCAAGGCGGACCGGAAGTAGACAAGGTCAATGTCAAGATCAGAGGGGGAGGTGGGTCCAGAATATACTATCTTTCCCTACTGACTCATAACGGCATTCATATGCGTGCGGTTATGGCCGAGTTTACGCCGAGTGCGATACAATTTTCTTAATATGTATAAAAAATAGTATAAAAAACTCGTTTGTAAGGCGCTTTTCGCACTTTAGAAAAAATTCCATTAAAAAAACCATTCCAAAACCAAAATTCCATTTAAAAAGTCCATTAGAAAAAACATAGACGCGTGCTGCAAAAAAAAAGTGGAAAGTGGACAGAGTGGACGGCAACTGGACGGAAAGTGGACAAAAAGTGGACGGAAAGTGGACGGAGTGGACGGAAAGTGGACGGAAAGTGGAAAGTGGACGGAGTTAAGAGTGCGACTTAAGAGTCGCGTTCGATAAAACTTGAAATAGCTTCTTATTTTCCAACTAACAAATTTCTAATATAAATTTATACATTATTTAATAATAGATTTCAATCATTTTTGTAGGATAAATGACCCAAATTTTATTGGTTTGGTTGTTTGGCAAATGTTAATTACTTATTAATAAATTCACAATAACAGTTTGATTCTTGTTTACACTTATATTGTTAAACAATACAATGTAATTTAATGACATGCTCATTTTATGCATAAATTTAAATTTTGTTTCCGCTTGGAAATTTACACAAGAATTTTTTAAAACCACAAACAACATTTGATTTCAAGAAAATACAATAACAGAAATGCGCCAATTTACTTTCTAAAACTGACACATAAGATCCATAAACTCATTTATCATGCTCTCTCGAAGAGAGTCGTCTCTCCTCGTCTCTCCTTATTTTAATCATATTTAAGGGATTTATTTAATATTTTGGATATCCCGTCCCCGTCCCGGGAAATATTTGGATATCCTGTCTCATGAAACAGTTAAATTGTTCATGAGGCTACCATGGCTCGCTTTACATTAGTTGTTATGTAATCTACAACATTTTGTCAACGTAATATGATGTTATACGTCTTAGTAAATTGTTCAACGCCTTCTTTGTAAGTAATTAAAAGTCGCTTATAAAATAATAATTTAAACACCGTAATTACCTTGTTCATGAGGCTACCATGGCTCGCTTTACATTAGTTGTTATGTAATCTACAACTTTTTGTCAACGTAATATGATGTTATACGTCTTAGTAAATTGTTCATTACCTTCTTTGTAAGTAATTAAAAGTCGCTAATAAAATAATAATTTAAACACCGTAATTAAATTGTTCATGAGGCTACCATGGCTCGCTTTACATTAGTTGTTATGTAATCTACAACTTTTTGTCAACGTAATATGATGTTATACGTCTTAGTAAATTGTTCATCATCTTCTTTGTAAGTAATTAAAAACATCTTTTAATTTTTGTAATGTATATTTTGTTTTTTGTAATTTCTGTAACAATTTTATAGGTCTTTATAGGTCAAAAAATTAATTAATAAATAGAATCGTCGACTTTGTGTTTACCTAAACTAAACTGAGTTTGTTTTTGTTGATCGTATTACCCGAATTCTACCGTTTGTGTAGAAAAAAATACAAATCTTTTGCTGTAAACTAGGGGTCGGCAAACTCTATAAACTTAAGAGCCACATTTTTATTTAAAATTATTTCAAACCATATCTTCAAGGATCCACGGATGATTTTTTTTTCATAAAATCATGTTTTTGTATTTTCTTCACAATTGATGATGATTAAGCGCCTTTGCGATAATATTATTGGTGGCCTTGACTACCAAATCCATCCAACTTTACCAATATCTTCTGGAAATGTTTGTGCGCAAAATTCTTCCTGGTGAATTGTGCAATGGAAAGATTACACGACATTGTTCGCGGAATAATTATTGGAACACTCATTCCAAGCCCCCGTAGGTTATTAAGCCACGACATCCGACGTGTGCCAATGTTCTTTCTTCCCATAATCTTCCCTTGTATTATCAGTTGTAGGAGTGGATATTTGGGTCCTCTCATTATGTGGCCTAAGTTATATAATGAATAGGATGATTGCGACCGTTACTACGTGGTAATACATACTTGTATTGGATTTATAAATTGCTAAATGTTTTAACCACACTTAGTATGTAAAAACTATTTATTCACAAATTTGGACACTTATCACGACTCGAATTTCGACTTTTCCATTTTTTCCAGTTTTTATATTCTAGTCACCCTGTCACTTCAATGGATCCGCCATATTTTGCGTACATAGTATTTGGCGTCATCAACAAGGCGCCTGAAAATAGCGGCGTTTAAACAGCTCAAGCTCAAAACTATTCTCTATTTTAAATATTTTTTTTAAACTTAATTACAACACACCAATGTATTAAAGCGGAATATAGCTTGAATATATGCAACCTTTCCGTAGCTCTATAATATTATTAAGTCATTTTCGTCAATCTACAACGCTACAAAACAAATCTCCTGTTGAAACGCAACAGATATTTGTATGCTATTCACTAGCCCCCAGACCACATCACATCATTTTTTTTTAATTGTTACTTTGTTCACTCTTAGCTGTTTATTTTAATTGTTAAAAAGTCCTTCTTATTAGTCCCACTATACTTTTAGCTCCATCTGTTGCAATTGAAACAGTTTTAGTAATGGGATGTAATTTTTCTTCAGACTTTCGTTTATTTGAAATTTATTTTCGATTTTAAATTAATACTTTACTTATGATCACTTAACACGTACGATGTAGGTAGATCGCCAGTAGATAGGAATCGTAGGTAGATAGGACAAATCCGCGCACTATGCGAGACTTGACTGCGATACACAATAACTAAAACAACCGACTTTAGTCGAAATTTAAGTCGTCATATGTGTAGAAATTTATATAACTGTGAATAATAAGTTTTATAACATTTTCACATAGCATAAAGTGTGGTAAAAACATAGTGAACTTTTCAATTCAATGTAAAACAATCGATATCTGAGATAATATGTACGAGCCACGTGAACTTGGCGGCGGCGGTCGTAAGACTACAGGTATAGTTTTGTACCTTTTTATTGATTTTTGTTTATACGTCAATACATTTCTGAAGAGCCATAAGCTCACATTCAAAGAGCTACATGTGGTACTTGCGCGCCACACTTTGCCTACCCCTGCTCTAAACTAATAACGATCGTTAATACCCGCTCTCTCTCTCTCTCTCTCTCTCTATATATATATATATATATATATATATATATATATATATATATATATATATATATATATATATATATATATATATATATATATATATTTATAAATGTATTTTAAATTGATCTTTATTTTTCTAGCTGGGAGATGCGTGGAAACGGGAAAAAGTCGGGCATTATTTTTCGTCCGTTAATCAATAGTTATGAAAACAAAATGATGAGTTTATGATTGGAGAAACGTTTTGTTTTCTCCGAACGAATGTGGAAAAAACAAACTGGAGTGTCCCCTATTACAACAAAAAACAAATAACAATGGCAATATAGAGAAAAAACAAATGTTATTAATTTAAGAAAGTTAGGGGTTATCTTAACAAATTATGGTGGACGTTCCGGGTTCAATTCCCGGGGCACAAGTATGTAATAAGACACCGTCCACCTGTGCATGGCTCTGGCAAAGCTAAAAATATTGGCACCTACTTTAAAAACTTTAAGGGACCCCTGTAACCTCGATACACGAAAGGGTACATAACAGATTCAAAGGATTATATCTATATTATTGTGGGAACGAGTAAAATTGTTGAAATAATTAAGATTTACGACGAAATTTAAATTTAAAGTTTTTAAATCCTACAGAATTTTAATAACCAACGATATTTTCATCTTTCGTGATGCCTTGATTACCGAACGCAGTTAATTGCAGCAAAAGGAATTACACTAGTCTAACGATCTGGATTTACGTTCACTGGAGAAACGTTTTAATCACCATGCAAATATACGTTGCTAGACGGACAAGACAAATAAACAAAAGATAAACAAAACAAGATTGAGACAAACAATTTCTCTCATATTCTCAGTTTCGAAACCACGAAAATCCCACCGGGTTTAAAACCCTTAATGAAAGCGTCTCCGCATACAAAGAACAAACATTTTACCTTTCCAACAAGAAATTAAACAAACAACTTAGAATTACGAATGGCCCACTTTCAAAATCAAAAGTATTTTTTCTTGCATATAAATTAAAGTATTTTGTTAAAATGAAAATAGAAATGTTGTATTTGAGGTAGTTTTGTTTGTATCTTGTTTTCGGTTTGTTTGTAAATAAAGCAGAGATGCAAGGAGATAGGTAAAGCAAACAAAAGTTTAATAGTTGGTAATTTGTTCGGTCTAGTCTTAGTTAGTCCAGTTCGGGTAGTTTTAGGTCGTATTTGTTTAGGATAGATTGTTTAATAATGATAATACTTAATGATAAGGCCGAAATCAGTGCGGCTATGGTATTTTAAAGAACGAGTTCAATAAGCACGAATTGCAGCACGCGTCCATGTTTAGAAAACGACGAGCGTAGCGAGGACGAATATAAGTAAAAACTTAAGTTTTTAGCATATAAATTTAATCGATTAAGTGCAATATACATTTTGAGTCATGTGGGTGTATTAAAGAACGAGTTCAATAATAATGGACAAGTGCGAAAAACGCCTTACAAACTTTTATTTTTTTGTGTTTTTTAATTATTTTTTCCATTTTGCGCTCTTTCATGCCATTTCTAAACAAAAAAATCGCCGATACAGATTAAGAAATTAGTATCGCACTAGGCGTAAACTCGGCCATAACCGCACGCATATGAGTGCCGTTATGAGTCAGTAGGGAAAGATAGTATGTTCTGGACACACCTCCTCCTCTGACCTTGACCTGTCCACTTCCAGTCCACCTTGCCCAACAAAACGAGGTCGCACTCTTAACTCCGTCCACTTTCCACTTTCCGTCCACTCCGTCCACTTACCGTCCACTTTCCATTTTCCGTTCACTTTTTGTCCACTTTCCGTCCACCCCGTCCAATTTCCGTCGACTCTGTCCACTTTTCACTTTTTTTTGCAGTACGCGTCCATGTTTCTTCTAATGGACAGTTTTTTAAACTATTTTTGTCCATTTTGCGCCTTTTATGTCATTTCTAAACAAACAAATCGCCGATACATGTTAAGAAAATTGTATCGCACTCGGCGTAAACTCGGCCATAACCGCACTCATATGAGTGCCGTTATGAATCAGTAGGGACAGATAGTATGTTCTGGACCCCGCCTCCTCCTCTGACCTTGACATTGACCTTGCCCAACAAAACGAGGTCGCACTCTTAACTCCGTCCACTTTCCACTTTCCGTTCACTTTCCGTCCACTCCGTCCACTTTCCTGTCCACTTTTCGTCCACTTTTCGTCCACCCCGTCCAGTTTCCGTCGACTCTGTCCACTTTCCACTTTCCACTTTTTTTGCAGCACGCGTCCATGTCTTCTCTAATGGACAAATGCGGAAAACGCCTTATAAACGAGTTTTTTAAACTATTTTTTTCCATTTTGCGCCCGTTTATGCCATTTCTAAACAAAAAAATCGCCGATACATATTAAGAAAATTGTATCGCACTCGGCGTAAACTCGGCCAGAACCGCACGCATGTGAGTGCCGTTATGAGTCAGTAGGGAAAGATAGTATGTTCTGGACCCACCTCCTCCTCTAACCTAGACATTGACCTTGTCCACTTCCGATCCACCTTGCCCAACAAAACGAGGTCGCACTCATAACTCCGTCCACTTTATACTTTCCGTCCACTTTCCGTCCACTCCGTCCACTTTCCGTCCAGTTTTAGTCCACTGTCCGTCCACTCCGTCCAGTTTCCATCGACTCTGTCCACTTTCCACTTTTTTTTGCAGCACGCGTCCATGTTTTTTCTAATAGACAAGTGCGGAAAACGTCTTATAAACGAGTTTTTTAAACTATTTTTTTCCATTTTGCGCCCTTTTATGCCATTTCTAAACAAAAAAATCGCCGATATATATTAAGAAATTTGTATCGCACTCGGCGTAAACTCGGCCATAACAGCACGCATATGAGTGCCGTTATGAATCAGTAGGGAAAGATAGTATGTTCTGGGCCCACCTCCTCCTCTGACCTTGCATTGACCTTGCCCAACAAAACGAGGTCGCACTCTTAACTCCGTCCACTTTCCACTTTCCGTTCACTTTCCGTCCACTCCGTCCACTTTCCGTCCACTCCGTCCACTTTCCGTCCACTCCGTCCACTTTCCGTCCACTCCGTCCACTTTCCGTCCACATTCCACTTTACGTCCACTTTTTGTCCACTTTTCGTCCACCCCGTCCAGTTTCCGTCGACTCTGTCCACTTTCCACTTTACACTTTTTTTTGCAGCACGCGTCCATGTTTTTCTAATGGACAAGTGCGGAAAACGCCTTATAAACGAGTTTTTTAAACTATTTTTTCCATTTTGCGCCCGTTTATGCCATTTCTAAACAAAAAAATCGCCGATACATATTAAGAAAATTGTATCGCACTCGGCGTAAACGCGGCCATAACCGCACGCATATGAGTGCCGCTATGAGTCAGTTGGGAAAGATATTATGTTCTGGACCCCACCTCCTCCTCTGACTTTGACATTGACCTTGCCCAACAAAACGAGGTCGCACTCTTAACTCCGTCCACTTTCCACTTTCCGTTCACTTTCCGTCCACTACGTCCACTTTCCACTTTCCGTCCACTCCGTCCAGTTTCCGTCGACTATGTCCACTTTCCATTTTTTTTTGCAGCACGCGTCCATGTTTTTTCTAATGGACAAGTGCGAAAAACGCCTTACAAACGAGTTTTTTATACTATTTTTTTCATTTTGCGCCCTTTTATGCCATTTCTAGACAAAAAAATCGCCGATACATATTAAGAAAATTGTATCTCACTCGGCGTAAACTCGGCCATAACCGCACGCATATGAGTGCCGTTATGAGTCAGTAGGGAAAGATAGTATGTTGTGGGCCCACCTCCCCCTCTGACCTTGACATTGACCTTGTCCACTTCCGGTCCACCTTGCCCAGGAAAATAATCCATCAACTTCATTACTTCAATAAATCAATCACTTGCAAATAACCTTCACCAGTCGAAACTCAAGTCGTAATATAATATTTTTATAAATTGTCTTCTCTATCTCTTTTCGACGTCACCGTATTGTATTACGTTACGTTAGTATTTGTAATACGATATCGTATTGCATTATCTTAGACACAAGTGTAGGGGAGCCCTTATTGTTTCTAACGTGGATGGCGAGCCACTAATCAGGGAAGATTTTTACTGCGATGACATTGCCAAAGCCATCTACACGAGAACAGTGGCTTATTTTTCCCAATGTCTAGGATTTGAACCCGGGACTTGCGGCTCCGAAGTCTGACACCTTAACTAATAGGCCACCACCGTCTTACTTCAATGAATCAATCACTTGCAAATGACCTTCGCCAGTCGAAACTCGAGTCGTTATATAATATTTTTATAAATTTTCTTCTCTATCGCTTTTTGACGTTATTGTATTGTATTACGTTACGTTAGTATTTGTAATACGTTATCGTATTGCATTTATTAATAAATAAATTTTGAATTTGAGTTTCGACTAGCGAAGTTCATTTTCAAGTGGAAAATAATCAATCAACGTCATCACTTCAATCACTTGCAAATGACCTTCACCAGTCGAAACTCGAGTCGTTTTATAATATTTTTATAAATTTTCTTCTCTATCTCTTTTTGACGTCAACGTATTGTATTACGTTACGTTAGTATTTGTAATACGTTATCGTATTGCATTTATTAATAAATAAATTTTGAATTTGAATTTGAGTTTCGACTAGCGAAGTTCATCTTCAAGTGGAAAATAATCAATCAACGTCATCACTTCAAACGCTTGCAAATGACCTTCACCAGTCGAAACTCGAGTCGTTTTATAATATTTTTATAAATTTTCTTCTCTATCGTATTGCATTTATTCATAAATAAATTTTGATTTTGAATTTGAGTTTCGACTGGCGAAGGCTATCTTCAAGTGGAAAATAATCAATCAACTTCATCACTTCAATTAATCAATCACTTGCAAATGACCTTCACCAGTCGAACTCGAGACGTTATATAACATTCTTATTAATTTTCTTATTTTCTTATATTTTTATAAGTTGTTAAACGTTAGAATTTGTAATACGTTATCGTGTTGCATTTATTAATAAATAAATTTTGAATTTGAATTTGAGTTTGGACTGGCGAAGTTCATCTTCAAGTGGAAAATAATCAATCAAGTTCATCACTTCAATCACTTGCAAATGACCTTCACCAGTCGAAACTCGAGACGTTATATAACATTTTTATTAATTTTCTTATTTTCTTATATTTTTATAAGTCGTTAAACGTTAGAATTTGTAATACGTTATCGTATTGCATTTATTAATAAATAAATTTTGAATTTGAATTTGAGTTTCGACTGGTGAAGTTCATCTTCAAGTGGAAAATAATCAATCAAGTTCATCACTTCAATCACTTGCAAATGACCTTCACCAGTCGAAACTCGAGTCGTTATATCATATTTTTATAAATTATCTTCTCTATCTCTTTTTGGCGTTATCGCATTGTATTACGTTACGTTAGTATTTGTAATGCGTTACCGTATTGCATTTATTCATAAATAAATTTTGAATTTGAGTTTGAGTTTCGACTGGTGAAAGTCATCTTCAAGTGGAAAATAAGCAACTTCATCAATTCAATGAATCAATCACTTGCAAATGACCTTCACCAGTCGAAACTCGAGACGTTATATAATATTTTTATAAATTTTCTTCTCTATCTCTTTTTGACGTTATCGTATGTTATTACGTTACGTTAGTATTTGTAATACATACTCGTATTGCATTTATTAATTAATAAATTTTGAATTTAAATTTGAGTTTCGATTGGCGAGGTTCATCTTCAAGTGGAAAATAATCAATCAACTTCATCAATTCAATGAATCAATCACTTGCAAATGACCTTCACCAGTCGAAACTCGAGTCGTTATAAAATATTTTTATAAATTAAGTGTGGATTTTTTCATAGTTTTATTGAAAATCTTTTATCTACTGTAAATGCCCGTTATCGTACAGTTCGTGGACTATGTAAATACATCATAACACACACGTATGTAACAGTCCGCGATTAATGATAAGTTATGATTTATAACACACACGTGCGTTTGGTTTACGATACGTTGATTGGTTGAGAGCTGCTATTACGTGCAAATACGTTCCGCGGGTCGTTCCGATCCACAGTGGGATAAAATCCCAAAAAACTGGCCATAAATAGAAAGTTTCATTATATCTACACCAAATTTCGTATGGAAGGGTTTTTGGGTCGCTGATTACGAATTTGAGTTGCATTTTTTCAAAAACAAAATGGCGGATCCAATATGGCGAACATTGTCCTTAGAAAATGTTTCCATATGGCTAAAATTTGACATTAATGAGATTATTGGGGCACTGATTACGAATCTAAGTTTCATTTTTTCCAAAAACAAAATGGCGGATCCAATATGGCGAACATTTTCCTCAAAATGTTTCCATATTGCGAAAATTTGACAGGAACGAGATTTTTGGGGCAGTGATTACGAATCTAAGTTTTATTTTTCCAAAAACAAAATGGAGGATCCAATATGGCGAACATTTTCCTGTGAAAATGTTTTCATATCTTGACAATTTGATAGTCCACATCCAATAATTAGCGATAATGCCTCGTCATCAGAAAGTTGTTGTTCTGGGACAAATTTTAGAGATTTTCTATATTTGGAAGGCTTTGATGGACTTCCATACGTGATGTCATGTAAAATCTGTGCCACAGCCGATTTTCCCTCTGTCCTCAAACTAATTCGCGTTGCATATGCCAGTTCTGCGTTGCTCCTATCTTTTCGAATGCGTTCTTCTGCGTTTTGTTCTCTCACTCGCTTCGGAGAAGGCCATGGAAGGCCGACTCCGGCTAGCCGCAGAGGTCGATTGTTGAGAAGGTTCCGATAGCGATTCGTCAGTGATTCGTTTTTTAGGACTACCAAAGATAAATCTTATTTGAAATTTCACATGACAAAGACTCGTTAGTTTTATAGAGCTCCGGAAAGGTTGAATATATTTATATATTCGGGCTGTGTTCCGACTTTATTAAGTTTAAATAATAATTAAAGTCAATGTTCATATTAAAATATATTTAACATCCACATAACGCATAATTTAAAGATTACAAGAATCCATTTAAATTTCTATAATATTCCACATCAATTCCGCACTAAAATAACTGAAAAAAATAATAACTTAAAAATAATAATAACTTAAAAATGTTAAATTACCTGATATAGTCATAAAAAATGCGTGTTATAATAGTATATTACGTAACGATAGTTATGTTAAGGAAGTGCTCGTAGATATAGGCAACCCAATGTACGCAATGTCAAAAAAATGTGACATCAAAATACGTGTTATAATAGTATATTACGTAACAAGAGTTAAGTTAAGGAAGTGCTCGTAGATGTAGGCAACCCAATGTACGCAATGTCTATTTCCGTTAGTTTGAATTGTGGCACGGGGGGTGCTGAACGTATGAGCACGTAGTAGCAATCAATCATAACTTATCATATTTTAAGTTTTTAATTAAGTTTATATGATTATTTATAAAGTAGTATCGTTTTACCAATTCTTAATTATGATTTATTTGATTAAGTTTTGTGTGTTATGCATGTAACTAACAATTTGAAAGGAGTTGATTTAATCTTGAAATTATGGCGGATTTATGTGTGTGTTGAAGATAATTTAACTGGAAGATTGACGTTGGACATTTGGGGGATGGTTTAGGAGGCGGCTATATATTTTACTGGGCACATATTTTCTGTACATCCGATGTTGAAATGAACTGATAAGGCCGGAAGTTGTGCACATCCTCGAGCGAGATAATTCAATGGACGGACGCAATACGGAAGTGTCCCGGCTGGGTCAAAGGTCGCGCGAAACTAAACAGTTTGCTTGCCGCTGCAACTTAATTATGTTTCTAGCTGTATTTTGACGGATCACCTTTAATAAACTCGGAATCTACTTTTACTCGAGTTTTTGATTTGATCTTGATGTTTCCAGTTTCGAGTAGTTGCTGGGGAATGAAATTATCTTGTAAGTAATCTTTGGTTAGGCGGTCGGGAAACGCGCAAACCCCACTGATAAACAGTTCCTATTTTATATTCATTGCCTCATTTAATAATTATTTAAATGTATAACATCCATATGACCTATTTCCAGCCCGTAGTTAAGGCTAAATGTTGATTTTATGTAATTTTCGTGCAATTTACATAATCATAACAGAAATTACCATTAGGGTCAATTTATTCTTATTCTCTTATTATTTTAAGGGCAATAACTGAATTAAGATATTACTTACACAACAATTTTCTTAAAAAAAAAAACGTCAAATGCTTCTATTTTTATTCTTGACGTTTATAATCGTCATACATTTTATAATTGCAAAACACAATTTTTTCTGAATTGTTAAAACCATGCTACTTTAACACTTAATATAGTCAGAACACTGCCTGAATATATAACTATATTCCACCTTTCCGCAGCTCTATAACACTAATTTCTCACGAAATGTCAAAAATATCTTACCCTAATCATCCACAATGGTTTCAAGTAGCCATTTTAAAGACACGTCAAACAGCCAAACGTCACTCAAAGTAAGCAACTGAGACCGATACAGGTGATGATCACTGGCAAGACATATTGAAAAATCCTCTTGTACAACAGCCGTTCCGGGTTATCGTTAAATTCCTTATGTGTGCCGCATGGGCGTAGCCAGGGTTTAGTTTGGGGTGGGGGGGAGTGTGGTTTAGAAAATATTCTTGGATGTGGATTGATATCGTCCCAAATTTAACATATTTTAATGTTCCGTACCGAAAACAGAACCCTTATAGGATCACTTTGTTGTCCGTCTGTCTGTCTGTCAAGACCATTTTTCTCGGGAACGCGTAGAGGTAACAAGTTGAAATTTGTACCAAATACTCGGGTCTGCGGTCTCTTTCAACTGTGACAAAATCAAACTTGTAAGTCAACGCGATCAAAGGATATGACCGTTTATGTCGCATATTTTGAGATTTCACAAAGGAATCAAAATCTATAGGGTACTTCCCGTTGACCTAGAATCATGAAATTTGGCAAGAAGCGGTGTCGTACAGCACATGTGAAGGGAAAAATCTGAAAACCGTAAATATGTAGTTTAATTACAAGAAAAATGCGAATTTACTATTACAACCTTATGAAAATACACTAATGTTTTGCGTGGTATTGTCAGGCACCAGAAGCATATGGGTTGCATACAGTTAGGTCCTCCTAAAGATACCTTACTTACAAGTTTGTACGGAAACCTCGCTGCGCGAGTCATAACTCGCTCTTCTCCCGGGTTTTTTTTATATAAACGTACCCATTCATCCAAAAATGGGCTACATCGCTGGAGATGATTTTTTTATGAAAATTAGGGTCAGTTTCCAATTGCTCTAGGGCCCATTCCGCGAACACACGTCGTTATCTATGGTCGTTTACCTTCAGCTTCTAGGTCAATTGAATTTTGTACGGGTGCCTGTCCAAGTTAAAAAATTCGCCAAGTTGTGGTCTGCGAAAGACCGAGTTCCTGTGAGCGACGCGAAATCGACTACCTCGGATAATCCTGTTGTTTTAGGTTTTTTTCAGATCCTGCGTTTCATCACCGTACTGGTGTTGCTTTATTGTTTACTGAACCAGTGGACTCAAATTTATCCACCAAATTGCGAATAGTCCTCTCGGTAGGATGGGCGCGATTACGAATGGGCGCAGTGCGGGGAACGTTGCCCGAACAAAACACCCATTTTAATTAAACAATTTTATCAGTTGCATGTGTTGTTGAACGCTAAACCAGTCCATGGTGATGTGGAAAAACAGACTGAATAAATGGCCGCTTTAAACTAGACGGCTAAACTTTAACATTATGGCCGCTATCAACTGTCAAAGTTACAACTGTTACATGGCTAAACTTCAACATTATGGACGCTACCAACTGTCAAAGTTCGAAAGTCCCTATTCAATATTTAGAAATTTCAATTTTTCCATTTTGCGTCTGTAATGGACTCATGACAGCACTCATATGCGTGCCGTTATGGCTCGCAGAGTGCGAAAACGATACAATTTTCTCAATATGTATCGGCGATTTTTTTGTTTAGAAATGGCATAAAAGGGGGAAAAATAGAAAAAAAACCGGCCAAGTGCGAGTTGTGACTCGCGACTAAGGTATCTATAGGAGGACCTAACTGTATGCAACCCATATGCTTCTGGTGCCTGACAATACCACGCAACACATCCAACTACATATTTACGGTTTTCAGATTTTTCAGATGTGCTGTAAGACACCGCTTCTTGCCAAATTTGATGATTCTAGGTCAACGGGAAGTACCCTATAGGTTTTGATTCCCTTGTGAAATCGCAAAATTTGCGACATAAACGGTCATATCTTTTGATCGCGTTCACTTACAAGTTTGATTTTTTCACAGCTGAAAGAGACCGCAGACCCGAATATTTGATACAAATTTATACTTGTTACCTCTACGCGTTCCTGAGAAAAATGGTCTTGACAGACAGACGGACGGACAGGCGGAAAGACAGACAGACGGACAACAAAGTGATCCTATAAGGGTTCCGTTTTCGGTACGGAACCCTAAAAATAGTATACAACATTCGTTCATAAGGCGGTTTTCGCACTTGTCCATTAGAAACCTCCTCGCTACGCTCGTCGTTTTCTAAACATGGACGCGTGCTGCAAAACCGCGCTTATTGAACTAGTTCTTCAATACACTATTTAATAAAGTCTGAGCAAAATTAAAGAGATAATATCAAAAACATGAATGTGGATTAGGTAATTGAAGTGGAATGATTTGTGGAATACTTTTTATTTTAGATGCAATGCTATAAAACAGTGATTGATAAAGTGGGCAATATTGCCCACCAGTGGGCGATGAGGTCGTTTTTGTGGTCGCTAGATAGCCGGGGGGCGATATAGGGGGAGGTAGGAAAAATTGTTATTTTTAGGGTTCCGTTCCGAAAACGGAACCCTTATAGGATCACTTTGTTGCCCGTCTGTCTGTCTGTCTGTCTGTCAGTCTGTCCGTCTGTCTGTCTGTCAAGACCATGTTTCTCAGGAATGCGTAGAGGTAACAAGTTGAAATTTGTATCAAATACTCGGGTCTGCGGTCTCTTTCAGCTGTGAAAAAATCAAACTTGTAAGTCAACGCGATCAAAAGATATGACCGTTTATGTCGCATATTTTGCGATTTCACGAGGGAATTAAAACCTATATTGTACTTCACGTTGACCTACGTTGACACGTTTTTTCGCTATCACACATTTCCTATTGATTTGATAATGTCATAACTTTTGAACCGCTCACCACAGAGACTTCTAGCCTTCACCAATCGATTCAGCGTCCTGAAATTAGTGCGAAAACGTATATAATACTCCCTGGGAAGCTTTCAGTTAAGAAATACCATAGACTCGGTAAGTCTAGGCCGCGGAAACGACAAAATGCGAGAAAATCGATTTTTTCAAAATCGTAATTTTTTGAGTCACGGCAAAATTTAAAAACGTTTCTGAAAGAATTTTTGCTGCGAATTACAGATATGCAAATTATATTTCGCTAGCTGTTTCGGTTCACTTTCGCCTGCAAAAATTGAAGAAATTTTTATGAAATTTCGGCGCTCTAGTGGAGATCTCGGAAAGTTGTGAATTTCCGGCCGACATTCTTAGTGTATTCACGGGAAAATGGCCTTCTGAAAACGATGCCGCAATCCGTTTTTAATTATATGCAACCGTTTCCGAGATATCTACTTAGCAAATCGAGAATCGGGTAAATTTCAGTTTGGAATTTATCGACGAATTAATGAATATTTCCGGACAATTTACACATCGACTTGTTCGTCTCGTCGTGAAGTTTCTGTGTGCCCAAAATGATTTCGCTGCTCTTTACCGTTTTCGAAAAAATCGAAAGAAACCGAAAAAGCATGTTTTTTTCGAACAAAATGATGGAAAATTTTTGTCGATTTTTTTTGCAAATTTTTGAAAAAAAAATTCCAAATTTTTTTGTGATTTTTAGGGTTCCGTACTGAAAACGGAACCCTTATAGGATCACTGTGTTGTTTGTCTGTCTGTCAGTCTGTCTGTGTGTCCGTCCGTCCGTCTGTCTGTCTGTCAAGACCATTTTTCTCAGGAACGCGTAGAGATAACAAGTTGAAATTTGTAACAAATACTCGGGTCTGCGGTCTCTTTCATCTGTGATAAAATCAAACTTGTAAGTCAACGCGATCAAAAGATATGACCGTTTATGTCGCATATTTTGCCATTTCACAAGGGAATCAAAACCTAAAAGGTACTTCCCGTTGACCTAGAATCACGAAATTTGGCAAGAAGCGGTGTCTTACAGCACATGTAAAGGGAAAAATAACCGTAAATAAATAAACTGAAAACCGTAAATGTGTAGTTTATTTACAAGAAAAATGCGAATTTACTATTAGAAACTTATGAAAATACGTTAATGTGTTGCGTGGTATTGTCAGGCACAAGAAGCATATGGGTTGCATACAGTTAGGTCCTCCTCGATTATGTCCTCCTCGGTTAGGTCCGAAGGTTAAAAAGTATGTGTCTGCACCAAGCTGTTTATTCTGAAATTTCTTTGTTTATATTCGGTATGCATTTCATCACGTACGCTCTATATACATAATATATACAGGGTATATATTATGTCTAAATTTTGCTTGTTTATAACCGACATGCGAAACACTTAAGTCCCGTAATATCCTGTATATATTATATTTCGTCCAATTTTACTTTATAATCTACATATACTTAAATCACGTACGCCCTATATTTTTTGGTAGTCAATTGCCCAAAAGCAGTCAATTGAACAACTGAATGTTAAGAGTATCGAAATAGATCTAGAAATAGTTAATATATTAGTTTATATTAGATCTAGAAATAGTTAATATATTAGTTTATATTAGATCTAGAAATAGTTAGATCTTAATATAAGTTAGTGAATCAGTGTAATACTAAAATAAAGTTTTCTTTTTATAAGTTTAAAAATATTCGCGTTATTAAAAAAAAATGCCCTGTATACTTTTATACAGGCAAAATTGAGTAGTAAAAACAAATAGTGAAGTTCCAGAACCCCTAAACACTCATAGTGAATGAGGGATGTATGGTAATAAAATATAGGGTAGAATTCTATCGTGCGACAGCGACATCTTGAGGTTATGCTTGCAGCGGTACTAAGATAGTCGTGATTTCAGGAGGGCCACTTGTCAAGTTAACTGAATGTGCTTGCTACGTCCTCCACAAAAAAAAGATACCTTACTTACAAGTTTGTAAGGAACCCTCGGTGCGCGAGTCACAACTCGCACTTGGCCCGTTTTTTTAAAAACAATTTGGCTCGGCGTCAATTTTATCAAATCCCAAATCTGAAGGAAAAATCCAAGACTCAAGAAATATCTGATATTTAACATATACATACATACATATTTAAAATATTTTTATATTCACATATCATTTGGACTTGTTACATAATGACATGAAAAAAATATTCAAAGATTTGTTTCATTTGGAAGTTGCGAGAAAAACGTTGCAGATTACACTACAACTTGCGCAACATAAGTTGTAGTGCAGGCATGTCAAACACGCGGGCCGCGTTTGACATTGACGGGCCGTCAATACAGTGATTGCGGCCCGCCGATACACTTCAAAATATTTCTAATAAACGGCGTAAAAAAAGTATTATATCCAGTATTATATGGAGCACAAATAAGTCAAAATACTGTAGCAAACAGAGTTGGGGAAATAGCCAAGATTGGGAGAAATCAGCATAACTAACTAATATCAAGATTTTAAGCCTACTCTGTTGCATTTGATGAAAGTTACAGATATTCGATATACTGCTCAGCTGGCCGTTTTTATTCGCGGATGCGATGTTAATTTAAAATTAAGTGAAGAACTTTTGGAAGTCATTCCTATACATAATACAACTACTGAAGCTGATATGTTTGTTACGCTTTTGGAAGTTTTGAAGAAGCATAAGTTACAATTGTAATGCTCGCCATACACGTTACGGTCTACCGGAGAGGTTACATGCTGCACATGTAACCTGTCCGGTAGACCGTAGCGTGTATGGCGAGCATTACAATGGTAACTTATGTTTGCCTTGCGCAGGTCAACCGTACGCAAGAAACTGCACAGGTCTATTCCCACACACGCTCCGGTCTACCTGTGCAGGCAAACCTGCACAGGTAGACATCTCCGGTGGACCGTTGTGTGTATGTCGGGCATAAAAGTTGGTGAACCTGCAATGATGGTGCACCTACCATAACCGGTATTGCTAAAGCAGCTTTTGAGGGATTAAAAGAAGTATGTAAACACCGTGGTGATAATATTTTCATGGTATTATTCACCAGCAAGTCACCAAAATTATATTCGAGCATTTTTATATTATTTTCTTTTGCGACTAAACCGAAGGTTTTTACTAAATTTGCAAAGAATACTTTTTTGTAGACACCCACGTCCTATATACGGATATCCCGGTTCCACGGTTGAAGACAAAATAAATCCTCACGTCGTTCTCATTCGAGGGGGAACGTTCAAATTTTGTCAGCTGATACTTCTGGTGGATACCCACATCCAATAAAAGTTTCATTGAAATCCCTCAGCAAGTCACCAAAATTATATTCGAGCACGTGGGCTTTAACATCGTCGATTTCTTTTATTTTTGGAAGATATAGAATGTGAATACACCGATCTACCATATTATATGGAAGTAAGATGCTTGTCTAGTCATAAAGTGTTAAAACAATTCTGGTCGAAATCATAAGTTTCTTGGAAAAAAAATTTATGAATGTGCTGAATTAAAAGATGGACATTGTATAAGGGACTTAGCTTCCTCCGTTGATATTACAAGTCATCTTAATCAATTTAATTTTAAACTTCAAGGAAAAATTCAGTTTGTTACAACACTATTTGATAATATTATATAATATTATATAATAGAAAATGATGTCTTTGGATGAAGTCTACCAAACATGCATTTAACACTATTTTATAGAGCAGATTTTCATCCAAAAATTGTGTCATTTTCATCTTTCCAAAGCGAACCGTTTTGGCTGAAGATTTTTTTGCAAAACTTCCAATCGCGTTCTCCATTTAACCCATGTAAATTTAGAAACGAAATTCAAAGAAGGGGTTATTTTTTATATTTTTTTCTTTTGCGACTAAACCGAAGGTTTTTACTAAATTTGCTAAGAATACTTTTTTGTAGACACCCACGTCCTATATACGGATATCCCGGTTATAATTTTCTATTTTGAGGCGTTGACGAGATATTTGCAAAAAACGGTTGAACACAAAATAATTCCTCACGTCGTCCTCATTGGAGAAGGAGCGTTAGAATTCTGTTAGCTGATACTTCTGGTGGAGACCCACTTCCAGTAAAAGTTTCATTGAAATCCCTCAGGGGTTAATACATTTTTTTGCAAGTTTTGAATATTTTGAAATTTTCGTGTTCATTTTTGGTTGAAATTCATGATTCATATGTCTGGATTTGTTAAATCAAATATTTGTAGAGAATTAGTCAGTCTATGATATCCTACAGTTAGTTTTGCAAAACATCTTATCTGGCGGCGGTCGCCGCCCCTCAAACTAGGGCTTTAACAGAAAGTAATAAATTCAAATAACTATAAATTGAAAACTGAAATTTCTTTCAGATCAATATAGATTATACATTTTTCTATTGAAATTGTCGTTTTGGTATCTTCGTGGCTGATAGCCTTGACACAAGATTTTTTCAAATAAAGAAATACTTATTGAAAACTTGCCAATTTATTTTTTTGTCCAACCTTCGTTATTGAATATTGGGGTGAAACCGAACTAATTATAGATACAATCATACCAACTTATTAAAGCGGAATATAGCTTGAATATATAAATATATTCAACCTTACCGCAGCTCTATAATATGATTAAGTGTAAATAATTAAGTCTTTTTAGAACTTCAAAACAAATCTCATGTTGACAAACAACAGATATTTGTATGCTATTCACTAGACCTCAGTCCACGTTCGTGGCACTAAGCCACAACTTGATATATAACATTCGAAACGCGTCTGCAGATGGTTATTCACTTAGGTTAAATAGAAAAATGAATATATATATATATATATATATATATATATATATATATATATATATATATATATATATATATTTATATATATATAATGCGATAGATTTGAGGGTGTTATTAACTTAAGCATATCACAGGTTGGCGATGAGATAAATAAGTTAGTTTAAGCGATGAGAAACACTGCTATAAAGGAATGAAAAACGTTGTCTTGTGGTTTTAAGTTATCACTAGAAAATTTATAAGGAACATTTCATTTCTATTAATATTATTTTCTGAAGAAGCTTTGTAGACTGGGGAAGCTTGCTTTCAATGAAGGTTTAATAATGCCTTGAATTATATTAAAAATATCACCGAAAACAGAAATAAATAAACTTTCTTTGATATAAAAATAATAATAACAACTTTATATGTACAGTATTACCCAGAAATTAATTAACCTCTTGAAAAATGTCCCTTTGATACGCTCTGTATTTGATACTTTGAAAAATATCTTTTTATGTTTGAATGCTACCGTATATAAATTGTAACAAGTTTATGTATTAAAACTGTTTGCAATTGAAACGGAGTGAAGACGTTTGAAGTAAGTACCTAGATGAGTTTGGAATAACAATTCAGCGTTCTCCAATATCTGACAACACAATGAAAACTTACTTAAGAATATTGCACATGGAAAACTTTTATTCAAACGAATTGACTCCAAGTTGAACTCGTTTGACAACACGCAAAAATATTATTAATTTTCAGAGTAGATTCCAAAATTAATAATATTTTTGCAGTAATTTTGAGATAGTTAGCACACTGGAAATTTGTGGTTTTCTGAAATGTCACTTGAAAATGACCGTCAAACGTCGAAACTTAAGTCGTGGTATGTGTAGAAATTTATATTACTGTGAATAAACAAGTTGTATAACATTTTTACATAGTCTAAGTGACCACACTTAGACTATGTAAAAATGTTATACAACTTGTTGTATAGGAAAAACATAGTGAATTTTTCAATTCAATGAAATGTAGTTTTAATTTTGATGATGACATTGCGAACTTAAACTAAGTTTAAACTTAACTACGTCGATGGGTTTAGTTTACAATGTAAATTGGTTATGTTTCGTTTGTTACTACTAGGCTTTCACTTATTACAAAACTAATTTAATTAGGACCTTTTAGAATCTCGCATTGCTTAGTGACAGATTTTTGTTACTTACAAGTTTGTATATACGGAACTAGACAAACATCTGTGCCAAGTTGGTTGCAGAATAATTTTCTCAAGTAGCAAATGAGCTGATGATCATCAAACGCCTGTACAAATCTTCATAAATTATAGCTAAGAACCTTCTCGGTCACGTCAGCTTTCAAACAAAAAAAACCGCATCAACATCAGTCTATTCGTTTAGGAGCTACGATTCCATAAACAACTAATACGGACAGACGGACAGATGTACAGACGGACATATGTACAGACTAGGGTTTCTGCTTCGGATATATCCGACATAAATTGGACATAAATTATAGCGAAGAACCTTCTCGGTCAAGTCAGCTTTTAAAGAAAAGAAAAACGCATCAACATCGGTCCATTCGTTTAGAAGCTACGATTCCATAAACAACTAATACGGACAGACAGACAGACGGACAGATGTACAGACGGATATATGTACAGACTAGGGTTTCTGCTTCGGATATATCCGACATAAATTGGACATAAATTATAGCGAAGAACCTTCTCGGTCACGTCAGCTTTCAAACAAAAAAAACCGCATCAACATCGGTCCATTCGTTTAGGAGATACGATTCCATAAACAACTAATACGGACAGACGGACAGACGGAAAGATGTACAGACGGACATATGTATAGACTAGGGTTTCTGCTTCGGATATATCCTACATAAATTGGACATAAATTATAGCGAAGAACCTTCTCGGTCACGTCAGCTTTCAAACAAAAAAACCGCATGAACATCGGTCCATTCGTTTAGGAGCTACGATTCCATATACAACTAATACGGACAGACGGACAGACGGATAAATATACAGACGGACATATGTATAGACTAAGGTTTCTGCTTCAGATATATCCTACATAAATTGGACATAAATTATAGTGAAGAACCCTCTCGGTCACGTCAGCTTTTAAACAAAAAAAACCGCATCAACATCGGTCCATTCGTTTAGGAGCTACGATTCCATAAACAACTAATACGGACAGACAGACAGACGGACAGATGTACAGACGGATATATGTACAGACTAGGGTTTCTGCTTCGGATATATCCGACATAAATTGGACATAAATTATAGCGAAGAACCTTCTCGGTCACGTCAGCTTTTAAACAAAAAAAACACATCAACATCGGTCCATTCGTTTAGGAGCTACGATTCCATAAACAACTAATACGGACAGACAGACAGACGGACAGATGTACAGACGGACATATGTACAGACTAGGGTTTCTCCTTCAGATATATCCGACATAAATTGGACATAAATTATAGAGAAGAACCTTCTCGGTCACGTCAGCTTTTAAACAAAAAAAACCGCATCAACATCGGTCCATTCGTTTAGGAGCTACGATTCCATAAACGGCTAATACGGACAGACAGACAGACGGACAGATGTACAGACGGATATATGTACAGACTAGGGTTTCTGCTTCGGATATATCCGACATAAATTGGACATAAATTATAGCGAAGAACCTTCTCGGTCACGTCAGCTTTTAAACGCAATCAACATCGGTCCATTCGTTTAGGAGCTACGATTCCATAAACAACTAATACGGACAGACGGACAGATGTACAGACGGACATATGTACAGACGAGGGATTCTGCTTCGGATATATCCGAACCGCAATACGGCGGTTTTCTGTGCAAAAACCGAAACCGCATAACCGTCATAAAAAACCGCGGTTTTCAGTTTTACCTAAAGATAAATAAAAATAAAATACATTGAATTAGTGCTCTTTCAAACATTTCAAACTGTTGTTGCAAAAAATGGCAACCATCGATGATATATGTGTTCGAGCAATTTCAAAATCTGCATTTATTCGGAAAGCAATAGCTGGCCGATTTCCGAACCAAATCTTGCCAAAATGTTCTTTAGGTGTTATGACCTTAATTTAAAAGAAATGCGAAGAAATAAATGATTTCTGAATCAAAATTCCGAATGGAATGAAAGTTTCAAGAATTAAAAGCAAATGGACAAAAAATGAGTACAACACTAGATTAGTGGACTAGTAGAGACGCCGAAGACACTTAAACATTAATATACATGGAGAAAACAATTTTTATTGCAATTTAGGCTTTCTAGGCTTCTTCTGCAAATAATATCGTTTATCAGTAGTATCGTAGCATCAGTCTCAAAAATGATATTGTGGGTGACTTGGATTAGAAAGTTTTTAGTCGCGCTTTATTACAAGCTTTCCCTTCACCAAAACATTAAATTTTTTTCACTATCTGCAAAATTGCGAAAACTGCAGCGGAAAAATCACCGCCTGTCCCCGAAATTCGACGTAGATTAGGAAGTTGAACTTTGCGGCGAAGTCGCGATGCCGCTGTTAAAGATTTTGCCACGCGCTTCCCACTACTGCTCCTTGACAAGCTTTCCCTTCAACAAAAAGTCAAACTTGTGCAGCGGAAAAATCACCGCCTGTCCCCGAAATTCGACGTAGATTAGGAAGTTGAACTTTGCGGCGACGTCCCGATACCGCTGTCAAAGATTTTGCCACGCGCTTCCCACTACTGCTCCTTGACAAGCTTTCCCTTCAACAAAAAGTCAAACTTGTGCAGCGGAAAAATCACCGCCTGTCCCCGAAATTCGACGTAGATTAGCAAGTTGAACTTTGCGGCGACGTCGCGATGCCGCTGTCAAAGATTTTGCAACGCGCTTTTCACTACTGCTCCTTGACAAGCTTTCCCTTCAACAAAAAGTCAAACTTGTTTTGCTAGCTTGAAAATTACGGCGGAAAAACCAGCAGTCGCATTAGGTGATTGAACTTTCCGGTGGCGTCGCGACGCCGCTGTTAAAGATTTCGCAACGTGGTTTTCAGTCTCGCTTTCCGACCACGTTTTGCTTTAAAGAAACGTCGAATTTGTTGCGACAGCTGCGAAATTTCGAAAAAACAGATGCAACCAATCCTCCGTAGATCTAACTTTGACGGGCCGTCGCGGCGTTAGTTATCGAGCGATTTCAACGCGGTTTTCAATTTATGGTTGCAAAAACCTCGAAGTTTGATTGACTCTGGGATTTATTGCCGTGGGATTATTATTGAGTAAGATACTACACATGACGATGTCCGGGTAATTAAAAAATTGTACAGATTGTCCTGCTGAACCAAAAATTTGCAATGACCACACAATTCATCCCGCTGTCTGCGACTCTTTTTACAAGAAATCATCTCAAGTAGAAAACAGCTGCAGGAGTGAAGATGAAGATTTATTTCCTGAAGAATCGCATGGAAAAGATGTGGATCATGAGTATTACGTCGAAGAAGATGCTGAAATTAAAAGTAATTTACAAATGGTAAGAAAACTTGTGATTTTCGATTATCTTCGATAAAATAAGTTTCATACAACGAAACGTAAAAGCTCTTTTTAAAAAGGAAATTGAATTAGCAATGGACATCAAGACAAGGTGGTCTTCTATTGAACCAATATAAGAAGAATTTATTCTACTAAAAGTCGTAATATTAGAGATTCTATAGGATTTAAATTCAGTGCATTATGTTAATTTTCAATTGTTATGAAACTTTATCTCCAGTAAACCACAGGCATCGCTGCTTAATGATATTACAGTTACTGTAATATCATTAAGCATCTCCACCAGATTCATAACTAGTCAAATGGTACAGAAAACTGAACAAAGCAGTGGCCAATGGCAATGGAAATCTCGATTTGGCAGAGCTGTTTCCAGCCTCACCCACATCTGAAACTAATTCTATAAAAATGGAAGGGTCAGATCCTCCAGAGAAACCTTCTTATGGCTAACCCTCTGCTTTAGTTTCAGCCTTCTTACTCTTCTTATCCAATGTTTGGCTGGTAAGTGATGAGATACAAATTCGGACAAGTTCTGGTAAATATCCATGGTATTGGCCAGCACCAGTCACGTAAATAATGTTGTTTAATCGAGAACCAGGTTTCCTAAATTTACAGAAAAATATACAACGGTTAATCGAAATGTATAGATAATAGAATTGATAGTACGAGATTATCATTACGATATCTTCAAACCTGTCAGTAGCTGGAATTACATTGATATCTTCCGGTATACTAAGCGTACACCAAAACCGATTTTGTCGGCCGATGGCGGACAGAACTACCCGGACGAGTAACTTAGACGTGTATGTCCGTACACTGCAACAGTGTTACCACTTGTGCCGACATGGATTATTGTAATTTTTTTAATGTTTATCCCACAGGGTTGGTCTATTATAAACTCAAATAATTATTGTTTCAAAATCCATAGTTGTTTAGGTAGATAACAACAAAATTTAACTATAAATACGCTCAATTTGCACTGTAGACAAAGCTGTAGAAAAAGCCGCCGAAAAGAAAAGCCGCCTCTCTTGATTGAGTCATGCAATTTCTTATATGCATTTTCAATATCTATAGTCGTTTAGGTAAGTAGGGAAAGATAGTATGTTCTGGCGCCTCCACCTCCACTGTCATGCGCATGCGTCCACCTCCATGCCTCCACCTTTGACACCTAACCTTGACCCCTGATCTTGGCACTTCCGGTTTTGACATCGTGTTTCAGGTTTTGACTTCCGGTTTCGACTTCCGGTTTTGACTTCCGGCCGCCATTTCCGGATGCGCGGGAAAATTCAAAAAATAGATGCGAGGCGGGAAAATTTAAAATTAGATGTCGGCGGGGCAAATTAGGTGTGTAGTTGGCTGCATATATCAACGAGACTAGATACATAAGGTTAGATACATAGGGTTAGATAGACGGGGCTAGATTCATGAGACTAGATAGACGGGGCTAGATACATGAGACTAGGTAGACGACGCTAGATACATGAGACTAGACAGGCCAAGCAAAATACATCAAACTAGATAAGACTGAACTAAGATATATAAGGGTTTGTTTAATTCAACTAAAATATATTTCCGATTGTTTTTTTCGTTTAACTTAATATACATAATAAGATTTTGATTTAAATAAAGATTTAGTAATCGGTTAAGCTAGCCGGATGTTTATGTATGTCAGCGTAATCAATTTCTAAGAAATGTTTTTCGTATTTTGTTATTATTTTGATTTACTACTCTGGCTTGGCGATTAGACGCAGCTGGCCGTCTAGCGCTGATTACAACTCCTTCTATCTTATCAGCGGTGCGCGAGCGGAGAAAATAATAAATTATGAAGCATGGTCTAATCAATTTCTTAGGTTTGTTTTTCGTTTTAATTTAATAAACATAATCACGTGAAACATCCAGCATTTCATTTATATAAACCAGAGTTCAATTTTCTGGCATCCACTTTTCATCCACTTGCATCCACTTTTCATCTACCTGCATCCGCTTTTCACCTACTTGCATCCACTTTTCATCTACTTTAATCCACTTTTCATCTACTTGCATCCACTTTTCATCTAATTACATCCACTTTTCATCACGCTAAACAGGGTGTGAGGTCTATGTAACCCCACACTAAACAGGGTGTGAGGTCTATGTGACCCCACGCTCAACAGGGTGTGAGGTCTATGTGACCCCACGCTTAACAGGGTGTGAGGTCTATGTAACCCCACGCTTAACAGGGTGTGAGGTCTATGGTGCCCCACGTTAACGAGGGCGTGAGGTCTATTTTTAGTCAGCTTTCGTCAACTTTTAATCAGCTTTAATACCATTGGGTTAGTTGTGTTAGCATTAGGTTAGGTTAGCATTAGGTTAAGCTACGTGATGTTAGGAATAAAGCGCGCTGCATGTCTAACCTCACGTAGCCTAACCTAATGCTAACCTAAACTAATGCTAACACAACTAACCCAATGGGATTAAAGCTGATTACAAGCTGATGAAAGCTCACTAAAAATAGACCTCACGCCTTCTTTGACGTGGGGCACCATAGACCTCACACCCTGTTAAGCGTGGGGTTACATAGACCTCACATCCTGTTTAGCGTGGGGTCACATAGACCTCACACCCTGTTTAGCGTGGGGTCACATAGACCTCATACCCTGTTTATCGTGGGGTCACATAGACCTCACACCCTGTTGAGCGTGGGGTCACATAGACCTCACACCCCGTTTAGCGTGGGGTTACATAGACCTCACACCCTGTTTAGCGTGATGAAAAGTGGATGTAAGTAGATGAAAAGTGGATGCAAGTAGATGAAAAGTGGATGCAAGTAGATGAAAAGTGGATGCAAGTAGGTGAAAAGCGGATGCAGGTAGATGAAAAGTAGATGCAAGTAGATGAAAAGTGGATGCCAGAAAATTGAACTCTGGATTATATAAATGAAATGCTGGATGATTCACGTGATTATGTTTATTAAATTAAAACGAAAAACAAACCTAAGAAATTGATTAGACCACGCTTCATAATTTATTATTTTCTCCGCTCGCGCACCGCTGATAAGATAGCAGGAGTTGTAATCAGCGCTGGACGGCCAGCATAACAACAAAATACGAAAAACATTTCTTAGAAATTGATTACACTGACATACACAAACATCCAGCTATGCTTAACCGACTACTAAATCTTTATTTAAATCAAAATCTTATTATGTTTATTAAGTTAAACGAAAAAAACAATCGAAAATATATTTTAGTTGAATTAAACAATCCCTTATATATTTTAGTTCACTCTTATCTAGTTTCATGTATTTAGCTTCGTCTGTCTAGTCACATGTATCTAGCGTCATCTATCTAGTCTCATGTATCTAGCCCCTTCTATCTAGTCTCATGTATCTACCCCCGTCTATTTAGCCCCATGTATCTAGCCTCGTCTATCTAGTCTCACGTAACTAGCCCCATCTATCTAGTCTCATGTATTTAGTCCCGTCTATCTAGTCTCATGTATCTAGCCTCGTCTCTCTAGTTTCATGTATCTAGCCTCGTCTGTCTAGTCGCATGTATCTAGCCTCGTCTGTCAAGCCCCATGTGTCTAGCCCCATGTATCTAACCCCATCTATCTAGTTTCATGTATTTGGCTTCGTCTGCCTAGTCTCATGTATCTAGCCCCGTCTATCTAGTCTCATGTATCTAACCCCATGTATCTAACCTCATGTATCTAGTCTCGTTGATATATGCAGCCAACTACACACCTAATTTGCCCCGCCGACATCTAATTTTGAATTTTCACGCCTCGCATCTATTTTTTGAATTTTCCCGCGCATCCAAAACCGGAAACAGAAAGTCGAAACCGGAAGTCGAAACCGGAAAGTTAGGGGGTCAAAGGTCATCTCGCGTGCGCGACAGGTGAGGTGGAGGCGCCAGAACATACTATCTTTCCCTACTTAGGTAGATAACAACAAAATTTAACCATAAATACGCTCAATTTGCACTGTAGACAAAGCTGTAGAAAAGGCCCTCGAAAAGAAAAGCCGCCTCTGTTGATTGAGTCATGCAATTTCTTATATGTATATTCAATATCTATAGTCGTTTAGGTAGATAACAACAAAATTTAACTATAAATCCACTCAATTTGCACTGTAGACACTGTAGACAAAGCTGTAGAAAAAGCTGCTGAAAAGAAAACCCGCCTCTGTTCATTGAGTCATGCAATTTTTCATATGTATTTTCAATATCCATAGTCGTTTAGGTAGATAACAACAAAATTTAACTATAAATACACTAAATTTGCACTGTAGACACTGTAGACAAAGCTGTAGAAAAGGCCGCCGAAAAGAAAAGCAGCCTCTGTTGATTGAGTCATGCAATTTATTATATGTATTTTCAGTATCTATGGTCGTATAGGTAGATAACAACAAAATTTAACTATAAATACACTCAATTTGCACTGTAGACACTGTAGACAAAGCTGTAGAAAAAGCTGCTGAAAAGAAAACCCGCCTCTGTTGATTGAGTCATGCAATTTCTCATATGTATTTTCAATATCCATAGTCGTTTAGGTAGATAACAACAAAATTTAACTATAAATACACTAAATTTGCACTGTAGACACTGTAGACAAAGCTGTAGAAAAGGCCGCAGAAAAGAAAAGCCGCCTCTGTTGGTTAAGTCATGCAATTTCTTATATGTATTTTCAATATGCATAGTCGTTTAGGTAGATAACAACAAAATTTAACTATAAATACACCCAATTTGCACTGTAGACAAAGCTGTATGAATAGCCGTAAACATATTTACGGCTCAAGGTGTAATAGGATTATTGGAAAAGAAATTAATTGGTTCTGATATAAGTAAAGCTTCAATGGAAAATATCATACAACGTTTGAAGTCCCGTGAAAATATAAAATCAACAGAAATGGCTAGATGCTTACTAAATCCTTCGAAAGTTCCAACAAAGTCTGTTTTAATATTGGCGGAAAATCATTTTGAACGACTTTATCCAGACAACAATAAGGTTGAAATCGAAGGCGAATGTTCGGCAAATTTAGAAGAATTAGAAGAAGTGACCAATCCAAACTATTCCTTGCAAGACGAAGTACAAAAGCTATTCAAGAAGAATTAAACTAAAATACTTATATGCAAACAAATCGCTATCCTAATTCTATGAAAAAGGAGTTTGCTAAATATAAAAGAACTTCTGAGAGAACAAATGATTAAATATTTTGTTTCAAACACTCTCTACAATTAATGCTACATCCACCTACTCCGAAAGACCATTTTGCCTAAGCGGCAACTTTTGTACAAAACTAACAAGGGGACCGTATGATAAGGAAATCACCGATTCGATTCATTTTTACTACACACGTAGGTGATGACCAGTAGTATAACAAGTGCAAGTAGTAAGACACAATACTCATCCGTTTCCGAGAAATTAATTAATTGAGAAATTAATTATTTTTAGTGAGTTCGTCTGCATTATACGTTAACAAAAAATCAACAGGCAAATAGCGCAACGGTAACAGTCGCGCTTCGAAAGCGCTAGGTCGCCGGTTCGAACCCGCCAGGGAGCTTGCGTTTTTTCTTCAAATATTTCACATTTTTTATATATTCATGTGTCTTGATTGTTGTTTATTTTGGAATTAATTGTAATAACTGTTTTTTTTAGCGGAATTTTGAAAAAATCAGCATAATGTTTATTTTGGAATTCTTCGACTTCTTCAAACAGACCTTCTTCGTGGAGTTCTTCAAACATAATAAGATCGTCTGAATAGTTTTCATTATTGTACTATACAATTTTTTCCCGATTTCCATATGTTCTTCTTTAGTCACCGCAGAGGGTTCCCTCGCGATTTTATTATTTTCGAGAAAGAGCTGTTCACTAGCGCCGTTTTTAAGAGTATTTTCCACTCTTCACTAGTCGGGAGATTGGAATCAGGTTCACTTTCTTCGGCCATCGAAGGCCCCACCATATCACTGCCACGTGTAAAATCAGACATCTCACAATTATTAATGACCGAAAGATAAAAACTATAAACTTGATGACCAATGACGTATCGTAGTCGATGTTGAAAGATGCTTGAAGAGTCACTGATTGCTGTAAACTAATAACTGATCTTCTTGGCGAATTTGTTACAATTTATATTCCTTTGCCAGGTACGATCTACGAATTCATTTTTTATACTAATTGTAAGGGATTAGGAATATAATATAGAATTAGGAATATAATTTTATACTAATTGTAAGGGAATAGAAATGTAAAATATCCATTTCGTTATCTTGATATGTTTTACAAGAAACGTGGGCATTTTTGTAAAATCCTATACCCGGAAAGGGTTCCTAATCCGGCTTCGTAAAAAAAAATCTGGGAAGAAAATTAAAAGTTCCTAATTGCACGACACAAAAGATTACTACAAAAGATTTGTATAATACTTTATTTGCAATGCAGATAACGTAGAAATTAAGAGATTAAAAAAAAGAAATTGAAAATTTCCTGCATGATTTTTTCAAAATTCCTTTTCCCGCTAAAAAAACAGTTATTACAAATAATTCCAAAATAAACAATATTCAAGACACATGAATTTGTAAAAAATGTGAAATATTTGAAGAAAAAACGCAAGCCCACTGGCGGGTTCGAACCGGCGACCTCGCGCTCTTGAAGCGCGACTGTTACCGTTGCGCCACTCGCGTGTTGAATTTTTGTTAACGTATAATGCAGACGAACGAACTAAAAATAATTAATTTTTTAATTAATTAATTTCTCGGAAACGGATGAGTATTGTGTCTTACTACTTGCACCTGTTATACTACTGGTCATCACCTACGTGTGTACTAAAAATGAATCGAATCGGTGATTTCCTTATCACACAGTCCCCTTGTAAGATCCCGTTTAAATAACAGACACTGCTAGCAAAATTTCTTAAAAACCCAACTCGAAACCGAAACCGCGGTTTTTAATTTTTAAAAACCGAAAACCGCGGGTTTGAGAAAGTGCGGATATACAGAAACCCTAGTACAGACGGACAGCCGGACAGACAGACACGTTAAACTTATAACACCCCTTTTTTGTGTCGGGGGTTAAAAATAGCGATTGTTAAGTGGAATGTTATGTTGAATAGTTATTATGGTTGAAATTGTGTAGTTTTCTTGTGTTCAGAAATTTTAATTTAAAACCTATTAGAGTGTTCAGTAAAGTATATTTTAATAGTTTTTTTGAGGGAGTTTATAAAAGAAACTTTATTAATTTAATATTCAGCGAACTGGGAGACATCTCGAGAACTGGATATGTCTTAATTAACATAAAGGCTGATTAAATTACAGACTTTCCATTTAAGAAAAACGGCGGATTTAAACAAAACGAAAACGAAAAGTAAGTTTTTGACGTGGTTGCTTCACATCTCCCTACGCTTTTTTTTTAAATAAATTAGTTTTTTATGTATAATAAACGTGAATATATGTATTTTTGTCGCAAAAAAAGAATTAACAGGTTTTAACGGCGTAATCATAAAATATTTACCTTCACGTCCTGACGGTTTAAATAAAAAAAAAATGCAAAGTTATTACATAACATACTTTTAGAATTTATAGGGGTTGTTATAAAAGCGTGTACATTGGCGTTGCAACGAAAATGTGTGTATAATATTTCACTAAATAAAATGTTGACGATTGATTCGTTTCAAAATAAGTACCTATATCAAAACAGGGTATTATTATTATTATTATTATTTTCTCGCGGAATTTGAGGTTTTCATTGCATGTTCCGAGTCGATAAATCTGGATGTCGGAGCATATTTTATGATTCATTTGCTCCCATAAACTTCTGTGCGGTAACGTTCGTTGACTGACTAAAGGTGTATTTATCCCCAATATATTCCCGAAATAATGAAAACTTCCAAACCAAAACTCCATGCGATTGCGCACCTCACGCCCTCCAACACACACACGAATGAAACAACAAACTTTTTAGAGTTTCATTTTTAAATCATGCTTGAAATTTTTCCGTCAAAAATCAAATTTCGTTTCGAACTGAATTGCTAACTTTATAGATAAATATCCATTTTGCGGAATCTCTTTTATAATCGGATTCTTCAGATTTATTCAAATGTGTAGAAAATTTCTCGCTGGAAAAGTAAATATGAATTCTGTTACTAACTCGATTATTATCGATCCTTAAGGTCGTAATAAATGATTCTAAATTATTAAATATATTTATCTACGACCACTATTGTAAATGCCCATTATTGTACAGTTCGTGGACTATGTAAATACATCATAACACACACGTATGTAACATTTCGCGATTAATGATAAGTTATGAGTTGTAACACACACGTGCGTTTGGTTTACGATTCGTTGATTGATTGAGAGCTGCTACTACGTGCTCATATGTTCAGCACCCCCGTGACACAATTCAAGCTAATGTAAATTGACAAAACTACACCGTGCAGGAGCAGGCTGTAGGAGAAATAAATGTAGCAATCATTTAAATCCAGCTGCCCGGTAAAAACCGTGAAGGAGCTTAAGGACGAAAAAAACAAAAATTTGTCTAAATTAAGAGCAAAAGTACGTAGGCTTTTCAACAAAGACATGTAATACGGAAATTGGCTAGAATACTCCGAGGTGCTTACCACCTACAACAAAGAGATCAGAAGGGCAAAAAGGGAAAACTTAAGACCTTCTGTGAAAACATACAATTCACCCCGGTGGCAGCTAGACTGCACAAAGCAATAGCGAAGGATAGAGTGGACAGAGTGGAACCGGATGGGACCTTCACGGAGGATGAAGAGCAAAGAGCTCTCCTCCTACTAGAAATCCATTTTCCGGGATGTAGAGGATGCAGGGAAACCAGGAGGGCAGCGTCCATCTGTACGGAAAACCGAATCAGATGGGCTATCGGCACTTTCCAGCCTTTTAAGGCCCTAGGTGTGAATGGACTAGTTCCTGCCTTCCTACAAAAATGAGAGAGAGAACTAATGCCGTATCTTCTAAATATTCTAAGTAGTTTAGCGCTCGGATATATACTGGAGCTATGGAGAAGGGCTAAGGTGGTATTTATTCCGAAGGTGGGGAAGAAAGACACCACTCAACCGAAGTCATTTAGACCCATTAGTCTAACATCTTTTATGTTAAAGACAATGGAGAAGGTGATTGATAATTACCTTAGGACTATAGCGCTGGTAGGTACACGACTACACAGGAGTCAGCATGCTTATAGAGCAGGGAAAGCCACAGCAACCGCCCTGTATCAGCTGACAAACGAAATAGAAGCAGCACTAAAGACAAAGGAAGTAGCGATATGTGCCTTCTTGGATATAGAGGGAGCTTTTGACAACACTTCACACGAGGCTGTCAAGGCGGCCCTCGAAAGAAGGAATATCGACAGCACTATCTCAAAGTAACTGACCCGCTCTGTAAGAGTTTCTGAACCATTCAACCCCAGTGTGAATCTAGAAACGGTGACGAGTGGTTGCTGCAGATCCTGCACACTTTTATAGAAGAAACATTTGGTAAAGTTACTGGCATCAATATGAATCGGCGATTTATTATCGATGTTCAAAGATTCAAAGTAATTGGAAAATTTATACCAAAGGAATTATCCATCAAAGCATACGATGAGGTGATGTATACATCAACACCATTCCGATCTCCAAGATCGGAATGGTGTTACTGTGTAAACACCACAGATAAGAATCAAGCGCGATGGTTGGAGGATCATCACCACAGACTTAAATATAGCGCTGGAAATCTATCACTAAAACTGATTCAAAATATTTTAATGTTTCACATTGAACAATCAGATCGTTTTAATATTATTTTTGTAAAAGGACATTTGAAGAAGTTGTTATTAGATTCAATTTTTAATTCTTACTTACATTGTACTGAATATATTTTTGGGATTGTTGAGTTTGAAGAATTATATATTAAAAAAACCGGCCAAGTGCGAGTTGTGACTCGTGCACCGAGGGTTCCGTACAAACTTGTAAGTAAGGTATCTTTAGGAGGACCTAACTGTATGCAACCCATATGCTTCAGGTGCCTGACAATAGTAAATAGTAAAAGAAAATAGTAAAATAGTAAATTCGCAATTTTCTTGTAATTAAACTACATATTTCCGGTTTTCAGATTTTTACATGTGCTGTAAGACACCGCTTTTTGCCAAATTTCATGATTCTAGGTCAACGGGAAGTACCCTATAGGTTTTGATTCCCTTGTGAAATCGCAAAATATGCGACATAAACGGTCATATCTTTTGATCGCCTTGACTTACAAGTTTGATTTTTTCACAGCCGAAAGAGACCGCAGACCCGAGTATTTGATACAAATTTTAACTTATTACCTCTACGCATTCCTGAGAAAAATGGTCTTGACAGACAGACAGACGGACGGACGGACAGACGGACACACATATAGACGGACAGACAGACGGACAACAAAGTGATCATATAAGGGTTCCGTTCTCGGTACGGAACCCTAAAAATCACGAAAAAAAATTGCAAAAAAATTTTCGACAAAATTTTTTATTCATTACGTTCGAAAAATACATGCTTTTTCGGATTTTCCATTTTTTCGAAAACGGAAAAGAGCAGCGAAATCATTTTGGGCGCACAGAAACTACACGACAAGACGAACAAGTCGATGTGTAAATTATCCGGAAATATTCATTAATTCGTCGATAAATTTCAAACTGAAATTTAACCGATTCTCGATTTGCTAAGTAGATATCTCGGAAACGGTTGCATATAATTAAAAACGGATTACGGCATCGTTTTCAGAAGGTCATTTTCCCATAAATACACTAAGATTGTCGGCCGGAAATTGACGACTTTCCGAGATCTCCACTATAGCGCCGAAATTTCATAAAAATTTCTTCAATTTTTGAAGGCGAAAGTGAACTGAAAGAGCTAGCGAAATATAATTTGCATACCTGTAATTAGCAGAAAAAAATGCTTTGAGAAGCGTTTTTTAATTTTGCCGTGACTCAAAAAATAACGATTTTGAAAAAAATCGATTTTCTCGAATTTCGTCCTTTCCGCGGTCCAGACTTCCCGAGTCGATGGTATTTCTTAACTGAAAGCTTCCCAGGGAATATTATATGTACGGAATATATTATATTTGTATAGTATATTATGTTTGTACGGAACCCTCGGTGCGCGAGTAACAATTCGCACTTTGCCGGTTTTTAGGGTTCCCTACCGAAAACGGAACCTTTATTTACGTTTTCGGACTAATTTTAAGACGCCGAATCGATTGGTGAAGACTAGAAGTCTCTGTGATGAGCGGTTCAAAAGTTATGACAACATCAAATCAACTGGAAATGTGTGATTGTGTACAGCGAAAAAAAATATAAAATTTGTTTATTGTAATTAAACTACATATTTACGGTTTTCAGATTTTTCCCTTTACATGTGCTGTACGACACCGCTTCTTGCCAAATTTCCTGATTCTAGGTCAACGGGAAGTACCCTATAGGTTTTGATTCCCTTGTGAAATCGCAAAATATGCGACATAAACGGTCATATCTTTTGATCGCGTTGACTTACAAGTTTGATTTTTTCACAGCTGAAAGAGACCGCAGACCCGAGTATTTTATACAAATTTCAACTTGTTACCTGTACGCGTTCCTGAGAAAAATGGTCTTGACAGACAGACAAACAGACAGACAGACGTACAACAAAGTGATGGACTAAAAATGAAACACTTTTGTCTTTTCTTCAAAAATTATATTTATAATAGTCAGTACATCAATAATCATCAGTTATACTTTGTTAACTTTGTTAACGAAATGTATACATTTATATTATAAATATAATTTTTGAAGAAAAGACACGTGTTTCATTTTTAATGAATATATTGTTATTAATTTAGAAGATGATGAGGATGAATTTTACGATTGCCCCAATTTAATTAAAACGAAATAAGCATGTTTAAATCATATTAACAAATACTATATGTGTGAGCAAGTGACTCTTACAACTCTCGTTACGTAATATACTATAATATAGATCTTTAAAGAAGAAACTAGTTATTAGAGCCTTGAGCTCGCTAACTAGTTTATTGCAGACTATAGAAACTAGCGATTGATGAGATAACTAGATTATTTTGAACGGGAATATTCTAGATTAATATAGATTTTTGCGGAAAAATAAATAGAAAAATGTTTTGTAAATTCCGGGATGGGAATAAAGTAAAACTATAAAGAGTGTGAAATTTGCGTTGGAGAAGGTGGAGCAATATTTCCACGTCGGTTAATTTGTGGAAATAGTTGATTTATGGCGGTCGATTTTCTAAGTTGGGAATTTTCCGGCGCGCGCTAAAACGAAACAGTTAATAATTCAATTTTAGTTGGAAATAACTTTCTGAATTATTCAAATGCCGAACGAGCTTATTGTCGCGGAAATTAGAGCTGACATCAACTTTTTCCTTCAAACAACTTCTGCCAGTCCCTCTTCTGAAACAACTTAATACTCTATCTACGTTCCATTGATAAGATACGTTTCATTCAATAGTTTGGCCGATTTTAAGACTACATTCATTAGTCAATACCCTTAAAAAGTTTCTCATTTCGCTATTCAAACTAAAAGATACTTATTGGATTAATTTCACTATTTCATTTAAATTACAAGTTATAAGTGATATTAAAATTAATTCACTAGAACTTGTTGTTAATTATAACCTGCAACTAAGTTCATGTCTTTCTCCACAAACTGAAAACCTAACCTCGCTAGTCATGCACGAATTATTCAAGTGCATTCCAATTTATTAATGAAAACAGTTGCACTGATCTCGAAACGCGTCTGCATATGGCTATTCACTTAACTTAAATAGAAAGATATGATCTTAAAACAATGTTATTTAACTAGTCCTCGTACTCTAGTACTCGTTTAGTGACATGAAAAAAACAACGTCAATAGGGAAAGATAGTTCGTTCTGGAACTACCGCCCCCGCATTTCATTCAAAAATTCTCGGCTGATGGGGTGGGTAAAATGGGGAAAATTCCATAAAAAAATTTGATCGTAGTAAAATTGACCTTAACCTTGTAAAAAAATTGACCTTGACCTTGTAAAAAAATTGATCTGACCACTTCCTGTCCCACATGCCCATCCGCTAAACAGGGTGTGAGGTTTATGTAGCTCCGGGCGTGGGGTTATCTCACACCCTGTTTAGCGTGGGGTTACATAGACCTCATACCCTGTTTAGCGTGGGGCTACATAGGCCTCACAGCCCGTTTAGCGCATGGGTATGGAGGACAGGAAATGGTCAAGGTCAATTTTTAGGGTTCAGTACCGAAAACGGAACCCATATAAGATCACTTTGTTGTCCGTCTGTCTGTCTGTCCGTCTGTCTGTCTGTCTGTCCGTCTGTCTGTCTGTATGTCTTTATGTCTGTTTGTCTGTATGTCTGTCCGTTTGTCCGTCAGTCCGTCCGTCCGTCCTTCTGTCAGTCTGTCAAGACCATTTTTCTCAGGAACGCGTAGAGGTAACAAGTTGAAATTTGTATCAAATACTCGGGTCTGCGGTCTCTTTCAGCCGTGAAAAAATCAAACTTGTAAGTCAACGCGATCAAAAGATATGACCGTTTATGTCGCATCTTTTGCGACTTCACAAGGGAATCAAAATCTATAGGGTACTTTTCGTTGATCTAGAATCATGAAATTTGGCAAGAAGCGGTGTCTTACAGCACATGTAAAGGGAAAAAGATGAAAACTGTAAATATGTAGTTTAATTACAAGAAAAATGTGAATATACTATTAGAAACTTATGAAAATACACTAATGTGTTGCGTGCTATTGTCAGGCACTAGAAGCATATGGGTTGCATACCGTTAGGTCCTCCTAAAGATACCTTACTTACAAATTTGTACGGAACCCTCGGTGCGCGAGTCACAACTCGCTCTTGTTCGGTTTTTTTTACAAGGTCAAGGTCAATTTTACTACGAACAAATTTATGAATGGAATTTTACCCACCCCCTCAGCCGAGAATTTATGAATGAAATGCGATGGCGGTGGTTCCAGAACGAACTATCTTTCCCTACGAATGTCTGTTTTATAATTAAATATCCTGCGAGGTATTTGTCAAGGAAGTAGTTGTTTCAACATGGGATTTGTTTTTTAGTCTAAATAAGGCTTAGTATTATAGAGCTACGAGCAGGTTGAATATATTTATAAATTCAGG
This sequence comes from Phosphuga atrata, assembly GCA_944588485.1. Lineage (NCBI taxonomy): Eukaryota > Metazoa > Arthropoda > Insecta > Coleoptera > Silphidae > Phosphuga > Phosphuga atrata. The sequence goes on from OX155907.1 coordinate 25,087,628, forward strand.
ATACATTTCACCTTCAAACGTGTGTGTTTCTCAAGAGATGTATACGTCCGACTCTGTTAGGTCGTTTACTGAATGCTCGCTTTATATATTTCATGTCTCATTGCGTCTAATATATTGCAGCTAATTTTGACTAAATCTATTGATGAAGACTACGACTTGCTACAAAAAAGCGTTAAACAGTTACTCGAATATTAGTGTAAACGTTTAAAAGTAATTTAGTAATTTAGGAGGAAAAAGTAAATAAAATGAAGCTTTAGTTAGTAAACTTGGCTAGACATATAAAGTTTTAATAAACACCTATAAATCTCGAGAAGAAAACTTAATTTAATTTAATAATAATTTAAAAAAAAATTAATAATAGGATTTTCTCCTCATAAAAAACAGCTTTGAATATGAAACATTTTTAAACAAAAAAAAATTATAACAAAGCTGTAAATTTATATTAAAACTAACTATGGTGATTCTATTAGAGATTGCCATCCGAAAAATCGTATCCGGTAATCCGGCGGAACATTTACCGGATCCGGTACCAATATACCGGATCCGCTCACCGGATCCGGTGATGATAATTTTTTTTATAATAATCGCGCTGATGCATGAGTAGGTACTTTAAATGCGTGGTGGGCATGGCGTCACATGGTTTTTTGAAAACCAAAATATTTTTTTTTCCAAAAAAATGCCTCTAAAACATAGGTCCGCGTTATAGACGCACAAAAAGTAGGTTAAATTTTAGGGTGCGCTTTATACACCGGAAAATACGGTATTTATAGTTGACGGATATTATAGTTTTATACGGTATTTAAAGTTATAGGTATTACTTAAAGTTATAGGTTAAAGTTAGGTATTACACTAAATAGTTATAATCTCATTATTGTAATAATTGTGCCATTCATTAGACAGATTCAACATCTGTAAGTCTGTCATAAATATAGCATACATTGATTTATTTCAACACCTACATCCGACCATATAAACTCATGTTAAGTGAGAGACGAATTTCAAAGAAGCCATTTGAAAAAAAATTTGCATTTCATATTTTTTAGTTTTGCGGCTAAACCAAATGATTTAACGAAATTTGCCAGGAATACTTTTTTGTAGGCACCGACGTCTTATATCTGGAAATCTGAGTTGCAATTTTTTATTTTGAAGCCTTAACTAGATATGTGCAAAAAACCTTAGAAGCAAAAATAATTCCCCACGGCGTCCCCATTGGAGCCGGAGCATTCAAATGTGGTCAAAGGGTATTTCTTGTGGATACCCACATTCAGTAAAAGTTTAATTGAAATCCCACATTTTCTCGCTATTTTTTAATATCCGCACCGGATCCGGCCGGATCGATGGCAATTCGTCCGGATCCGGCCGGATTGAAAATAACACCGGATTTCAATCTCTGGATAACATGCAAGAACGTCTATGGTGATTCAAAGCCGTGGTATCTTTATATCAAGATAAGTTGAATGTGACTGATATTGGTGTGTTGTAGATCACAGTTTAATATTTCCCACATAAATCCTTATTTATAATGAAATGAAAAAACTTATTTTCTCCCCCTTTACACACACACACATATATATATATATATATATATATATATATATATATATATATATATATATATATATATATATATATATATATATATATATATATATAATATATATATATATATATATATATATATATATATATATATATATAATAAAACCTTTAGCCGGTAAAAAAAAACTGGCATACTTGGAGCGTTGGAAACCTAATCACCCTCCAAGTAGTCTCCTTGGGAGTCCACACATTTCTCCCAGCGGTGTCGCCATTGTTGTAACCCTTTTTCGCAATCGACTTGAGCTCGGCTGTCGTTGCAGCCATAATGTCCTCTCTTGTCTGAAATCGCGTTCCTTTCAATGGCCTCTTGACTGTGGGGAATAGCCAGAAGTCGCAGGGAGCCATATCAGGAGAGTAAGGAGCCTGTCGAGCCAGAGGAGTCTGGTTTTTCGCCAAAAAAATGTGAACCAAGTGCAAAGAATGTGCTGGAGCATTGTCGTGATGGAGTCGTCAATTTCCTGATGACCACAACTCCTGTCGCAATTTTTCGTATAGTCACACGATGGTCCCGCATTACCACAGCGTTCACTTTGGCAATGATATGATTACTCTTTTGTGATAATGTTTCGTACGGAAACTTATATATCTTTTTTGTTATACAGACAGTTTGTCGTTTGGACAGTTTGTCATATAGACAGTTTGTCGTATGGACAGTTTCTCATATAGACAGTTTGTCGTATGGACAGTTTGTAATATAGACAGTTTTTTGTACATGTTGCTTTTGTAAATCTCACACACACTTTGTTTTATTTATATTTAAAGATGGGAAGCGCGTAATGAAAGACCCTATACGTTACCATAGCTTAAGACTTTTAAAGAGGAATTTTAGTTAATTTTAAGTATCACAGCATGCATATTTACTTAACTAAGGTGGGATATTTTTAATATAACTGTGTTTCGAGGAGTGAAGGGCAAAAAAGCTGTATTTGGTATTCGTTCCTCATACACACATTTCCAAGTATTTGAAATTTTGTTTGTTTACCACTTAAAAATAAAATATGCTTTTGTGTAACTTTTTCATTGGTTTGTGCCGTTCAAATAAAAAGAATAAAAAACGTGGTTTTAATTTGGGCCGCATTGGGGACCTCAGGTCTAAATATTTGTATAGGAAGATGGGTTTTTATGGCTATTATCTTCGCGCGTTTTTTCCGATATAGCGCGGAGAAATGGACAATAGCGCAATATTTCTATTATCTAATTTCATCAAGAAAAATAAATTTTTACTCAAAAGTTTTCTTATGGAAGTCAAAAATATATAAATATATGCAACCTTTCCGGAGCTCTATAATACTAATGAGCCTTTTTAGGACTACCATAAAAAATCTCGTGTGAAATTTGTCAGTTATTTTATAGCTTCGGGGCACTCAACAAAAACCAGAAACATAAATATATACGTAAACATAATCCAATACGGTCTCGCTCTCGCCTAAATAATTTTCAAAACTCTCTCGTCTCGGTCTCGTCTCGCTTTTACGAGACGAGACGAGACGAGAAAAATATCGTTCTCGTGTGAAGCCCTAATCCAATACTTCGTACTTCGTCTCGCTTTTACGAGACGAGACGAGACGAGACGAGAAAAATATCGTTCTCGTGTGAAGCCCTAATCCTATACGGTCTCGTTCTCGCCTAAATAATTCTCTCGTCTCTCTCTCTTCTCTCGAGAAATAAATCGTTCTCCTGTGAAGCCCTTATTCTATACTTTATACTCCCAAAACTCCTTGCAATGTGACCCAGAGAAACAAAAAAGTTGTACACCCCTGATTTAGATTTTCGACAATGTTAAAATATTGAAATTGATTTGTTGCGATAAATCAAAATAGCCGTTGGATTTTTATTTTGGTTTTGTTATAAACATTTTAAAAAGCGATAAATAATATTTCGCCTGGACAATATATCGGCGGCGGAGATAAATTTTATTGGGGTAGATATATTAGGTCAAGCCCAGCAATATAAAAGTCGGTTTTAGTCGGAACGGGAGAGAAGTTAGTAGTTGATGTAGCCGGTTTGAAAGCGCCGCGTTGCAATAAATCACCGAAGAACAATCTATGAATAAATTGTCTCACGCGACGGAGGTGAGAATCACGCCGTCTCACATTTCAACCCCCCGACGAAAAACCACAATTTATCAGTATTTATATTAAAAAATGAAAAACTTTTCTGCCTTTCTTTTTTTATTAAATGAATTTTTATTATATATATATATATATATATATATATATATATATATATATTATATATATATATATATATATATATATATATATATATATATATATATATATATATATATATATATATATATATATATATATATATATATATATATATAATATATATATATATATATATATATATATATATATATATATAATAAAAATTCATTTAATAAAAAAAGAAAGGCAGAAAAGTTTTTCATTTTTTAATATAAATACTGATAAATTGTGGTTTTTCGTCGGGGGGTTGAAATGTGAGACGGCGTGATTCTCACCTCCGTCGCGTGAGACAATTTATTCATAGATTGTTCTTCGGTGATTTATTGCAACGCGGCGCTTTCAAACCGGCTACATCAACTACTAACTTCTCTCCCGTTCCGACTAAAACCGACTTTTATATTGCTGGGCTTGACCTAATATATCTACCCCAATAAAATTTATCTCCGCCGCCGATATATTGTCCAGGCGAAATATTATTTATCGCTTTTTAAAATGTTTATAACAAAACCAAAATAAAAATCCAACGGCTATTTTGATTTATCGCAACAAATCAATTTCAATATTTTAACATTGTCGAAAATCTAAATCAGGGGTGTACAACTTTTTTGTTTCTCTGGGTCACATTGCAAGGAGTTTTGGGAGTATAAAGTATAGAATAAGGGCTTCACAGGAGAACGATTTATTTCTCGAGAGAAGAGAGAGAGACGAGAGAATTATTTAGGCGAGAACGAGACCGTATAGGATTAGGGCTTCACACGAGAACGATATTTTTCTCGTCTCGTCTCGTCTCGTCTCGTAAAAGCGAGACGAAGTACGAAGTATTGGATTAGGGCTTCACACGAGAACGATATTTTTCTCGTCTCGTCTCGTCTCGTAAAAGCGAGACGAGACCGAGACGAGAGAGTTTTGAAAATTATTTAGGCGAGAGCGAGACCGTATTGGATTATGTTTACGTATATATTTATGTTTCTGGTTTTTGTTGAGTGCCCCGAAGCTATAAAATAACTGACAAATTTCACACGAGATTTTTTATGGTAGTCCTAAAAAGGCTCATTAGTATTATAGAGCTCCGGAAAGGTTGCATATATTTATATATTTTTGACTTCCATAAGAAAACTTTTGAGTAAAAATTTATTTTTCTTGATGAAATTAGATAATAGAAATATTGCGCTATTGTCCATTTCTCCGCGCTATATCGGAAAAAACGCGCGAAGATAATAGCCATAAAAACCCATCTTCCTATACAAATATTTAGACCTGAGGTCCCCAATGCGGCCCAAATTAAAACCACGTTTTTTATTCTTTTTATTTGAACGGCACAAACCAATGAAAAAGTTACACAAAAGCATATTTTATTTTTAAGTGGTAAACAAACAAAATTTCAAATACTTGGAAATGTGTGTATGAGGAACGAATACCAAATACAGCTTTTTTGCCCTTCACTCCTCGAAACACAGTTATATTAAAAATATCCCACCTTAGTTAAGTAAATATGCATGCTGTGATACTTAAAATTAACTAAAATTCCTCTTTAAAAGTCTTAAGCTATGGTAACGTATAGGGTCTTTCATTACGCGCTTCCCATCTTTAAATATAAATAAAACAAAGTGTGTGTGAGATTTACAAAAGCAACATGTACAAAAAACTGTCTATATTACAAACTGTCCATACGACAAACTGTCTATATGAGAAACTGTCCATACGACAAACTGTCTATATGACAAACTGTCCAAACGACAAACTGTCTGTATAACAAAAAAGATATATAAGTTTCCGTACGAAACATTATCACAAAAGAGTAATCATATCATTGCCAAAGTGAACGCTGTGGTAATGCGGGACCATCGTGTGACTATACGAAAAATTGCGACAGGAGTTGTGGTCATCAGGAAATTGACGACTCCATCACGACAATGCTCCAGCACATTCTTTGCACTTGGTTCACATTTTTTTGGCGAAAAACCAGACTCCTCTGGCTCGACAGGCTCCTTACTCTCCTGATATGGCTCCCTGCGACTTCTGGCTATTCCCCACAGTCAAGAGGCCATTGAAAGGAACGCGATTTCAGACAAGAGAGGACATTATGGCTGCAACGACAGCCGAGCTCAAGTCGATTGCGAAAAAGGGTTACAACAATGGCGACACCGCTGGGAGAAATGTGTGGACTCCCAAGGAGACTACTTGGAGGGTGATTAGGTTTCCAACGCTCCAAGTATGCCAGTTTTTTTTTACCGGCTAAAGGTCGGATACTTTTCTAACAGACCACTTATATAAATTTATTCAACTTTTCCGGAGCTCTATAATACTAATGAGTCTTTTTCGCTGTACTTTTAAGCTGTTCTGATGAAAGATAAATCTCGAAACGCGTCTAGAGATGGCTATCCACTTAAGGTATCGGAAAGAAATGAACTTAAAAAACAATGTTATTTTTCTGGTTTTTGTTGAGTGCCACGAAGGTGGACCGAAAGATTTCACATGAGATTTGTTTTTGGTAGTCCTAAAAAGAGTCATTAGTATTATAGAGCTGCGGAAAGGTTGAATATATTGTTGTTAAGTTTATATGATTATCTATAATGTAGTATAGTTTTACCAATTCTAAATTAAGTTTTCAATAGTTTTGGCAAAAAATTGCTTCGTTGCTTGGCAGTTTAAGGGAAAAAAATGTAACCACCCTCCCCAAGGAGATGAAACTTTTGGAAAATATTAAAACTTAAATCAGGGTACTTACGTATTAACGCTACCGCAGCGAGAGGTCGCGATATATCAATCAAGAGATTGATGAACTGAGTGAGAAAAAGCAATACGAGGAGGAATATGAAGATATGGTTGTCGTCATATTGCAGCTTCAAGAAGAAAATCAGAAGCAGTTGGAGGAGAATTTCAAGAAAGTTGAGAATCAATAAAACAACCTTTTTCGAAAATTGCTCCAAACAGTTGGAATGCTTGAACGGAAATGATGAAATTAAGCTTTGCGTCATTTTGGGACAAATCAATCCCCAGAGAACAATTCAGAAGAAACATAAGGAGATTAGAAAGAAGAATTACCAGAAGATAAAGTTAACAGTGAAAGTTTGTCAAATTTAAGTGAAAGTGAGGATGAGATTAATCCTGAAGATGAGGACATTGAAGAAGGAACATTGAGTCCAGGAGAAGTAAATAAGGAAGATGAAGATAAAGTGAATAGTGAATGTTCATCAAGTGGAACAGAAGATGAAGGTGAGAGTGAATGTGAAGATAAAAACGAACGAGACATAAAATCAGAAGACCATCAAATGGAGGTAGGTTTTCCTACATTTGATGGTCTTGAAGTTAAAGAAGGTATGGACATCATAAGCAATGATGGAAATTGTAAGAATTCTTCTGTTAGTATGGAAGATTCAACTTCTTATAGTGAAAGTAAAGAAAAAAATCATCAAGAAAACTGCAAGGTGAATGAAGATGTAGAAGTAGTAGTTAAAGAAAATTGTGTTACAAGAGAAGAAATCTGTGATAAGAGTGAAAATGGAAATGTTGGAGAAAGTGTAAATGCTGAAAAGCAAAGTGAGCATGAAATGGACCATCGTGACTGCAAGAGCCAAGAAAATCACGAAAAAGCAAAGTGAATCTGTATTTGAAGGAAACCAAAAGTTGAAAGATAAACGCACCTCAAAATGTTAGCAAGAAGAAACGGAGAAACATGGAGGAGACGAATCGTCAAGAGAAGAAAACTGTGTTAGGAATGAAATAATTGAAGATTTTGCAAATAGTGCTGCTAAAGGCTGTACAAAGAGGAAAGAAGATGTAAATGAGACACAATGCAATGAGTAAAATAAAGCATTAGATAAAGAGAAAATTAACGATAAAACGGCAGGAAGTAGAGAACCAAAGACTAGAAGAGAAGAAATCGTGTCCACAGCTGATAAGAAAGAAAATAATGAAAATATCAGTAATATAGATCAAGTATCACGTGAAGAGAAAAATGAAGAAGAAGCTGAGAAAGAAGAAAAGACTAGGAACAAAAGAAAAGTTAGAGAAATCAAAGAGAATGAAGAAAATTTTGAAGAAAAAAAGACTGATAATAGAAGAAGAGCAGAAGAAATAGCTTCAAGTAAAGATAACTATGAAGAAATAGCGTCAAGTAAAGATAACAATGAAGAAATAGCGTCAAGTAAAGATAACAATGAAGAAATAGCGTCAAGTAAAGATAACAATGAAGAAATAGCGTCAAGTAAAGATAACAATGAAGAATTAGCGTCAAGTAAAGATAACAATGAAGAAATAGCGTCAAGTAAAGATAACAATGAAGAAATAGCGTCAAGTAAAGATAACAATGAAGAAATAGCGTCCAATGTACAAAAGATGTCCAATGTACAATGTATAAAACAGAAAATGGAGTTTCAAGCGAACACAAGACTTTAAGCCTTGTCTAGGCCTTGTCAAGCCGAAAAAGAAAAGTGGAAGAGATAGAAACTAGTGCAGATGAAGAAAGTAGAGAATCAAAGACTAATGAAGATAAAACTGGAGATACAATGTCTAATGGAAGGAACAAAGATGTCGATGAAAGATCAAATAAACATGTTTCAACACGAAATGAAGAAAACGGTGAAGTAAAATCGAAATCCGCGCAACCTCGTAAAGGTCCCCGAGCCAGATCAAGCTCTTCATCCTCCTCTTCCTCCTCGGACCAAGGTGAACATGCCGCGAACTACGACCAATTAATCCAAGAAATCGAAATGGTGTTCCGCAAACCCAAGTTGGAACCCACTTCAAGAAGAGAGGTTACAAGAAAGTTATCGACGAGTCTCTCAGACATCTGCAGCATTTGCAACTGGACCTGGTCGACGTGACGTACACGGGTGTCACTGTGGCGGCGTCCGGAGGTTCATCGAGCTCAATCCGCACTTTCGAGTGGTGCACGAGAGCGCCTGCAAGTGCGGACCGAGAATGCATTTCTAACAGTAACAGCATCAAAAGACAATATGTTTAATATATTGATGTTTTATGTGCATTTTTTTTACAACAAACTATTGGAGAGAATGAAACGGAATTTCTTTGGATTAATAAGGATTTTATACTGCAAAGGCTTGGTTTGAATATTTGAACTTCGAAAGAAGTTGAACTGATTAGCCTAAGTTTAGCTGATTTCCCCAACTTGAACTAATGGAATGAAACTCTAATGCAAAATTCAATGAAACTGAAATGGAAGTACCAAACCTCAGTTTTGTATATGAGTTTTTGGAGAAGTTTCGTAAAGGAATGTTAACGCGAATATGAAGAAGATTTACTAATGGTGGAACAAAATCTGTGCAAAATATTTTATGTCCAGAAGAATTTGTGTTTTATAATGAGAAAAAACCGGCCGAATGCGAGTTGTGACTCGCGCACCGAGGGTTCCGTACAAACTTGTAAGTAAAGTATCTTTTTTTTTGTGGAGGACGTAACTGTATGCAACCCATATGCTTCTGGTGCCTGACAATACCACGCAACACATTAGTGTATTTTCATAAGTTTCTAATAGTAAATTCGCATTTTTCTTGTAATTAAACTACATATTTACGGTTTTCAGATTTTTCCCTTTACATGTGCTGTAAGACACCGCTTCTTGCAAAATTTCTTGATTCTAGGTCAACGGAAAATACCCTATAGGTTTTGATTCGCTTGTGAAATCGCAAAATATACGACATAAGCGGTCATATCTTTTGATCGCCTTGACTTACAAGTTTGATTTTTTCACAGCTGAAAGAGACCGCAGACCCGAGTATTTGACACAAATTTCAACTTGTTACCTCTACGCGTTCGTAAGAAAAATGGTCTTGACGGACAGACAGACAGACAGACGGACGGACAGACAAACATACAGACAGACGGACAGACAGACGGACCACAAAGTGATCCTATAAGGGTTCCGTTTTCGGTACGGAACCCTAACAATGTTATTTTTCTGGTTTTTGTTGAGTGCCACGAAGGTGGACGGAAAGATTTCACATGAGATTTGTTTTTAGTAGTCCTAAAAAGAGTGATTAGTATTATAGAGCTGCGGAAAGGTTGAATATATTTATATATTTATGCTGTGTTCCGACTTTATTAAGTTTATATGATTATCTATAATGTAGTATGGTTTTACCAATTCTAAATTAAGTTTTCAATAGTTTTGGCAAAAGTTGCTTCATTGCTTTGCAGTTTAAGGGAAAAAATGTAACCACCCTCCCCAAGGAGATGAAACTTTTGGAAAATATTAAATTTTTTTATTAAAAAGAATGTGGAAGGATATGTAGAACGTGGATGGATTTGTGGAAAAATAGCTGGAATCTGAAAGGCTCGCTTTAATATGGAACAGTGTATGCGCAAAATAATTTATAGTTGTTTGATAATAGATGAGATTCCTATTAGATTTAAAGAAAATTTATGGCAAATTTTCAAAAATAGATAAACAAAAGGCTTGTATGAGAAACATTAAACGTTAGGTTTGTTTAGGTTAGGTTTGTTTAGGTTATTGCCCATTTAAGACAATGTAATAATTTTTTGACAGGCGATGTGTCGCGTGAGTGGCGCGTATATGAGAATCGGCCTTAAGGGATTCATTCTCTAATTGCTTGTTTAATTAGTCACAAGGGCCTGTATGAGAAACATTAAACGTTAGGTTTGTTTAGGTTAGGTTTGTTTAGATTATGGCCCATTTAAGACAATGTAATAATTTTTTGACAGGCGATGTGTCGCGTGAGTGTCGCGTATATGAGAATCGGCCTTAAGCGGTACATTCTCTAATTGCTTGTTTAATTAGTCACAAGGGCCTGTATGAGAAACATTAAACGTTAGGTTTGTTTTGGTTAGGTTTGTTTAGGTTATTGCCCATTTAAGACAATATAATAATTTTTTGACAGGCGATGTGTCGCGTGAGTGGCGCGTATATGAGAATCGGCCTTAAGGGATTCATTCTCTAATTGCTTGTTTAATTAGTCACAAGGGCCTGTATGAGAAACATTAAACGTTAGGTTTGTTTAGGTTAGGTTTGTTTAGATAATGGCCCATTTAAGACAATGTAATAATTTTTTGACAGGCGATGTGTCGCGTGAGTGTCGCGTATATGAGAATCGGCCTTAAGCGGTACATTCTCTAATTGCTTGTTTAATTAGTCACAAGGGCCTGTATGAGAAACATTAAACGTTAGGTTTGTTTTGGTTAGGTTTGTTTAGGTTATTGCCCATTTAAGACAATGTAATAATTTTTTGACAGGCGATGTGTCGCGTGAGTGTCGCGTATATGAGAATCGGCCTTAAGGGGTACATTCTCTAATTGCTTGTTTAATTAGTCACAAGGGCCTGTATGAGAAACATTAAACGTTAGGTTTGTTTTGGTTAGGTTTGTTTAGGTTATTGCCCATTTAAGACAATGAATTAATTTTTTGACAGGCGATGTGTCGCGTGAGTGTCGCGTATATGAGAATCGGCCTTAAGGGGTACATTCTCTAATTGCTTGTTTAATTAGTCACAAGGGCCTGTATAAGAAACATTAAACGTTAGGTTTGTTTAGGTTAGGTTTGTTTAGGTTATTGCCCATTTAAGACAATGTAATAATTTTTTGACAGGCGATGTGTTGCGTGAGTGTCGCGTATATGAGAATCGGCCTTAAGGGGTACATTCTCTAACTGCTTGTTTAATTAGTCACAAGGGCCTGTATGAGAAACATTAAACGTTAGGTTTATTTTGGTTAGGTTTGTTTAGGTTATTGCCCATTTAAGACAATGTAATAATTTTTTGACACGCGATGTGTCGCGTGAGTGTCGCGTATATGAGAATCGGCCTTAAGGGGTACATTCTCTAATTGCTTGTTTAAAGTGTTAAGGGCCTGTATGAGAAACATTAAACGTTAGGTTTGTTTTGGTTAGGTTTGTTTAGGTTATTGCCCATTTAAGACAATGTAATAATTTTTTGACACGCGATGTGTCGCGTGAGTGTCGCGTATATGAGAATCGGCCTTAAGGGGTACATTCTCTAATTGCTTGTTTAAAGTGTTAAGGGCCTGTATGAGAAACATTAAACGTTAGGTTTGTTTTGGTTAGGTTTGTTTAGGTTATTGCCCATTTAAGACAATGTAATAATTTTTTGACACGCGATGTGTCGCGTGAGTGTCGCGTATATGAGAATCGGCCTTAAGGGGTACATTCTCTAATTGCTTGTTTAAAGTGTTAAGGGCCTGTATGAGAAACATTAAACGTTAGGTTTGTTTTGGTTAGGTTTGTTTAGGTTATTGCCCATTTAAGACAATGTAATAATTTTTTGACACGCGATGTGTCGCGTGAGTGTCGCGTATATGAGAATCGGCCTTAAGGGGTACATTCTCTAATTGCTTGTTTAAAGTGTTAAGGGCCTGTATGAGAAACATTAAACGTTAGGTTTGTTTTGGTTAGGTTTGTTTAGGTTATTGCCCATTTAAGACAATGTAATAATTTTTTGACACGCGATGTGTCGCGTGAGTGTCGCGTATATGAGAATCGGCCTTAAGGGGTACATTCTCTAATTGCTTGTTTAATTAGTCACAAGGGCCTGTATGAGAAACATTAAACGTTAGGTTTATTTTGGTTAGGTTTGTTTAGGTTATTGCCCATTTAAGACAATGTAATAATTTTTTGACACGCGATGTGTCGCGTGAGTGTCGCGTATATGAGAATCGGCCTTAAGGGGTACATTCTCTAATTGCTTGTTTAAAGTGTTAAGGGCCTGTATGAGAAACATTAAACGTTAGGTTTGTTTTGGTTAGGTTTGTTTAGGTTATTGCCCATTTAAGACAATGTAATAATTTTTTGACACGCGATGTGTCGCGTGAGTGTCGCGTATATGAGAATCGGCCTTAAGGGGTACATTCTCTAATTGCTTGTTTAATTAGTCACAAGGGCCTGTATGAGAAACATTAAACGTTAGGTTTGTTTTGGTTAGGTGTGTTTAGGTTATTGCCCATTTAAGACAATGTAATAATTTTTTGACAGGCGATGTGTCGCGTGAGTGTCGCGTATATGAGAATCGGCCTTAAGGGGTACATTCTCTAATAGCTTGTTTAAAGTGTTAAGGGCCTGTATGAGAAACATTAAACGTTAGGTTTGTTTTGGTTAGGTTTGTTTAGGTTATTGCCCATTTAAGACAATGTAATAATTTTTTGACAGGCGATGTGTCGCGTGAGTGTCGCGTATATGAGAATCAGCCTTAAGGGGTACATTCTCTAATTGCTTGTTTAATTAGTCACAAGGGCCTGTATGAGAAATATTAAACGTTAGGTTTGTTTAGGTTAGGTTTGAAAAGGTTTAGAATATTAAATCAGGGTACTTACGTATTAACGCTACCGCAGCGAGAGGTCGCGATATGGTCTGCATTTATCTGCTCCGTTATAACCTAATCTAACCATCCATTATGTTCAAGTCTGTAACTGCGGTGGCGTTAGTAACCAAATCAGTTTTAGTAAAGGTAAAATTACCAATATTATTTCTATAATCATTTTACTTTGGGGAGTTGAGGGATCAATTTGAGATTATTGGAAGAGAAATTGCTCGGCTAATCGATGGAAGGAGGAGGAAAAAAGAGGGATATTATGTATAAATTAAATTGGCAAACAAGTTGAAAATCTCGTTCCATATTTGAACGGAAATCTACTCACATGGCCAACCCGAAGTCGGCTCTATATCATACACATTCCTTTAATTTCAACATTTAAATGTATAAATCAATGAGTCGGCACGACTTGACCTAAAAACTGCGACTGTCTCTGAATTCAAATAACGCCTCTATGCGATCTGAACCCGTTCAAGTGGACTTCTATTATTTTAATATTCCTTCTGTGTATGAAGTTAAAACGAATCTCTCGTCCGCATAATTTTAATACTTAAAGATCCGCCCGTCCCATAACTCACCCAAAAGTATCACTTTTTAATAAATGCCCCCACGTTTACATCACACCTACATCCCCTTGAAACAACTTTTCCCTATTATTCAATCACAATCTTACTTAACAGAATACTTCAAAGGGACAAACTCTACTCTTTGTAAAGAAAACTAGGATGAGATTGTAAAAGTTATTGTGTTCGAATAAGGAACAAATGTTGTTTTTGTTGGGGGGTTGGGAAGGGTTTAAACGTAATGGCAATATGTCGCAGTGGACACGTTTTATTTGCGATTGTTGTTCTTGTTGTTGAGAAATAGATAATTTCACGGATAGTTCTGGCAGGGTAAGAAGTTCGCGGCGATATTTACAAGGGGTTTTTTCCCGATGTAAATGGAAATTGTTTTCTTGTTGAAAGTTTTCGGTCGGGCGAAATGCAAGTGGGTTTTAAAGGAGCGTCGCTCGCACTATAAATGCGGCTTTATATCCAGCGTGTCCCATTTAAATATGAAAATTATTTTGTAGTTTCTGTTATTCCATCGCCATAATTTACTTGAAAATAATAGAGGTTATCACAATGGACCAACCGCTGCATAAGGGGATTGCATTCAATATAAACGCAGTTTATTCTAAATCATAAGCGGTTATAATGGAGTCGTCAATTAGGATTCCTAATTACTAGTCATCAATTATCAAGTAATCTCATTCCAGGAACTAATTTGCCATTCGCGGAAAGTTAAGTGTTGCCGGTTTGATTTTCTCGGCTCACAATCGACAACCAATCGAGAAAAGTATGTAATAATCCTCGTTGGAAATCGCGAATTACCACCTCAATCCCAACACGTTTTCAACAAGCGCAATATTTTTTTCCTTTTCGCTTTATTAATATTTTCTCCTTTAATAACACGCCAGAACCTGACGTTTCCAAAACCCTGCACTTCATTTAAAATACAGATATTTGTTATTGCTTTACCAGAAAATTCTACTGTTAACTACAAATCTATTCAAACAAATCAATTATTATTATTAATTAATTAGACAATTAATAAACAGAGAATGAAATGTTTAACTAATTATATAAACTTAAGCCACTTACGTATTAACGCCACCACCGCTATATATTGGATCGAGAGTTTATTGGATCGAGAGCTACCGCGCGTATGTTGTCTTGATTTATCTGTCCGCTTCGCGGCGGGCAATCTAACCGGGGCACAGTGGGATAAAATCTCAAAAAACAGGCAATAAATAGGTTACAAAATGTTTCCATATGGCGAAAATTATAACACTCAACTGCTTCGTTTGGTATCAAAATTTGGGTTGGTTTTTAATACCCGGTTCTTTTACTTCCCGGAAGGGAGGTGTAAGGTAGGTGTACCCACAGGGAGGTGTACTATCACCGCTAATGTGGAGCCTGGTAGTTGATGAACTACTGGTTAGGCTAAACGACCTAGACATCAAATGTCAAGGTTTTTTAGGTAGGTAGGTAGGTTTTATAGGTCATCGGCGTATGACATAGTCTTAATGGCTAGAGGGAAATTTGAGGGAACGCTCTGTGAAATTGTTCAGA
The DNA here is from genome assembly GCA_944588485.1 of Phosphuga atrata. NCBI lineage: Eukaryota > Metazoa > Arthropoda > Insecta > Coleoptera > Silphidae > Phosphuga > Phosphuga atrata. The sequence goes on from OX155907.1 coordinate 25,102,853, forward strand.
GAGGCCTCAATGTAACTAGTAGATGGTGTCAAACAGTGGGACTGAAACTCAACCCGAGCAAAACCACGGTGATACCATTTACTAGAAGGAGAAAACTAAACTGCCTACATCCCATACTCATAGATGGGAAGGCAGTAGAATACCAACAGGAGATAAGGTATCTGGGTATCACACTAGATAGCAATCTCCTATGGAATAGACACGCTGAGGCAGTGGTAGGTAAAGCCAAACGCGCCCTAATGGTGTGCAGAAATCTGGCAGGAAAAACGTGGGGTTGTAACCCCACTATCCTGCGATGGATGTACACCATGATAGTGAGACCTGCAATCACTTATGGGGCAGTTGCGTGGAGAAGTAGAATCAAGCTGGCCTCTATGAGGAAACAGCTTGAGAAGATTCAAAGACTGGCGTGTGTCTGCATCACGAGGGCGATGGGGTCGTGTCCGACAGCAGCATTGGAGCTGCTGCTGGATCTGACTCCGCTGCACCTTGTGGTGGAAAGGGCCGCTAGATCGGCGATCGTAAGATTCAGCAAGGAAGGAATGGGCAGAGGTAAAATAATCGGGAGCAGAGACCGAAACAGCCTCGCTGCCAAGATCCCCTGGCTGGAAGTACCAAAAGACGAAATGGTATGCAAATACCACTTCGAGAAAAACTACACAGCAATGTGTAGTAGTAAAGCCGATTGGAGCGACGAATCCTCAGCATACCACATAGAGCAAAATGCCATAAAGTGGTATACAGATGGTTCGAAGACAAAGGCACTTGTGCAGGAGTGTTTGGACCTCGTACCAGATACTTCGAATCCATGGGAACATCCCCAAGTATCTTCCAAGCAGAGGTACACGCAATCGAAAGATGTGCACAGTTTAACCTCGACAGGAATTACCGCAAAAAACGAATTGCTCCTATCGGTCGTATCCTGTCAGATAGCCAAGCAGCCATCAAGGCCATTAGCTCATACACCATCAGATCCAAACTGGTATGGGACTGTGTGGGGAAGCTGAACAAGTTTGGCAGGGATAATAAAGTAACGCTATACTGGGTACACACACTGGTATAGACGGAAACGAAGAAGCCGATCACCTAGCAAACAAGGAATCCAGTTGCCCCTTTATCGGTCCGGAACCTTTTTACGGCATGAGTGTGAACACCATCCACAAATGTTTAGACGAAGAAACAAGTTGAAAATGGATGAAAACCTGGAAAGAACTTCCAGGGCTAAGGCAATCCAAAGTGATGCTGGGATCTTTTAACCAGAAGAGAACGGGAGCTTGCCTGAAACTTAGCTGGAACAAGCTCAGAATTCTGACAGGAGCCCTGACGGGACACTGCAGACTTAGGAAACATCTCAAGGCCCTAGGCCTAGAGGAGATGATGGATGCAGATTCTGTGGCTCAGCAGAGGAAACCCCCATACATCTGTTCAAAGACTGCGGAGCATTACTCCGCAAGAGACAGATGTACCTTGGGGCTCACTGCTTGAACACAGAGGAGCTGCAGGTCTTGAATCCCACCCAGATCCTGAGATTCCTAAAGGAATCAGGATTAGAGGAGGCGCTCTAAATGGGTAAGTACACCAACACTTGGAGGAGGAGGGTGGGGTACAATAGATCTATAAAGGTCGCAGTACAAGTCGTCACCACCATATCTACAATCTACTACAAGTCTGGTTCAATTGGTAGTCGCTTATTTGGGTCGTTTTCTGTGCCTGTATAAATTTCAAATTTGTAACAAAATCCTGAAACCCCACTTAGAATAAAAAGTTTGTATCCCGGTTTGTGTGGTTTCAAAGGTAAATATTGTTTCATGTGATGGCGTGCCTTTGTGGCACAAATTTGTTCATCAATTGATAACAAACATTTCATCCATGGGAATTGTTAAAATTTGTTGTGAAATTGAATCGATTACTGGTCTCAATTTATGTAGTTTATCGTCGGTAATAATCGTGTTATCATTGAAATGTAAATTGCTTCGGATTCTTTCAAAATGTTTTTGACTCATTGCGCTGCGTACAATATATATTCCAATGTGTTTGTTCCAGTATTTACGAAAGTTAGATATGCATGAAACTGAAGACAAAGTACAAATGCCTAAATATCTCATAAGCTCATACTTTGTCAAATGAAAAGGTTTCGCTGGATTTTTCGAAACACTATATTTAATAGTTTGCTCCACAATTCCGTCAATGAGTTTGTCTTCAAAAAAACATTCACACCTGATTCTCCCCATTTCATATTATTGCAATCCTTCGCCGATGGAACTTTTCAGCATGGAATTCGATTACGTCGCACGGTTCCAAGAGAATGAATACCAAGTTGTGCTAAGTAACTTATTGCCGGAATTGAAGTGTAGTATTTATCGAAATTTAATATATGGGATTTGTTGCGTGGCAACATTTCGCGAGACAATCGCACAATAATATTACTGCTCCTAAGTCTGGTTCACTTATACCACTTATACCACTTCGAGAAAAACTACACAGCAATGTGTAATAAAGGCGATTTGAGCGACGAATCCTCAGCACACCACATAGAGCAAAATGCCATAAAGTGGTATACAGATGGTTCGAAGACAAAGGAAGGTACTGGTGCAGGAGCGTTTGGACCTCGTACCAGGTACTTCGAATCCATGGGAACATCCCCAAGTACCTTCCCAGCGGAGGTACACGCAATCGAAAGATATGCACAGTTTAACCTCGACAGGAATTATCGCAAAAAACGAATTGCTTATCGTGTCAGACAGCCAAGCAGCCATTAAGGCCATTAGCTCATACATCATCAGATCCAAACTGGTATGGGACTGTTTGGGGAAGCTGAACAAGCTTAGCCGGAATAATAAAGTAACGCTATACTGCGTACCAAGACACACTGGTATAGACGGAAACGAAGTAGCCGATCACCTAGCAAACAAGGGATCCAGTTGACCCTTTATCGGTCCGGAACCTTTTTGCGGCATCCACAAATGTTTAGACGAAGAAACAAGTTGAAAATGGATGAAAACCTGGAAAGAACTTCCAGGGCTAAGTCAATCCAAAGTGATGCTGGGATCTTTTAACCAGAAGAGAACAAAAGCTTGCCTGAATTTAAGCAGGAACAAGCTTAGAATTCTGACAGGAGCCCTGACGGGACACTGCAGACTTAGGAAACATCTCAAGGTCCTAGGCCTAGAGGAGGATGGCGGATGCAGATTTTGTGGCTCAGCAGAGGAAACCCCCATACATCTGTTCAAAGACTGCGGAGCATTACTCCGCAAGAGACAGATATACCTTGGGGCTCACTGCTTGAACACAGAGGAGCTGCAGCCCTTGAATCCCACCCAGCTCCTGAAATTCCTAAAGGAATCAGGATTAGAGGAGGCGCTCTAAATTGGTAAGTACACCAACACTTGGAGGAGGAGGGTGGGGTACAATAGATCTATATAGGTCGCAGTACAAGTCGTCACCACCATATCTACAATCTACATATTTAAGAACAGTTTGTCTAATTCAAAGTTTGGCAATCTCTATTCGCTCCGAGCGCAACAACACTAGCGCCAAAAGTGACACTTTTAAGAACTTCATGACCGAAATACGAGAAAATAAATTTCCTTAAAATTATTATTTATCAAATGAATGGAAAATTGTCTGCAAATGTTTTCCTTGCTGCTTGTAAACATATAATTTGGATTTGCTAAAAGCTTCCGTTCGCGAGATATGAGTTGATAAAATTTGCAAAATCAAGCGAAATATCGCGAAATTTGGTCGCACGAGCAGAGAACTGGGTAGCTAATCACATCTTTTAAGGAAAACAGAGGGCAGAAACTCCCTGAAAACGATACCGCAATCCGTTTTTAATTATCTGCAACCGTTCTTGTGATTTCGAAATTCGCGAAAATTTGAATTCGGAATTTCGCAGTAAACAATTGAATCTTTCCAAACAATTTACATAGCGTTTTGCTCGTCTTGCAGTCGTTTCAGCGTGCCGAAAATAGTTTCGTTGGGGTTTGTAGTTTCAGAGAGATTTGTAAAAAACTCGACGGCGAAAACGAAGAGACGGCTTATAATAGAAAAACAATAAATATCTTGTTTATTTGTAACTTTAAAGCGACTTAAACTCAAAAATCGTTTCCAGCACTTCGATTTCCTTTGGGTGACCAAAAAAATTCACAACCAAATTTACAAAAAAATTTGCAAATTTTTTCAGAATCATTTCAGAAAACGGCACAGAGAAACCGGTACATGATAAGTCGGCACTAGATATGTCGGCACCAGGCGACTCGGCACTTCCAACTCGGCATCGGACAACTCGGCACCGGATAAGTCCGCACTTTCCAATCGTTTTCAGCACTTCGATTTTCTTCGGGTAACCAACAAAAATCACAACCAAATTTTCAAAAAAATTCGCAAATTTTTTTTTCATCATTTCACAAAAACGGTAAACAGCAACGAAATCATTTTCGGCACACAGAAACCGGTACATGATAAGTCGGCACTGGATATGTCGGCACCAGACGACTCGGCACTTCCAACTCGGCACCGGACAACTGGGCACCGGGAAAACTCGACCCCGGATAAGTCCGCACTTTCCAATCGTTTTCAGCACTTCGATTTTCTTCGGGTAACCAACAAAAATCACAACCAAATTTTCAAAAAAATTGGCTAATTTTTTTTTTCATCATTTCACAAAAACGGTAAACAGCAACGAAATCATTTTCGGCACACAGAAACCGGTACATGATAAGTCGGCACTGGATATGTCGGCACCAGACGACTCGGCACTTCCAACTCGGCATCGGACAACTGGGCACCGGATAAGTCGGCACTTTTCATTCGTTTTCAGCACTTCGATTTCCTTCGGGTAACCAACAAAAATCACAACCAAATTTTCAAAAAAATTCGCTAATTCTTTCACAATCATTTCACAAAAACGGTAAACAGCAACGAAATCATTTTCGGCACACAGAAACCGGTACATGATAAGTCGGCACTAGATATGTCGGCACCAGACGACTCGGCACTTCCAACTCGGCACCGGACAACTCCGCACCGGATAAGTCGGCACTTTTCATTCGTTTTCAGCACTTCGATTTCGTTCGGGTAACCAACCAAAATCACAACCAAATTTTCAAAAAAATTCGCAAATTTTTTTTTTTCATCATTTCACAAAAACGGTTAACAGCAACGAAATCATTTTCGGCACACAGAAACCGGTACATGATAAGTCGGCACTGGATATGTCGTCACCAGACGACTCGGCACTTCCAACTCGGCACCGGATAAGTCGGCACTTTTCATTCGTTTTCAGCACTTCGATTTCCTTCGGGTAACCAACAAAAATCACAACCAAATTTTCAAAAAAATTCGCTAATTTTTTTTTCATCATTCCACAAAAACGGTAAACAGCAACGAAATCATTTTCGGCACACAGAAACCGGTACATGATAAGTCGGCACTGGATATGTCGGCACCGGACTACTCGGCACTTCCAACTCGGCACAACCGGACAAGTCGGCACCGGGAAAACTCGACCCTGGATAAGTCCGCACTTTCCAATCGTTTTCAGCACTTCGATTTTCTTCGGGTAACCAACAAAAATCACAACCAAATTTTCAAAAAAAATTCGCTAATTTTTTTTCCCCATCATTTCACAAAAACGGCAAATATCATTTTCGGGACAGAGAAACCGGTACATGATAAGGCACTTGATATGTCGGCACCAGACGACTCGGCACTTCCCACTCGGCGTCGGACAACTCGGCACCGGGAAAACTCGGCACCGGCTAAGTCCGCACTTTCCAATCGTTTTCAGCACTTCGATTTCCTTCGGGTAACCAACAAAAATCACAACCAAATTTTCAAAAAAATTCGCTAATTTTTTTTTTCATCATTTTACAAAAACGGTAAACAGCAACGAAATCATTTTCGGCACACAGAAACTGGTACGTGATAAGTCGGCACTGGATATGTCGGCTCCAGACGACTCGGCACTTCCAACTCGGCACCGGACAACTCGGCACTGGATAAGTCGGCACTTTTCATTCGTTTTCAGCACTTCGATTTCGTTCGGTAACCAACAAAAATCACAACCAAATTTTCAAAAAAATTCGCTAATTTTTTTTTCATCATTTCACAAAAACGGTAAACAGCAACGATATCATTTTCGGCACACAGAAACCGGTACATGATAAGTCGGCACTGGATATGTCGGCACCAGACTACTCGGCACTTCCAACTCGGCACCGGGAAAACTCGACCCCGGATAAGTCCCCACTTTCCAATCGTTTTCAGCACTTCGGATAACCAAAAAAAAATCACAACCAAATTTTCAAAATAAATTCGCAAATTTTTTTTTCGTCATTTGACAAAAACCGGTAAACAGCAACGAAATCATTTTCGGCATACATAAACCGGTACATGATAAGTCGGCAAAGTACGACTCGGCACTTCCAACTCGGCACCGGACAACTCGGCACCGGATAAGTCGGCACCAGATAAGTCGGCACCTGGCAAATCGGCACCAGTCATCAATATATAAATTTTCTAGTATAACATAGGTTTTGGTAATAACAAAAACAAAAGAAATCTTTTTATAATTAAAAAAAGTAACGCACGCCCCTTGAATGATGAAGGAAATTGTTAACTATTTATTTAGTAACCTTCTAGCCAAAAGTAGAATTCATGTTGACATGAAAGCATCGTTAAATTAGAAACTAATAATCGAAACATAAATAACTTTATTCAAGGTTAAAAGGCTAAGAGGTTAAAATAAAAATAAAAATACGAGTGCTGAAATGTTCGGTGCCGACTTATCTTGTGCCGAATTTTCCCGGTGCCGAGTTGTCCGGTGCCGACTTATCCGGTGCCGAGCTGGAAGTGCCGAGTCGTCCGGGTCCGCATAGAAACTACTCGACAGGACGAACAAATTGATGTAAAAATTGTTCGGAAAGATTCAATTTTCCATTGAGATATTTCAAACTGAAATTTTACGATTGTCGATTTGATAAATCGATATCTCAGAAACGGTTGTAGATATTCAAAAACAGATTATTGCATCGTTTTCAGAAGGTCATTTTCCTATTGGCACACTTAGACTATCCGCCGAAAATTCATTAGTTTCCAAGATATCTTCTCGAATGCCGAAACGTCTAAAAATTATACCCAATTTTAACTGCCCATCGTGAACGGATAGAGTAATTAATAATATAATTGATAGTAATTTGCGTATTTGTAATCAGCAGCAAAAATGCGTTTAGAAACGTTTTTATAATTTGTCATAACTCAAAAAATAACTCAGGACTCGGTTTATCAGGAGAGTAAGGAGCCTGTTTTTTCGCCAAAAAAATGTGAACCAAGTGCGAAGAATGTGCTGGAGCATTGTCCTGCTGACCAAAACTCCAGTCGCAATTTCTCGGATAGTCACACGACGGTCCCGCATCACCACGTTCACTTTGATAATGACATGGTCATTTCGGCATGTTGATTGCCGACCAGAGCGTGGCTCTTTGGCCTTATGGTCTTTGAACCGGTTGTACCACTCCTTCATCTCTGTGATGCCCATACATGCCCGTCTGAATCTTCCGAACGGTTTCCATCTGGTTGTCGCCCAGTTTCTGGCAAAATTTGATGCCGTAGCGCTGTTCCAGTCGTTCCGTCATTTTACTTGCATTGAAAAACCGAGAGCACTGCACACTACGTCACTCGAACACTGCTCGACAGCAACTGACGCTATCTACAGGCAGGAAAAAATTCACGCACGAACGTTCAATGTCGGCTCATGCAAGCCTGCTTGATTCAAATCCATCAGGTTTTCAAAATAAAAAATAAGGTCGGATACTTTTCTAACAGACCAGGTATGTTTAACGACTAATTTTGAGATGCTGAATCGATTGGTGCCAACTAGAAGTCTCTGTGATAAGCCGTTCAAAAGTTATTGCATGGCGATTAATGACGGAAAAAATCTTCTCAATTTGTCAAGTGATTGGAAAATTTCAAAGCGTGTCTGCTGGTTGTAAATATACAAATAGCATCTTGCTAGACGCTTTGGATTTCGAATAAGCGGAGTTGAACTTGTTATTTTTATTTTGCTGGCAATAAAAAATTTAAAAAAAAACGGACAAATGCGAGTTGTGACTCGCGCACCGAGGGTTCCGTACAAACTTGTAAGTAAGGTATCTAACTGTAGGAGGACCTAACTGTATGCAACCCATATGCTTCTGGTGCCTGACAATACCACGCAACACATTAGTGTATAAAGTTTCTAATAGTAAATTCGCATTTTTCTTGTAATTATAGTACATATTTACGCTTATTATTACGCTTATTATATATTACCGCTTCTTGCCAAATTTCATGATTCTAGGTCAACGGGAAGTACCCTATAGGTTTTGATTCCCTTGTGAAATCGCAAAATATGCTACATAAACGGTCATATCTTTTGATCGTGTTGACTCACAAGTTTTTTCACAGCTGAAAGAGACCGCAGACCCGAGTATTTGATACAAATTTCAACTTGTTACCTCTACGCGTTCCTGAGAAAAATGGTCTTCACAGACAGACAGACAGACGGACGGACGGACAGACGGACATATAGACAGACAAACAGACAGACGGACAGACATACAGACAGACAGACAGACAGACAGACAGACAGACAGACAGACAGACAGACAGACAGACAGACAGACAGACAGACAGAGAGACAGACATACAGACAGACAGATAGACAGACAGACAGACAGACAGACAGACAGACAGACAGACAGACAGACAGACTGACATACAGACAGACAGACAGACGTACAGACAGACAGACAGACAGACAGACAGACAGACAGAGGGACAACAAAGTTATCCTATAAGGGTTCCGTTTTCGGTATGGAACCCTAAAAACGTTATTATCCGAAAGCCGTTACGAAACCCGTTATTATCCAAAAAGTTATTATCCAACTTTATTTGACAATTCAGCAAAGACATTGAACAGAATTTTCAGTTAACCTGTAAAAAATAGGAAATAGAAGACGAAGTTGTCTTTTTGGGCACGTATGGCGCTAAGCGCGGTTATGCACGGAGCGAATACTTAAATATGCTCTAGCCAGTGTATTGAATTTTAGTGCAAATTTAGAATTTCTAAAATTGTGATTTAAAATTGTGCATTGTGATTCTGTCGTGTAAACACATAAATTCCACAAAACAATTTCTATTAAAAACGCAGAATGTGTCTATAGATAAAAGAGTATGTATCTAGGATTGATCGATTGATCGAATCAATTTGAATGGTGGTGGGTTGGGGAGTGTAATCGGAGATTGATCCCATGGGGGGATCGCGCTTAATTCTGTTAATATCGATCGGCGATTGGGGCAATAGTAATTCCGCTTTATAATGTCGCAGAGTAATGTGATATTTTATCGAAGTGTATATAGAATTGACAGCCGCCATTTACGTCAGATTACATAATGCCACAGATTGATTATGTGCCCACACACAATACTTTTATTATGTGCCGGCAAAGAAAATTCTTTGTACGGCTTAAGATATATGAGGTTTTTAATCTGGCCGAGTTTATATATTATATAACCCGTCAAACGTGAATATATATATTTTTTTGGGAAATATACACACAGGGGTTATATATCATACGCTAAGTTTTTGATGGATCTTGGGGTTATTTTTTTGGTTGGGATAATTATGCATAGATGTAATACATGTATACTGATTGTTAGATGTAAGATAGATTACATGTAGTCACATGCTAACAGGGAAAGCACACTAAATTACCATACTAATATACACAGATTGGTTCGTAATTGGCCTTTTGGTGTTTCCGATTATTCTATCTTTCATCACTCCTCCTCACTTTACCAATTTCGATTTATATCTAACAACCACCTAATTCAATTTCACATTCTTTTCAACACATATTTACATATTAATTCAAATATTGATTTTATTTCCAACAACCAATCTTACAAAAAAACCTCAAATACGTAATAGTATATTACGTAACGAGAGTTGTAAGAAGCATATTACGTACGAGCGAAACAGTTACGCGCGACCCGCGGATTGCGTAATTCCGCAATTACGTAATTGCCTGACAACTCGAGTTATGTACTATACATTATCTACGACCACACTAATTTGTTTCTGTTTAATAAGAAAAATATGTGTTATGTAACAAATATATTTCTTATTAGGTTATGTTTATTTAATTAACTTTATTTAACATTATAATAAACAAACAGTTTTATTTTCATAAGTAACTGTTACTCGATAATATTTAACTTTAAAGTTAAATATTTCATACCTTATTATTTTGTACTTGGGTTAAACTGGAATAAGAGTGGTCATAGATATAGGCAACCCAATGTACGCAACGTCAATTTCCGTTAGTTTGAATTGTAGCACGGGGGGCGCTGAAGGTATGAGCACGTAGTAGCAGCTCTCAACCAATCAACGAATCGTAAACCAAACGCACGTGTGTGTTATCAATCATAACTTATCATTAATCGCGGACTGTTGCATACGTGTGTGTTATGATGTATTTACCAAATCAATGAACTGTACAATAATGGGCAGTTTCAATAGTGGTCGCAGATTAAAAATATTTTGGAATATGCTATTATTTTTGTTAAAGTAATTTGATATTTAAATTTAAAAAAATGTATTGGTATGAGAAGGTAAGATATAAGCAAACGTAATTTTCTTTGACGTTCATTCCAACAAGTAATTGCACACGTACAGTTTGCTTCCTGAAAGTTTCCCGTCCAAAAGATATCCGCAATTTCCAAAAGCAATCACCGAGTAAAGTTTGTCTTGCCGAAATTAAACAACACCAGAAAGAAAAAACGGCGTGTTTGTGCCAAGCAGGAATCGATAATGCCATGTGCAATTTAAATCCCGAAGCAAAAAATAGTGGAGGAAAAAAATTACTACCCGACCGTAGCGATTCACTTCGTTAAACTGTCCTTTTTGAAACCGTTCGTTTTATCTCGTAATAGATGAAATAGAATAATTACGGCGAACTCTTATTTGCTGCCATTATGTTACGAACTTAATCAATATTGTATTTCAAAGGGCTTTTTTACCCAATATACAAAGTAAATTACCCTTTTTCTACGAATCCCTGGCAATCAAGTCAATTCCACTAACGAAACCATTTTTTAATTAATAGTTTCAGGAATGAAACCATCGTATTTTTAACTAACTGCTAATTCCGTTTGCAATCAACGGATTTTAAAATCAGTCCATTACGGCAATCCGAATATTTCAATTATTTTATTTACACACAAAAGCTCGAAACAAAAAAAACAGTTATATTTCATAACAATTGTTCTCTTCAAATGTTATTAAAATTTAATAAATTTATTATCTCATCCCCCAAACACAAAGGGGGTTTAAACCCATTTACTACTTTACCCATTTATTTTTTTAACCAGCTACTTTAAACCCATTCATTTTAATAAATATATTCCTAATTTTAAGGGTTCCGTACCGAAAACGGAGGATCACTCATTCAGACAATTATTCATACTTATAGGATCACTTTGTTGTCCATCTGTCTGTCTGTCTGTCTGTCCGTCTGTCTGGCTCTCTGTCCGTCTGTCTGGCTGTCCGTCCGTCTGTCTGTCTGTCTGTCAATACCATTTTTCTCAGGAACGCCTAGAGGTAACAAGTTGAAATTTGTATGAAGTACTCGGGTCTGCGGTCTCTTTCAGCTGTGAAAAAATCAAACTTGTAAGTCAACGCTATCAAAAGATATGTCTGTTTATTTCGTATATTTTGCGATTTCACAAGGGAGTCAAAACCTATAAGGTACTTCCTGTTGACCTAGAATTTACTATTTGAAACTTATGAAAATACACTATGTGTTGCGTGGTATTGTCAGGCACCAGAAGCATATGGGTTACATACAGGGTTGCATAATGGGTTGCATAAATATATTCCTAATTTTTAGGGTTCCGTACCGAAAACGGAACCATTATAGGATCACTTTGTTTTCCATCTGTCTGTCTGTCTGTCTGTCCGTCTGTCTGGCTGTCTGTCCGTCTGTCTGGCTGTCTGTCCGTCTGTCTGTCTGTCTGTCCGTCTGTCTGGCTGTCTGTCCGTTTGTCTGGCTGTCTGTACGTCTGTCTGTCTGTCTGTCTAGCTGTCTGTCTGTCTGTCTGTCCGTCCGTCCGTCTGTCTGTATGTCAATACCATTTTTCTCAGGAACGCGTAGAGGTAACAAGTTGAAATTTGTATGAAGCACTCGGGTCTGCGGTCTCTTTCAGCTGTGAAAAAATCAAACTTGTAAGTCAACGCTATCAAAAGATATGTCTGTTTATTTCGTATATTTTGCGATTTCACAAGGGAGTCAAAACCTATAAGGTACTTCCTGTTGACCTAGAATTTACTATTTGAAACTTATAAAAATACACTCATGTGTTGCGTGGTATTGTCAGGCACCAGAAGCATATGGGTTGCATACAGTTAGGACCTCCTAAAGATACCTTACTTACAAGTTTGTACGGAACCCTCGGTGCGCGAGTCAGAACAAGCACTTGGCCGTTTTTTTAGTTTGTAAAATTAAAAACCTTAGCGGAATATTATTTTTTTAAGATTTTACTTATAATGGCCAAAAAGGTTTTATAATAGTAGTTTATGATATAAGTGTGTGAAGAAGGGCTTTTGTGCATGAGTTTAAAGCACGAGACGAAGGCGAGGAAACAAACAGAAATCGTTTTATAATGAAACTGCATTTGATTTACATGGGACTTTTACGCACGATTTGGATACTTTTACACACGATTATAATAATGGCATCCGTCAGATACAATAATTTACTTACTAATGTGTTAATTTTGATGTGCGAGTAGAAGAATTAAAAAATTCTAAATTTCTGCTAAAAAAGTGCTAATTCCGTTTGCAATCAACGGATTTCAAAATCATTCCATTACGGCAATCCGAATATTTGAATTATTTTATTTACACACAAATGCTCAAAAAAAAAGTTATATTTCATACATAACAACTGTTCTCTTCAAATTTTATTAAAAAAAAAAAATTATAATATCATCCCTCAAACCCCCTTTGCAAATTCAAACCCATTCATTTTAATAAATATATTCCGAATTCTTAGTTTGTGAAATCAAAAACCTTAGCGCAATATTATATTTTTAAGATTTTACTTACAATAGAGAAAAGGTTCTATAATAGTAGTTTATGATACAAGTGTGTGAAGAAGGGCTTTTGTGCATGAGTTTAAAACACGAGACGAAGGCGAAGAAACAAACAGAAATCGTTTTATAATGAAACTGCATTTGATTTACATCGGACTTTTAAGCACGATTTGGATACTTTTACACACGATTATAATAATGGCATCCGTCACATACAATAATTTGCTTACAAATGTGTTTATTTTGATGAGCGAGTAGAAGAGTTGAAAAATTATAAATTTCTGCTAAAAAAGTGCTAATTCCGTTTGCAATCAACGGATTTCAAAATCATTCCATTGCGGCAATCCGAATATTTGAATTATTTTATTTACACACAAATGCTCGAAAAAAAAGTTATATTTCATAACAATTGTTCTCTTCAAATTTTATTAAAAAAAAAAATTATAATATCATCCCTCAAGCCCCCTTTGCAAATTTAAACCCATTCATTTTAATAAATACATTCCGAATTCTTAGTTTGTGAAATCAAAAACCTTAGCGCAATATTATATTTTTAAGATTTTACTTATAATAGAGAAAAGGTTCTATAATAGTAGTTTATGATACAAGTGTGTGAAGAAGGGCATTTGTGCATGAGTTTAAAGCACGAGGCGAAGGCGAGGAAACAAACAGAAATCGTTTTAAATTGAAACTCCATTTGATTTACATTGGACTTTTACGCACGATTTGGATACTTTTACACACGATTATAATAATGGCATCCGTCACATACAATAATTTGCTTACTAAGGTGTTCATTTTGATGTGCGAGTAGAAGAGTTGAAAAATTATAAATTTCTGCTATAAAAGTGCTAATTCCGTTTGCAATCAACGAATTTTAAAATCATTCCATTACGGCAATTCGAATATTTCAATTATTTTATTTACACACAAAAGCTCGATAAAAAGAAGTTATATTTCATAACAATTGTTCTCTTCAAATTTTATTAAAAAAAAAAAATTATGATATCATCCCTCAAACACCCTTTGCAAATTTAAATCCATTCATTTTAATAAATATATTCCTAATTTTTAGTTTGTAAAATCAAGAACCTCAGCGGAATATTTTATTTTTATGATTTAACTTATAATAACGCAAAGGTTTTATAATAGTAGTTTATGATACAAGTGTGTAAAGAAGGGCATTTGTGCATGAGTTTAAAGCACGAGACGAAGGCGAAGAAACAAACAGAAATCGTTTTATAATGAAACTGCATTTGATTTACATGGGACTTTTACGCACGATTTGGATACGTTTACACACGATTATAATAATGGCATCCGTCACATACAATAATTTACTTACTAATGTGTTCATTTTGATGTGCGAGTAGAAGAGTTGTAAAATTATAAATTTCTGCTAAAAAAGTGCTAATTCCGTTTGCAATCAACGGATTTTAAAATCATTCCATTAGGGCAATCCGAATATTTGAATTATTTTATTTAAACACACATGCTCGAAAAATAAAAGTTATATTTCATAACAATTGTTCTCTTCAAATTTTATTTAAAAATTTTTTTTTTAAATTATTATCTCATCCCTCAAACCCCCTTTGCAAATTTAAATCCATTCATTTTAATAAATATATTCCTAATTTTTAGTATTGTAAAATCAAAAACCTCAGCGGAATATTTTATTTTTATGATATAACTTATAATAACGAAAAGGTTTTATAATAGTAGTTTATGATACAAGTGTGTGAAGAAGGGCTTTTGTGCATGAGCTTAAAGCACGAGGCGAAGGCGAGGAAACAAACAGAAATCGTTATATAATGAAACTCCATTTGATTTACATTGGACTTTTACGCACGATTTGGATACTTTTACACACGATTATAATAATGGCATCCGTCACATACAATAATTTACTTACTAATGTGTTCATTTTGATGTGCGAGTAGAAGAGTTGAAAAATTATAAATTTCTGCTATGAAAGTGCTAATTCCGTTTGCAATCAACGGATTTTATAATCATTCCATTACGGCAATCCGAATATTTCAATTATTTTATTTACACACAAAAGCTCGATAAAAAAAGTTATATTTCATAACAATTGTTCCCTTCAAATTTTATTAAAATTTAATAAATTCATTATCTCATCCTTCAAACCCCCTTTGCAACTTTAAACCCATTCATTTTAATAAATATATTCCTAATTTTCAGATAAATTTATCGTGTGTAAAAGTATCTAAATCGTGCGTAAAAGTCCAAAGTAAAGCAATGAAGTTTCATTTTAAAACGATTTATGTTTGTTTGTTACAACGCAACAACTCGCGTTGATTGTGATTAAATCCCTCGCTTTAAACTAATGCACAAAAGTCCTTCTTCAAACACTTATATCATAAGCACTATTATAAAACATTTTCGCTATTATAAGTAAAATCTTAAAAATATAATATAAAATAATATAAAAATAATATAAAAAATATAAAATAAAATATAATATTCCGAGGTTTTTGAAAGGTTTATGAGGTTTGTGAAATCAGAAACCTCAGCGGATTATTATATTTTTAAGATTATACTTATAATAGCGAAAAGGTTTTATAATAGTAGTTTATGATAAAACTGTGTGAAGAAGGGCTTTTGTGCATGAGTTTAAAGCAGGAGACGAAGCCGAGGGCTTTAAGCGCAATCAACGCGAGTTGTTGTCATAGTAACAAACAAAAAGAAATCGTTTTATAATGAAACACCATTTGTTTTACATTGGACTTTTACGCACGATTCGATACTTTTACACACAGTTATAATAATGGCATCCGCCACATACAATAAGCAAACTATTGTATGTGACGGATGCCAATATTATAGCTGTGTGTAAAGTATCGAATCGTGCGTAAAAGTCCTATTTTTATTAAGAGCAATAAAGCTGGCCCTCCTCACCCCCACCTCCTCAAAATTCAAATTTGATAAGACCAGATTATGTGTTTTTGCAAATTTATTATATGCAAATTCAAATTTGATAAGACCATTATGTGCTCTTTATGTTAAAAAAAATAAAATAATAACTTAAAAATGTTCATGTTAAATTATCTGCAATAGTCACATCAAAATACCTTTTTTTTGGGTGGGGGGGACGTAGCAAGCACTTTCGTTAACTTGACAAGTGGTCCCCCTGGAATGCTCCCTGTATCCCTCGTAATCGCAAAAGCATTTCTTCAAGGGAACATAAAAATACCTGTTATAATAGTATATTACGTATGGAGAGTTGTAAAAAGCATATCACGTACGAGCGGAACAGTTACGCACGACCCGCGTGGCGGCGAGTGCGTAATTCCGCGATTACGTAATTGCCTTACAACTCGAGTTATATACTATACTTTATCTACGACCGATTAAGGTATATAAAGCTGGCACTCCCACCTCCTCAAAATTAAAATTTGGTAAGACCAGAATTATGTGCTCTTTATGTGCTAATTATGTGCCGCAATCGCGATTTTTGTGCTCGAAACCTTCAATGAAAGGATCAAATTTTACTAGCAGGGGTGCTAACTTAACAGTCAAGATAGCACCCACCCATCTGAAAAATTAGGATACCGATACCATATAAGCACTACAATTATGTGCCATTTTCAAGTACCCTGGAGCGAATTCGCTAACTCAACCCCTTGTGTGAAAAACTCACCCCGAACTGATTGAGCCATAAGAGGCGACATCTATAATAATCGAGCAAACAAGTTTTAAGCAAAGCGATATTATGTGTTTTCCAGATATAATATTCCTGATTTTTGTGCTTTTTGTGCTTTGTATTAGCCTTAAGAAGCGAAATCTTTAATAATCGAGTACAGAAATTTTAAATCACGCATAATTGTTGCAGTAATTACGTGCTCTTCATATATGCTATTTAGGATTATTGTGCTCGCACCCTTGTACGAAAAATTCACCCCGAACAGCATGAGCCCTAAGAAGTGAAATCTATAATAATCGAGCACACAAATTTTAACCGACGCGATATTATTTAATTAAGGAATAGTTATTTACATTAGAGTGTGGAAAGTTTGATTTTATAACGCGACAGCTCGTTTGGGAACGAGCCCGAAGGACAAGTTCCCCATTAGCTGGAGCCCTGTAATATCATTTCCGCACGAAATTTGTATAAATTTTTTTGGCCGACAATTATTATTTAAGAAACAAATAGACCCTCCGCCTCCACTTCCGGTCTCCCGCTCCCGCCCCCACGTCCGGTTCCCACCCCACTTCCGGTTCCCACCTCCCACTTCCGGTACCCACCCCACCTCCGGATGCCAATGAACCCGGCTGGGTTGAGAACCGGTAGTGGGGGACCGGTTCTCAACCCACTTCCGGTTCCCACCACACTTCCGGTTCACAAATTTACTAATAGCCTAAATAAAATATAATTATTAGTACGGTGTGGCTCCTGCATTTTACTGCTATGGGAGACCATGGGACCACATAAGGCAGATATGATATATGTTTTCCGACTAACTTTAAGAAGCTGCAGCGTACGAGGCCTCGTAACAATTTTCAAAACTTGCGGTTAATCTTTACATAAGATTTCATATTAGTCATTAGTCATAGTCATAGTCATTAGTCATTAGTCATTAGTCATAGTCATTAGTCAAATCAATATTTGGTAAACAGCAGACCTCACGCGGACGAAAGTACACTTTAAAAATTACTGTTTCAAATAGTAGACCACTGTGCGCTAGTGGTCTGAATTTGAAAAAAGTTGGCCAAAAATCGAAAAAATTATAATCACCGAATGAATTTATTTTATCTGGTAAAGGATGCTTGGATGTATGTTATTCTAAAATAAAATTGGGATATATTTTACGGTTGAGACGCTACGCCAGTTCAAAATTACCCTTGTCGGCTCAGCGCGCACACGTGTAGCGGCTCCGAAATATCTTTGTTTATTCAAGTGCGTGTAACTTTTTACTCGAGTGTCCTTTTTAGTTTTTGTTTGATGGAGCGTGTTAAGCAAGGTATGTAGAATTTTTACTTATATAGCGTTTCCTTTAATTTATACTCGCGTGTGTTAGAAAACAAGTCAAAGATGTGTCTACATAATGATATTTCTTGTAAAAAAAATCCGTAGAAAAGTTATCACCGCAGCGAGGCGCAAAAAGTTGAGATATAAAACATATAGATTACGATGTTTTCTAGTAGAATCTAGTAGAAAATCTTGCCCGTGTCTGTCTCTATACATGTGAGATTAGAAATACGAGACGCCGCGCCGCGCCGGACAAATTGTTTGTTATTTAGTATCTACGCAGACACAGTTGGGTAGCGGAACTACCTGCTATTACAAGATTTGTTTGATAATTTATATATATATATATATATATATAAATATATATATATGTATATATATATATATATATATATATATATATATATATATGTATATATATATATATATATATATATATATATATA
The DNA here is from genome assembly GCA_944588485.1 of Phosphuga atrata. NCBI lineage: Eukaryota > Metazoa > Arthropoda > Insecta > Coleoptera > Silphidae > Phosphuga > Phosphuga atrata. The sequence continues at coordinate 25,121,423 of OX155907.1, forward strand.
TATATATATATATATGTTTATATATATATATATATATATATATAAATTATCAAACAAATCTTGTAATAGCAGGTAGTTCCGCTACCCAACTGTGTCTGCGTAGATACTAAATAACAAACAATTTGTCCGGATAGATACCTGTGTTGTATTGTTTTCTCGGGGATTTCGCGTTGATGCTGAGGGTTGGCTCTGAAAAGAACCGGATTCTCGACGTTTGGGCGAACTAACATTCGCCATTCTCAAGAGATATATGCGTCCGTGCGGGTTAACCGTTAGACGCATACTGAGAGCTCGTTCGTGCGATGCGACTACTTATAGCTGTCTGGCTTCGGGTCATGCGCGTTGTGTGCGGTGCTTCGGTTCGGTTGTTTGTTTGTCTTGTTGGTCGTACATGAGTCTGGGGTGTCTGGGATTGCATTTTGAGGGTGCATATGATCGGTCGCCATGCTGGGGGCAGTCTCAAGGAATCGTGTCTCGTGTTCATGCAGTAGTCTCGTTTTTCTATCTCTATGGCTTCTGTGTATACTCGTGACATTTCTTGGCTAATCTGTGCAACAGTCCTTGAATTTCTAAAGTCCATCCAGTGACCGGTGTTTGTGTTTTGGGCAAGTGCCGATGAAACTTTGTATCTGTGTCTGATTGAAACTACATGTTCTTGAATCCTAGCAGATATTTTTCTATTGGTACGTCCAATGTAGGTTCGTTCACATGTTCCGCAAGGTATTTCGTAAATTCCATGGGATTCTAACGGGATGGTGTCTTTAACGCTGCGTAGCCTGGAGCATATTTTCTGGTTAGGTTTGAATACCACAATATACCAATTCACGTTTAAATCTGAAACTTCTTTCTATTTTTGGCCAACTTTTTTGAAATCCAGACCACTGTGCAGTGGCCTTACGAATTTGAAACTGTAAAAACTACAAATTGCTTTTGTTAAAATTACAGTTTCCGATATTATTAGTAAATAAGTTTTAAAAATTACAGCGTGCGGCTGCAATTTTTACAAATTTGTATTGGTAATGCCGCTGCTACTATTTAAACTGTAACTTTTAAAGTGTACTTTTTCGGTGCAAATTAATGCGAGCGAAGCCGCGGGGTATAGCTGGTGACTAATAATTGCAGGTAACAAACTAGAAAGAAAAATTGTTGAAATTTGTAAAATGTTATGTAGGTATAATACGTTAATAAATAATGTTTAGTTTGAGTCGAAGCGATAGTTTAGAAAATATATGAATTTAAGTGGAAACATTAATATCAATAAATTCCGTGCGTCTACAAGAAAATATCGTTCAGTTAATAAATTGTTCCTGAAATCAAAAGGGTTTCTATTAAAAACTTCCATGTTTTATCCTTGTTTTTTTTTTAATTATTTGGAAAGGACTCTTTTGTCGGTACAGATCCCGCTCGTAATTTCTCGCAGTGAAAAAATAACATTGTTTTTGTTTTGTTCCGCTCAAAAAGGGACATTTTTGTGTACTTTCGATTATTCCCGAATGCTTCCCCTTTAAAAAAAATGCATGAAAGTAAAAGCAAACAGAAATAGAAACCCATTCAACATACGTTTTAAAATATTACTGACATTCCTTACATTCCACCCATTTTCTTAGCAACGTTATTATTTATCCTCCCCATTTTGTTCATTTACAACAACGAAAAAAAGGCAAACTAACACTCGAAAACATTTCTATATTCCATAATTAATTCCAGTTTTATTAATTTTTTTATTTAACTTTGTGTACGAATGAATTCTGCAGAGAGCAAAAAACCGCTTTTGTTGTTCCATCCAGTTTAATCTTCCGCACACGAGAAGATTATTTTACGGTTCGACTTTCCTCTCCCTCTACTACCCGCATTTTTTTTTGGTTTACATAATTCGAGAAAGGGTCCTAATACAATAACATTGTATGAGTTAATGAGTTTATATGCCGCTGTCGACCGGGAACATTTTGTTATTATCATAATCATTACAAGAAAAATGAAGAGGAAAATGTTTTCGCAAAAAACAATAAATAAATGAGATGATCGGGGATTGGCTTGTAAGATCTCAAATGTTTCTTGGTTAACGAAGTTGGAAATTTTGTTGTTTGTAAGAAACGAACGAATTGTGTCTGGGGGATTTATAAGGACTACATCGCAAAATTTTGGTTTACATGTTCTGCTAACGAGTATGAAAGAAAACTGCAGCTAATTTTTAATATCCCCTTTAGTTTGGGACCTTTACTGCACTGCACACCTTTTGGCTCAGTACTTTAAAAATCTACTCAACTGTGACCCATCCAGCGAAGACTTCGACTATAAACAAACCACACCAAACCCGGACTCGCTTCCCCCTTCATTGGAAGAAATTGGCCAGATCATTCAACTTCTTAAGAATAATAAGGCAGCTGGAGAGGACTCTATCGTTGCTGAACTGTGGAAAGGTGCTGGAAACAATGCCGTGCGCAAGCTAACCGAGATCATCCAGGACATCTGGGAAACAGAGAAATTACCACCCGATTGGGAATCTGCTCTGATCCATCCGCTTCACGAAAAGGGTGATTTTACGGATCTAAACAACTACCGTGGAATTTCTCTTGTCCCGGTAACATACAAGATTCTCTCGAAGGCGTTACAAACAAGGGCAGAAAATCAGTTGAATAGTCAACTGGGAGAATAACAGGGGGGCTTCAGGAAGACCCGATCCTGTGTTGAACAGATCCTCAATCTTAAAACTGCACTTGCATACTCCAAGGTGAGAAACCGCATGGTGGTCGTCACCTTTGTTGATTTTAGGAAGGCCTACGATTCCATTGATAGAGAAACGCTTAACGAAGTTGTCCAGGAACTAGCACTAGACAACAAAACCCGCAGACTAATCCTAGAAACTTTGACCAACACCCATTCCAAGGTTAAATTTAGAGGCGAGATTTCAGAAAGCTTCGATATAAAAATTGGAGTGAGACAAGGAGATGGACTTTCCTCACTTCTCTTCAACTGTGTCCTTGAAAAGGTTATGAGAGAATGGCGCAAGGAACTGAACAATTTGGGTGCTCAGAGTGGTATCTACCTGGGACGTAAGAACCATGGACTGGTTGTAGATTGCCTGGCCTTTGCAGATGACATGGCACTGTTTGCTGATTCTCTTGAGATGACAACAATGCAGGTAAACTGCCTCAGAAAACAGGCTGCCAAAGTGGGTCTTCAAGTGTCGCTGGAGAAAACAGAATTCTTCACCAACATCAGAGAAGCAAACAGAGAGATGTTACTAGAACAGGGAAACATCAAGAGGACTGAGAAATTTAAGTATCTCGGCGAATGGATTAAACCCAATTTATCAGAAAGAGCATCATTATCCAAGAGAGTCAGCAAGTTAGAACTAGCCTATCGGCTGACTAAGAACACATACAATAAGAAATGCCTGTCACGCAACCTGAAACTTAAACACTACACATCAGTCTTACGACCAGAAGCACTGTATGCCATGGAGTGTCTTTCCTTGAACCGAAGGGGTCTAATGGATAAATTGGACATCAGAGAGAGGAGAATCCTCAGGAAGATCCTAGGCTCGGTAAAGGAAGATGGGGAATTCCGAAGACGGCATAACTCTGAGCTCTACGAACATATTGAGATGCTCTCTGACTGTGCAAGGAAAAGAAGGCTATCTTTCTATGGCCACGTTGCAGAATTGCCTCCAAACCGACTAACCAACCGTCTGTTCACCTTCTGGCAAAACAAGAAGCTTCGTATCACTTGGTTGACTAAGAACACTTACAATAAGAAATGCCTGTCACGCAACCTGAAACTTAAACACTACACATCAGTCTTACGACCAGAAGCACTGTATGCCATGGAGTGTCTTTCCTTGAACCGAAGGGGTCTAATGGATAAATTGGACATCAGAGAGAGGAGAATCCTCAGGAAGATCCTAGGCTCGGTAAAGGAAGATGGGGAATTCCGAAGACGGCATAACTCTGAGCTCTACGAACATATTAAGATGCTCTCTGACTGTGCAAGGAAAAGAAGGCTATCTTTCTATGGCCACGTTGCAGAATTTCCTCCAAACCGACTAACCAACCGTCTGTTCACCTTCTGGCAAAACAAGAAGCTTCGTATCACTTGGTTGACTTGGAGACCAATTTTATAGATACCAGAGACAGAGAAAATTTTATAAAAAATAAAAGATTATTTCATAAAGCACTAAATGAAGAAACTTGGCAAGATATGTACACCAAAACTGACTGTGATCGCAAAGCAGAATCGTTCTACAACATCATTTCTGGAACTCCTTTCCTTTGAGAAAAGTGAAAAGTGATCTGTTCGTTCTCCAAAGAAGATTTCCAACATTAAAGACAGTTTATTCACTTGAAAAAATCAAACATCAAAGACTTATTCATCAATCTAAACGCAACTACTACAACAACAAAATTGAAAATGCGGTCAACAAGCAGCAAGCAATTTAGAAAACAATCAATGAATTATCTAACAAAAACAAAGTTAAAAACAAAATTAGATTACAAGTCAATAACAACGAGATTACCTCTCCCAAGGCGATTGCCACTGAATGTAATTCTTTCTTCAATAACTCTGTTGAAGCAATACATAAGAACATAATACCGCAAGTGATATGCGATGACCACATAGCCTTCAACACCAAAGCAATCTATTTAGAAGAATTTACATCTGAGGAAACATCAAGATTTATATTCAATTTGAAAAACTCAACAGCTCAAGGTCCGGATGGTATTCCTTGTATCTTAATAAAAGAGTTGAATTCTGTTTTAGCTGATCCAATCTCTCATCTGATCAACAGCTCTTTTGAGTACGAGATGTATCCGGATGTCCTAAAAAAGTCACTAATAATCCCGATCCATAAGAAAGGTGATACTATGAATATTCAAAATTACAGGCCAGTTGCTTTAATTTCAGCTATAGCAAAAATCTTAGAATACGCAATGGTAAGTAAACTAATGCCCATCATTAAGAAGCACGACATCATACTACAGGAACAACATGGAGAAGTCTACCACAACCGCAATACTACAATTATATCACCAAATTCTCCAGGAAATTGATACAAAAAAATGCCCAATGGGTATTTTCTGTGACCTCACGAAAGCATTCGATTGCGTATCACACTCAAAACTAATGAATAAACTAGAAACCTATGGCATCAGGGGAAAATGTGGAAGATGGCTCAGATCATATTTGGCAAACCGAAGGCAATATGTACAAATCGAGAATTGCATATCAACAACTGTCAATATAGAAATGGGTGTCCCACAGGGTAGCTTTCTCGTCCCTCTTGTTTTCACACAATATATCGCAGACCTCCCACGTTATTTAAGCGGGGTCAAAAGTGTGTTCTACGCTGATGATGCAAGCTTTATCATCTCAGAGGAGTCGGTGGAAACAACTGAAGTAGTAGGCAATAACCTTCTATATAACCTGAACAATTGATAAATCAAAAAGCCTACATACTAAAAATTCTACGAAATAACATAGATCTATCGCTCTTGCTACGAATCTGCCACGCACAGGTCCAATCCATTAACACATATGCGATTATTATATGGGGGACATCACCACAACTAGATGTCGTCTTCAGGGCGCAAAAGAGGGTCGTGCGGACTATTAAGGGTTTATCGAGGACAACATCATGTCGGCCACATTTCAAAACCCTAAACATTTTGACGGTTCCATCCATATACATCTGGCAAATATGTTGTATTTTCAAAAATAAACCCAACTTACCAAAAAACAGAGATCAACACTCATACAATACTAGACGCGGGAATCTAATACGAACACCATTTGCTAACTTAACGCTATGGGAACCCATATAGGAACCCATATCTTTAATAAGCTACCTACTCATACCTAAGGTATAATTATTATTAGGTATAAAATATATCTAATAGATAGATGCTTGTACAACATTAATGATTTATGACTTATTGTTAGCTTATATGTATTCGTTTACATCTAATAGCAAATCAATGGATTTGATTTGACCGAGAAGGATATTAAAGAACTGGGAATAACAGATCTCAAAAACAGACAGTCTGTGAGACGCACCCTGAAGGAAGTCCGTGGATTTCAGGAAAAACCTCGAAGGAAAGGTACCCCCTGAACAGAAGAGAGAAAGGAGTTACACCGGCAGAAGATGCGATAATACTGGGCAAAGGTGAAAGCCCAACATTGAACAAGCGTTGTCCAAAGTAGGCCTATTCGAAAGAAGAAGATAATATAAGGTATATAGGGTGTTAGGTAAACATGGGGAAAAAATTAAGGGGTTATTCCTTGGGCTATTCTCATCATAAGAATATTTTGCCTTATGATGATTTCTGAAAAACCCGTTTCGAAGATACAGGGTCAACAAAATTTGCGACAGTAACAACATTTTGTTATCAAAAAATACATGTACACTTGCTCAATCTACAACACATTACATTACAAGCTTTAAATCTTCTCGTCATTGAGTGCCGAATTCTTTACGATTAGTTAAGTGCATGCGCGTCAGCCATGTTTAAAAGGCGGGAATGTGAAAGTTTCGGGCACATTTTGTTATTTTCCCTGGTTATACGTCAAAAAGTGCCCGAAAAACATGGCCGAAATTGACACATGCGCACAACAAAATTTCAACTATGAGAAGGTCTATTGAGTTACACCCAGCAATTTTCCGATTTCGTCCAAATTCTGCACTGGCGTAACGTAAACTAGTGACTTCAGATAGCCCCATAGGAAATAATCCAGGGGGTTTAAGTCTGGGGATCGAGCAGGTCATTCGTGTCGACCTATCTCCGTATGTTGCTGTTAAAAAATCACGAGCAACCAAACTGAAATTTGGTGGTGCACTGTCGTGCATAAACCGCATTGCAATTCTTCTCGCCAATGGCACAAAAGAAACTCTTCCAAAAAGTTGCGATGCATCTCGCCAGTAAGTCTTGCTGGTAGAAATACCGGTCCAATTAGATAGTCACCCACAATTTCAACCCAAAAATTCTGAGAACTGATGTTCTTCACATACCTCATGCAGATTTTCAACTGCCCACACATGGTTATTATGAAAATTCCTTATTGCATTTCTTAAGAAACTGACTTCATCTGTAAAAAGAATCTCAGTCAGGAATTAAGGGATTAGAACTAATGTTTGCATAATTCATTGACATATGCAAACGGAATACGTGGACGATAATCAGCAGGTAGTAGTGCATGTTGAATGTGGTATGGATACAACAAATTGCATTAAGAATTTTCCAAAATGACTTACATTCAAGTATTGGCAATTTGTGGCGTAGGAAGTACTGCGATCTTCCTCTATCACCTCCAGGCCATTCTGTTCCAGTTGTACCGTTCTTACTGTCAGTAACCCTTTCACCGCCATTCCGGAAGATGTGACCCGGGGCTCTGAATTTATATAGCGCCATCTGGTATTTTACCACCGCCATCTAGTATTGCGCCGGATTACAAAACGAGTAACGAGCCGTCACTAAACTTAAAGGGCGATCGAAATCGCGATTTTTTTTTTTTAATATTTAAATATTATGCAACAATTAGAAATTTCCCACAACCGAAATTTGCAAAATAATAGAGTATTTTCTAAAAATAATTTCACCGACCTGCCGTCTCCGGGAGCGGTTAAGCGAATTTTTCCAGGTTTTTCACTTTTTCACACACAACTCGGACAGTTCTTGTCGCACAGACATGGTTCCGACACCGGCGTGTCCGGAACGTCACCGTTCATCCGACAGTCACCTCACTTTTCGACATTTTTGCTTAAAATTTTAGGGTCGTGCGGAAAATCAAATTTTCTTGCAAAAAAATTCGTCATTTTTGGATGCCTAAATGACGCAATCCGGAAACGTTATCGAAAATCGCCGTGCGTGGGGTCATTCGTCTATTCTTTCGCTACAAGAATCTGATGAAACGCCAACGCAGGCGGTGTTTGAGTCGGAGGACAAGAGTGGTGTCAGAGGACGCGTCTCGAAGTTTCTATAATTCCTACCGGAATTCTTTCGTCAATTTTATTTTCCCCGAGCATCTTCGCCGTGACCTACTTAAAAGTGATATTTTTTGTTATGCAAAGTTTTCGGGCTGAATCGCTAGGTCAAGCCGGAATCGCAAATTTCGATTAATTCTAAGATGACTGACGTGTCGCGTTTCCCGAATTTCAGCTAGGGGTCTGCACGGCCCTCTTATGAGGGGCGTCACAAGAGGGCCGAAGAGGCGCCGGAGGAGTCAAATTCCCCCGAAAATCGCGGTTTTTGCGTAAACGGCCCGGCGGAAGCGGAGGCGGCGGCACAAAACGGGATTGTACATTTTCTGGTGTAGAATCGAGCGGTGCCATTTTCACAACTCAATTCCCCTAGGGTCGGACGGAGGAAAATATCACTCTTTTTTTGCACGATTTTTTCACGTTTACGCTCACCGCGCGGCTGAATCCGAGTTTTGCAGCACTCGCGGCTTCCTGCCTAGCTTCAACCATGTGCGTCCGAAATTCCGAAAAAATATCCGCAACCGCCTCTTTGGCCGGCAATTTGCGAGTTCGACGGTCATCGGCGAAAATTTGGCTTCGCATCGTGCAGGATAGATGCGGAAATCTAAAAAACCGATCGGCATTTCCGTGGAGCATACCGATCCGGATATATCTCCATAAATGTGCAGGGTGCACTATAAAGGGGCTCACAGACCGGCGCGGAAGTTTCGCCACCGCGACCGCTGCGACATGGCGGCGTACCGATTGATACGGCGGCTTATGTACATGTTCAGACCAACAAACGCCGAAAATCGCGCTTGTTGGTCTGAACATGTACATAAACAGCCGTATCAATCGTTCCGCCGAGATATCGCAGCGGTCGCGGCAACGAAACTTTCGCGCTGGTCTGTGAGCACCTTAAAAGTGCACCTTCAAGTTTACCGCCGTCTGCGTTCAACGTGCCGCGGCGGACTCGCGATTTTTGGACGCAGTTCGTTTGATTGAACCTATGGCTTTGCAGTTTCGCAGTGTAGCCAGCGTCGCCGCCGGGCGCCGCGGCGCCGAATTCTGGAGAAGTAGTTTTCGTCAACCCTCCATCCGTTCTCCTCCAGAGGGTCAAACCCCCTCGAAAATCGAGGTTTTTGCATAAACGGCCCGGCGGAAACGGAGGCGGCGGCACAAAGCGGGATTGTACATTTTTCTGCTGTAGAACCGAGAGCCCCATCGAGCGATACCATTTTCGCAACTCAACTCCCCCAGGTTCGGACGGAGGAAAATATCACTCTTTTTTTGCACGATTTTTTGACATTTCACCCTCACCGCGCTGCTGAATCCGAGTTTTGCAGCATAAGGCGATGCCGCTCGCCGATACGCGTAGTTGGTACCACTCGCGGCTTCCTGCCTAGCTCCCTTCACCCGGTGCGTCCAAAATTCCGAAAAAAATCCGCAATCGCCTCTTTGGCCGGCAATTTGCGAGTTCGACGGTCATCGGCAAAAATGTGGGTTCGCATCGTGCAGGATAGATGCGGAAATCTAAAAAACCGATCGGCACTTCCGTCGAGCCCACCGATCTGGATATATCTCCATAAATGTGCAGGGTGCACTATAAAGGAGCTCACAGATCGGCGCGGAAGTTTCGCTACCGCAACTGCTGCGATATCGCTGCGGACCGATTGATACGGCGGCTTATGCACATGTTCAGATCACCAAGCGCCGAAAATCGCGCTTGTTGGTCTGAACATGTACATAAGCTGCCGTATCAATCGGTCCGCCGAGATATCGCAGCGGTCGCGGCAACGAAACTTTTGAAAGTTTGCCGCCGTCTGCGTTCAACGTGCCGCGGCGGACTCGCGATTTTTCGACGTTGCAGTTTCGCAATGTAACCAGCGCCGCCACCGGGCGCCGCGGCGCCGAATTCTGGAGAAGCAAAGGATTATAGAGGAGTTACATACTACAACATACTACATTATATAGCTTCCGCTTTTGATCAAAAGGTGATCAATATGAAAGGGGTTCCATAACCACCGGTATTTTTATAAACATTGGCGCTGTGTGTTATTCCTTAAAATTGACATGGCAGTGGAAGTGTTAATCTTCCTGGCCCACCATTTCGTTTCAAGGTGCCTGTTTCACGAAGACGTCGATGAGTGTTTTCGAAGATTATTCGGTCGGGAATATTAGTAATATAGGGAACCGTTCAATGTACAATCGTCTAGCTTGTAATCTATGAAATGCATGTCAGTTATTTCGGTGTTCGTTTACATGGTAGAGGACTTCGCTAACTTTTAAAGACACGTCAAACAGCCAAACGTCACTCCATGTAAGCAATTGCAACTGATACAGGTGATGATCACTGGCGGGACGTATTGAAGAATCCACGTGTACAACAGCCGTTCCAAGTTATCGTCAAAAAAAATTTGTACTTCATAAACTCATTAATTTTTTGTATTTAATAAACTTATTGGTATGCGCCATACATTAATGGTATCTCTGTATTAATAGTATCTCTGTATCCTCGAAACAAAGGGGTTTTTCAGAAATCATCAAAGAACAAAATATTCTTAGGATAGGCCAAGGAATAACCACTTGGATTTTGCCGGATGTTTACTTAATGGCTATTTTACCCAAAACAGCTATTCCACTTTTCAAAAAAGAAAGGAAACGATTAGTAGATAATAGTTGTGTGTTTTTTTTTATTGGTATTATTAGAAAAATTACCAACCATAAAACAAATAAATGCGTATGTAAATATGTTATAGATGTAAATAATAAACTTAATAAAGTCGAAACACAGCCTGAATATATAAATATATTTAACCTTTCCGGAGATCTATAAAACTAATGCGGCTTTTTAAAGCTCACGTTATTTTTTAGCTTTCAGTCCACCATCGTGGCACTCAACAAAAAACCAGAAAGATAACTTTGTTTTTAAGATCATGACTATCCGATACCTGAAGTGGATAGCGATCTGTAGAAGCGTTTCGAAATTTATCTCCCATCAGTGCAGCTTTGCTTTTAGGTTAGGTTAGGTTTAAGTGGCAGCTAATGCTCACATAGGCCTCAGATGGGCCCGTTGTGTTACCACGGTACTTGCAGTACAACCCTTCTCAGGGGATTTTGTCAAACCATTTCGAGCCGTGGATGAACCTCATGAGAGTCTGCGCATCTAGTGATGCGAGGTCAGAGAGATCATCCAAGAAAGCTCGGCCTAAGAAGAGCAATCGTGTTGCGGTCAGAGAGGGGCATTGGCATAGGTAATGCTGAACACTCTCCTCTTCCTCCTCGTCCAGGCAGCCTCTGCAGTAGTCCCGCTTCGCTATGCCCAGTCTCTCAGCGTGCTTGCCAATGGGACAGTGTCCCGTGATGACTCCCACTGCCAGTCTGATATCGTTTCTTTTTAGAGAGACGATGTTGGTGCTTCTTTTCCTGTTTCGGTGAGGCCATATTTGCCTGGTTACCTCGCAGGTGTCTTCATCCCTCCACCTTCGCTCCGCTAGGTTCGAGGTTATTTCGGCTATGGTCTCCTTGCACGAGGCAAATGGAATACCAATATCCTGTAATATTTCGGTTGAGTGAAGGCTTGTGCCGTTCTTTGCAAGCTCATCCGCTTTTGCGTTACCTGAGATCCCGCTGTGGCTTGGTACCCACGTGAGTCTCACGTTTGTGTGTGCTGCGAGCTCATTCAGCTTTCTCCGACAGCCAGAGACCACTGCTGAGTTGGTGCACACGCTAGTAACTGCCCGGAGAGCAGCTTGGCTATCGGTGTAAATGTGGATCTGTTCACCAGGGTCCCCATTTACCATCAGCCACTCTGCTGCCCCTTTTATGGCGGTTACTTCCGCCTGTAGAACGCTGCAGTAGTCCGGCAGGCGTAAGCTAATTCTGAGGTTGAGGTCGTTGGAGAAAACTCCGCTGCTTACTTTGTCCTCCCTCCGTGAGCCGTCTGTAAAGACCTGCGTGTGTCCTGCTGGTACCTCTTTCTTTTCCATCCACTCCTCTTTAGATGGTATGTGGTATGAGAAGTTGTTACCAAAAGCAGGTGTTGCTAGACATCGGTCTATGTTTTTGGGCACCCCTTTAAATTCATTGATTATTCCGGCGTGTCCACGATAGTCCGATGTCAACATTCGCACTGACTTTAGTCTAAGTGCTGTGGTAATGGCAAGTTTCTTGCGCATTAAATCGACCGGGGCTATGTCCAGGATTGTCTCCAAGGCTTTCGTAGGCGTCGTTCTCATGGCTCCCGTTATCATGAGCGCCGCCATTCTCTGCACTTTTGTAAGCGCCATTTGATGGACTCTTTTTTTAAGTGCCGGCCACCATATGAAAACGCCGTAGTAGAGTATTGGTGTAACTACGGCTCTGTATAGCCAGAAGGTAATCTTGGGGTTGAGGCCCCAAGACTTCCCCACCGCTCTCTTGCAAGAGTACAGCGCCACCGTTGCTTTCCGTACTCTTTCGTTTATGTTGAGCTTCCAAGATAACTTTCGGTCTAGTATGAGACCTAATTACTTGGCGCTCTCCATGATCGCCAGTTCAGTGCCCTTTAGCATTGGGGGCCTGAATTCTGGGATGTTGTGTTTCCTTGTGAAAACGACTAGCTCGGTTTTCGCCGGGTTGACATCTACGCCACACCTTTTGCACCATTGCGCTAGTTTCGATAGGGCCCCTTCAACAAGTTGCGACATTGTATTGAGGTGTTTCCCTGAGGCCGCTATTGCTACGTCATCCGCATAGGCGACGACCCTGCAGCCGGATTTCCTAAGTTGGAGGAGCAGCTCATTTAGCGTGATGTTCCAAAGCAATGGTGAGAGGACGCCTCCTTGTGGGGTTCCCCTACTCACCTTCCTTCTTATGTGGGATTCTCCCATTGTGGCCCTAATGTTCCTTTCACGGAGCATTTTTCCGATCAGGTGACATAGAGCATTGTCCATGGCTAGTCCAGTTAAGGCTGATTCTATGGCTTCAGGCTTCACGTTGTTAAATGCCCCTTCTATATCGAGGAAGACAACCATCGTGAACTCCTTATGCCTCATCGAGCTCTCTATCTGGTTTACCAAGGCGTGGAGTGCTGTTTCCACGGATTTCCCCTTTGTGCATGCGTGCTGAGACATTGACAGCATTTCAGGGTGTAATGCCTCCTTCATGTGCAAGTCAATCAGTCTTTCAAGTGTCTTTAGCAGGAACGATGATAAGCTGATTGGTCTCAGGTCTTTGGAGGAGGTGTGTGAGGCCTTTCCTCTTTGGGGGAGGTGTAACTATATCTATGGCCTCTTGCAGCTCAACTGGACTGATCCCGTCAGGTCCAGGTGACTTAAAGGGTTTGAAGCTTTTGATGCTCCAGGTTAGCTTATCTCCACCTACAATTCTGTCAGCCAGATACCGAGGTGGAGCAGTTATGGTGGAGTCCACTACACTTATTCAATTGTCTGGAAAGTGTGTATCCATGAGTAGCTCCAGCGTTTCTGTACATGAGGTTGTCCAATTTCCATCTTGCTTCTGTATGAAGCTTTGGACTGCCGGATCCTTAGATAAAATTTTTCGCAGTCGGCTGGCTTCTGAGGTTTCCTCTATTTGCTCGCAGAGCCGAGCAAAGGATGACCTTTTGGCCTTCCTAACCTCCGTTTTGAAATTCCGTAGGCTGTTCTTATAGGCAGTCCACTCATTGGTGCTTTTTGCCTTGTTGAACAGCTTCCTACTTTCCTTTCTTAGGGAGCTTATTAACGGCGTCCACCACCGTGGTTTGCTCTTACCTATCCTGCTCACGACTTTGCATGATGTGCGCATGGCCTTGTTACAGGCACATGTGAACTGTTTTACAGTTCTGTCTAGCTCATCCCCTGTTTTTGGTGTTGGGGGCGGCTCTTCCGATAGAAGACCCGATAGGGTAGTTTGTACTTACCCCAGTCAGTCTTCCGTTTGTCTACAAACTTAGGTCTAGTTTACATCTGTATGCCTACCTTAAATTCAATAAACCTATGATCAGAAAAGGAGTGTTCTTTTGACACTTTCCAATTGCTTACAAGGTTAGGCGTTTTAGTGGAAACGAGTGTAATATCAAGTACCTCCTCTCTCACCGCTGTGGTGAAGGTGGGAGTGTTACCTATATTACATATTTCTAGGTCGGAGGTTAGTATAAATTCTAGTAAAGACTCACCTCTGTTGTTCGTGTCCGAGCTGCCCCATATGGTGTGGTGGGCATTGGCATCGGCTCCAATGATCACGTCCGCCCCTACTCGGTTGGCTTCTGTGATTATACCATGGAAACCCTCTGGGGGACTTTCCTTCTCATGGGCGAAGTATCCTGAGATCATCCATAACCTATGATTAGAAAGTCCCATTGATACAGTGACAGTGTCGCAATCGCTGTGGTTAGGCATCATAAAAGCGTTGATGCTTTTATCCGCCAGGACGCACGAGCGTGGCTTACCTGCGTTGTTTACGTACAGTAACCTGTACTTGTCAGAGCCCAGTCCACAGATCATGGTACCCACGACCCAGGGTTCTTGGATTAGGGCGATGTCGACTCCTCCCTTTGACAGTTGGAGGAGCAGAGCAGCCGAGGCTGCTTTGGAGTGGTGGAGGTTACATTGTATTACCCCCACCATCGCTAAGAGAGTTTTCTGGCACCGCGACGATCGTTACGTCGTTGTCGTCTTCGGTGACAGAGATTAGCGCCAGATTCTCCTCTGCTTCGCTAATCTCATCTAGATGGAGAGGTCCGAACATATTCGTGACCCCCATATCTGACATCTCACTGTCTGAATGTGACCGAGGCTCCCCTTCCCTCGAGGGGATTGGGGTTCTCTGGTCACTCTTGTAAACATTCAGGGTAGTGGAGCCGAAGCCGTAGCTGATCACTCCCTTACTTTCTGCCAGTGGCGCTTGAGATGCTTCGTTTAAGATGACAATTACTTGCCTTCTCATACCCGCTGCCTCGCTAACTTTGATAACGCTCCAATCCTCAGTTGGAAGCATGGGGTTGCTGGTCTGAATTATCTTCAGAATTGTCCTCGGGTCAGAGGGTTCCGTCGGGATCCAGGCTCTCGATCTCGGTCTGCTCGGGATCTTGTCCCTTGAGACAGCCTCGATTCGGGCGCCTGGCCAGACTTCCCCCACTACCCCGATGGCTTGCTGACCTCTGTCAATGACCGCCCATACCAGATGATCTTTCATGATCTCACTGTATGAGCGCTTCGGGAGTCCCTTTTTGTTGGACTGTGGCGAAGGACCCAGTCGTGCCCTTTTTTTCCCTATGAGCGGGGATTCGTCCATCGATCTGTCCTTTCTTTTGGACGATCCCTAGGTTGCCGCCGACTCATGCTCTTTCGTAACTTTAAGGGCCCACTCGAGTTTCGCCTTGTCTTGATCAGACCGCTTTTCCTCCGGGATGCCCTTAAATTTATCGAGGAGTTTGTAAGCCGCACTTTGCTTCTAAGAACAACAATTTGAAATCACTGACTTGAAACCCATGTGAGTGACTAGGGTTAGATATTTTTCATTTGACATTTTGTGAGAGATACATGAACTTAGCAGGTTATTGATTTAAATGATAAATCTAGAATTGGTAAAACCAAACCATTTTATAGATAATCATATAAACTTAATAAAGTCAGAACACAGCCTGAATATATAAATATATTCAACCTTTCCGGAGCCCTGTAAAACTATTGAGTCTTTTTAGGACTACCGAAAACAAATCTCATGTGAAATTTGTCAGTTATTTTATAGCTTTCAGAACAATAACATTGTTTTTTAAGATGATGTATTTCCGATACCTTAAGTGGATAACCATCTGTAGTCGCGTTTCGAGATTTATCTCTCATCAGTACAGCTTTGCTTTTAAGAACAACACTTACTTGAAACTCATGGCTTTCAAGTGGTGATTAGGGTTAGATATTTTTAATTTGACATTTTGTGAGAGAGATATGAACTAGCGATGAAAATTATTGCTTTGGGCAAGGGGGTAAAAGTAGAAGGGGTTAAATTTGCTGGATTTTAGCATGGTAAATATAGAGTTCGTATCTAATTAACATTTCTAATCGCATACAATTAATTATTAATTAAATATAAATACGTCGGAATAGCGGCTGTAAATGTTCCATATTTATTTGGTGTAATTAAATGCAGATTACGGTGTTGGTAATTTCGTTTTATTAAATTTATTAATTACTCGGCCGCAATTTGCGAACTGGGAAAAAGTGCGCGGATTCCGCTGATTATTAACAATACACCGCTCGGTCATTACCGATGGTTAACAAACAGCCGCGAATGATTTATAACTGCCCAAAGATATATAAAAGGCCGCAGCGAATATGGCGGATTCGCCGGGTCAGACGATATATTCCACAGATTTCAAAGCAAATTTATTTAGATTCCGAACAATTGTTCAAACCCACCGCCAGAGACATTATAACAATTTAAATTGGATTACATACGTTCTAATGAATTGTTCACACAACATAAATTATTATTATTTCACATCCAAATGAACAATAACAGAAAAAAACATAGTTAATAATTCCACATTAACAAAAAATAATTTTCCAAATCAAATTTAAATTCGATCCACCTTGTATTCATTAAGTTCCTTCTCCCCTTCACATATTACAATGTTTTTTATTTATTTGCACCCTAACACAAAATACGTACAACAGGAAAAAAATCTTAATTGTTTTTAATTAAATTTTAACATATAAATTAAAATCTCTCCATTGCATCTTTTTTGTATTAATTTGTAATACGTGTAAAACAAACATAAAAGTTGTTTGTAGTAGTTTTTATTCAGATTAAGTTTTTTTTTTGTTACTCGAGAGTGAATCGTTAATGAATTGACCTAAATATGACTGCAGTATCGTCTGTAACAAACAAATACATTCCCTTTTCTACCCCAGTATTTAGTGGTTCTTTTATATCGTTTTTTTTTTCATTCCACTTCTGGCACTAAGCCATTCAGCACGGTCTGATTTATAGAAAATTTTAACCTTCCGTCGCCCAGGCAGGAATTTAAAACAAAAAAAAATCATTTCCCGATTGAAATAAATTACTTTCCAATAATCGATATATTAATGACTTTTTTAATTAAGGAGAATTTAATTGATTGATACGCATTATTTCCCCTAACGCATTTCTCTAATGATTTCATTCCGACTGTCTTCTTGCAAATCTCTAAATTAGTTTCCGTTAAATTTCTGATCTAGTTTTGATCAAGTTACCACTTTGTAAACTAATTTCGCAAAAGATAATTAATCTAAATTGGAGATATGACATTGATGTAGTAGCATCTTGGTCAAAGAAAAAAGATACTCAAAAGTTTAAATTTCTACATATTTGTTTCTAGTGTGTGTGGGGAGAATGATCCAATCCGTGTTAGATTTGAAAAGTTTTGCAGGCAAGTGCCTGTTGAAACTATAGGCTATTTGAAAAAATAATTGAAAATGTTTTGTTCCCCTTTGACGAGGGGAGAAATGCGTAACACCCTATTCTCTGCGGTTTCCTTTCACACTTTTCACAAAAGGTTTTCTAAGACACTACACACCTTTATTTTCCTTTTTTAATTTGCAATTTTTTAATTGCAATCAAAACAACAAACACTATATTAAAGAACGAGTTCAATAAACGCGGATTTTCAGCACGCGTCCATGTTGACAAAAGAAGAACAAACATTTCAACAGATGCTGAATGTGTTGTCTATTCTCAGGAATACACAAATTATTTCGTTTTTGTTATTTCTACTAGTCTCACTCAATTAATTAATTAATTATAAAACTTGAGCGCTCTTATGGCTCAATCGGATTGGGGTGAGTTTTTCGCACAAGGGGTTAGTTAGGTTTTTCTAACTTCTATCTAAAATCATACCACGTTTTATCAAAATCCGATTGGTTTTTTGGCCCGTAATTTCAAAAGGCGCACAAAAATTTCCAAAATTCACGAAAGCCGTATTTACAAACCTACAAATTTGAAATTTGCAATTTGTGAGATATCGTAAGAATATAAAATTATACCAAGTTTCATCAAAATCCGTCGATTGGTTTGTCCGTAATTGCAAAAGGCGCACCAAAAAATTACTTCAAAAATTCACAAAAGCCGTATTTACAGAGCTACAATTTTGAAATTTGGCAATTTTTGGAACCTCATAAGAATATCAAATGTAATTGCAAAAAGCGCACAAAAATTTCCAAATTTTACCAAAGCCGCATTTACCAAGTTACAACTTCCAAATTTGGTAATTTGTGATATCTTGTAAGAATATCAATTCATATCTAGTTCATCACAATCCGTCGATTTATTTGTCCGTAATTGCAAAAGACGCACAAAAATTTACAAATTTCAAAAACTCACGAGAGCCGTATTTACACAGCTACAATTTTGAAATTTGGCAATTTGTGAAATTTCACAAGATTATCAAATCATACCAAGTTTCATCATAATCCGTCGATTGGTTTGTCCGTAATTGCAAAAGGCACACAAAACTTTACAAACCTCAAAAATTCACAAAAGCCGTATTTACAAAGCTAGAATTTTGAAATTTGGCAATTTGTGGGACCTTGTAAGAATATCAAATCGTACCAAGTTTCATCAAAATCCGTCTATTGATTTGTCCGTAATTGCAAAAAACGCAAAAAAAATATAAATTTCAAAAATTCACGAAAGCCGTATTTACAAAGCTACAGTTTGGGAATTTGTGAGATCTCATACGAATATAAAATCATACCACGTTTTATCAAAATCCGTGGATTAGTTTGCCCATGATTTCAAAAGGCACACAAAAATTTTCAAAATTCACGAAAGCTGTATTTACAAAGCTATAAATTTTAAATTTGGCAATTTGTGAGATTTCACAAGAATATCAAATCCTACCAAGTTTCATCAAAATTCGTTGATTGATTTGTCCGTAATTACAAAAGGCGCACAAAAATTAACAAATTTCAAAAATTCACAAAAGCCGTATTTACAAAGCTAGAATTTTGAAATTTGGGAATTTGTGAAACCTCGTAAGAATATCAAATCGTACCAAGTTTTATCAAAATCCGTCGATTGATTTATTCGTAATTGCAAAAGGCGCACAAAAATTAACAAACTTCAAAAATTCACAAAAGCCGTCTGTTTCGACTTCCGGTTTTCGGCTTAGACTTCCGTGCTACCATTTCCGGCCGGGCGCGCGGGAAAATTCAAAAAATGCGGGGGCGTATTCAAAATTAATTACATGGGGCTAGAAACAAACCCCGCGGGGCAATAAGTAAGTCAAATTCAAATCAATTCAATTCAAATTAATTCAAATCAATTCAAATCAAATCAAATCAATTCAATTAAAATCAATTCAATTCAACACAACTCAATTCAAATCAATTCATATCAATACAAATCAAGTCAATGCACAATTCAATTCAAAATCAATCCACATCAATTCAATTCAGCTCAATTCAAATCAATTCAATTCAATTCTCAATTCAATTCAAAATCAATCCAAATCAAGTCAAATCAAAACAATTCAAATCAATTCAAATCAATTCAAATCAATTCAAATCAATTCAAATCAATTCAATTCAATGCAATGCAATGCAATGCAATGCAATGCAATGCAATGCAATGCAATACAATGCAATGCAATGCAATGCAATGCAATGCAATGCAATGCAATGCAATGCAATGCAATGCAATGCAATGCAATGCAATGCAATGCAATGCACTACAATGCTATGCAATGCAATGCAATGCAATGCAATGCAATGCAATGCAATGCAATGCATTGCAATGCTATGCAATGCAATGCAATGCAATGCAATGCAATGCAATGCAATGCAATGCAATGCAATGCAAAGCAATGCAATGCAATGCAATGCAATGCAATGCAATGCGATGCGATGCGATGCGATGCGATGCGATGCGATGCGATGCGATGCGATGCGATGCGATGCGATGCGATGCGATGCGATGCGATGCGATGCGATGCGATGCGATGCGATGCGATGCGATGCGATGCAATGCAATGCAATGCAATGCAATGCAATTCAATTCAATTCAATTCAATTCAATTCAATTCAATTCAATTCAATTCAATTCAATTCAATTCAATTCAATTCAATTCAATTAAATTCAATTCAATTCAACTCAACTCAACTTAATTCAAATTAATTCAAATCAATTCAAATCAATACAAATCAATTCAATTCACAATTCAATTCAAAATCAATCCCAATCAATTCAATTCACCTCAATTCAAATCAATTCAATTCAATTCTCAATTCAATCCAAATCAAGTCAAATCAAAACAATTCAAATCAATTCAAATCAATGCAAATCAATTCAAATCAATTCAAATCAATTCAAATTAATTCAAATCAATTCAAATCAATTCAAATCAATTCAATTCAATGGAATGCAATGCAATGCAATGCAATGCAATGCAATGCAATGCAATGCAATGCAATGCAATGCAATGCATAGCAATGCAATGCAATGCAATTCAATTCAATTAAATTCAATTCAATTCAATTAAATTCAATTCAATTCAACTCAACTCAACTTAATTCAAATTAATTCAAATCAATTCAAATCAATACAAATCAACTCAATTCACAATTCAATTCAAAATCAATCCAAATCAATTCAATTCACCTCAATTCAAATCAATTCAATTCAATTCTCAATTCAATTCAAAATCAATCCAAATCAAGTCAAATCAAAACAATTCAAATCAATTCAAATCAATGCAAATCAATTCAAATCAATTCAAATCAATTCAAATTAATTCAAATCAATTCAAATCAATTCAAATCAATTCAATTCAATGCAATGCAATGCAATACAATGCAATGCAATGCAATGCGATGCAATGCAATGCAATGCAATGCAATGCAATGAAATGCAATGCAATGCAATGCAATGCAATGCAATGCAATGAAATGCAATGCAATGCAATGCAATGCAATGCAATGCAATGCAATGCAATGCAATGCAATGCAATGCAATGCAATGCAATGCAATGCAATGCAATGCAATGCAATGCAATGCAATGCAATGCAATGCAATGCAATGCAATGCAATGCAATGCAATGCAATGCAATGCAATGCAATGCAATGAAATGCAATGCAATGCAATGCAATGCAATGCAATGCAATGCAATGCAATGAAATGCAATGCAATGCAATGCAATGCAATGCAATGCAATGCAATGCAATGCAATGCAATGCAATGCAATGCAATGCAATGCAATGCAATGCAATGCAATGCAATGCAATGCAATGCAATGCAATGCAATGCAATGCAATGCAATGCAATGCAATGCAATGCAATGCAATGCAATGCAATGCAATGCAATGCAATGCAATGCAATGCAATGCAATGCAATGCAATGCAATGCAATGCAATGCAATGCAATGCAATGCAATGCAATGCAATGCAATGCAATGCAATGCAATGCAATGCAATGCAATGCAATGCAATGCAATGCAATGCAATGCAATGCAATGCAATGCAATGCAATGCAATGCAATGCAATGCAATGCAATGCAATGCAATGCAATGCAATGCAATTCAATTCAATTCAATTCAATTCAATTCAATTCAACTTAACTCAACTTAATTCAAATTAATTCCAATCAATTCAAATCAATACAAATCAATTCAATTCAATTCACAATTCAATTCAAAATCAATCCAAATCAATTCAATTCACCTCAATTCAAATCAATTCAATTCAATTAAATTCTCAATTCAATGCAAAATCAATCCAAATCAAGTCAAATCAAATTAATTGAAATCAATTCAAATTAATTCAAATCAATTCAACTAGATAAATGGGGCTATAAACAAACCCCGCGGGGACAAGAAGTAAGCCCTTTGATGCTAGAGACTAGAAACAAGCCCGACGAGGCTAGATACATACGATAGGGCCGAACTAGATTCTTCGTTCTCGACCCTCCTTCCCGCCTTCCGCCTCCGGCCAAACAGCTTTCAAACAGCTTTCAAACAGCTTTAAACAGCTTTTAAGAGCTTTCAAACAGCTATAAACAGCTTTCAATCAGCTTTCAAACAGCTTGCAACAGCTTGTTTTGCCGGAGGCGGGAGTCGGGGTGGCGGGGAGGAGGGTCGAGAACGAAGGATCTAGTTCGGCCCTATCGTATTTATCTAGCCTCGTCGGGCTTGTTTCTAGTCTCTAGCATCATAGGGCTTACTTCTTGCCCGCGCGGGGTTTGTTTTTAGCCCCATGTATCTAGTTGAATTGATTTGAATTGATTTGATTTGACTTGATTTGGATTGATTTTGAATTGAATTGAGAATTTAATTGAATTGAATTGATTTGATATGAGCTGAATTATTTTGGATTGATTGTGAATTGAATTGTGAATTGAATTGAGTTGTATTGATTTGAATTGAGTTGAGTTGAATTGAATTGATTTGAATTGATTTGAATTGATTTGAATTGATTTGAATTGATTTGAATTGATTTGAATTGATTTGAATTGATTTGAATTGATTTGAATTGATTTGAATTGATTTTAATTGATTTGAATTGATTTGAATTGATTTGACTTGATTTGGATTGATCTCGAATTGAATTGAGAATTGAATTGATTTGAATTGAGCTGAATTGAATTGATGTGGATTAATTTTGTATTGAATTGTGAATTGAATTGATTTGTATTGATTTGAATTGAGTTGTGTTGAATTGAATTGATTTGATTTGATTTGAATTGATTTGAATTGATTTGAATTGATTTGAATTGATTTGAATTGATTTGAATTGATTTGAATTGATTTGAATTGATTTGAATTGATTTGAATTAATTTGAATTGATTTGAATTGATTTGAATTGATTTGAATTGATTTGAATTGATTTGAATTGATTTGAATTGATTTGAATTGATTTTAATTGATTTGAATTGATTTGAATTGATTTTAATTTATTTTATTTGATTTGAATTGAATTGATTTAAATTTGACTTACTTCTTGCCCAGCGGGGTTTGTTTCTAGCCCCATGTAACTAATTTTGAATCCGCCCCCGCATTTTTTGAATTTTCCCGCGCGCCCGGCCGGAAATGGGGGCCTGGAAGTCTAAGCCGGAAACCGGAAGTCGAAACCGGAAACCGGAAGTCGAAACCGGAAAATCGGAAGTGTCAAGGTCGGGAGGCGGGAGGGGTGGAGGAGGGTGAGGAGGATCGAAAACATGACATCTATCCCTACTACTACGTTTCATCAAACTTCGTGGATTGGTTTGCCTATAATTTCAAAAGGCACACAAAAATTTCCAAAATTCACGAAAGCCGTATTTACAAAAGCTACAATTTTGAGATTTGGGAATTTGCGAGATCTCGTAGGAATATCAAATCAAACAACGTTTTATTAAAATCCATCGATTGGTTTACCCGTAATTTCAAAAGGCGCACAAAACATGTCAAATATTCACGCTAATACGGTAACTGATTTTCACTATCACATCGTAAAAGTAGACCTGGCACGTCAGCAGTTCAAAATGTGAAAATTTAAAAAAGGTTCGCCACCCCTGATAGAGAGTGATTCAGTCCTAAAACGAGATATTGAAAAGTTGCACAGCTGATCTTGATATGGATGCCACGGTTGCGCTTATCTCAATCGCTTTTATCTGGCCAGTTACAAATGTTTACAACGATCCGAACACATTCCGACGCCGAGCACGCTCATATCTGCACACGGTTATATTTACTGAATTATCAGATCCACTAATTTTAACCGAAAAGGAAACTCACTAATTACTATTAATAACAGTTTACATAAAGTTTAACACTCACAAAAATTTAACGGAACGTAAGCTTATTTGGTGCAATATTTGTTTCATGTCTCCAGCATCAGGTAATAGAAGACAATTGCAAATTATCTACAAAATGTTATGTTATGTTTTTATTATTGAAACAAATGCCAATTAAATTATTTGAATAAAACTAATTATGTGATTTGTTTCATTATTCATAATGTTTTTTGTGAATTCATAACGTTTTTTTTTTTAATTTTTGAATTTGTTTCATAGTTTTATTCAAATATAGTTTTCATATAGTTAAGGATAAAACAATTAACTCTTTAAATGCCAATTAGATACCCAAATGGCATTTATTCCAATAGACAAGTTTGGTTACTTGTCTAAAGTGACAAGTTACCAGATGTCTCTGGGCCCTTTTCTTTTCTTATCCAGAAACATATTCAAGTCTTCTTCTTTTTTCTTCATCAAATATTCCACGTTTAAAGTTTCTAGCGGTTATAAAAATGTTTATGTGTTTATTATTAAACGTAACATGTGTTTGGGCTTAAGGATCTCCGGAGGAAAAACGGTTGCGGCATTACTGAACGTGATCCGCAATTTTTAAAGCTTCCCTATCTCTTAATTCCAGTCAACATTTATATCGTTCCGCATTTGTATATATGTATCTTTTTATTTTGTTATCCTCGACTTAGCCATTTCTTTTAGCTCACAGCATTTTTCATGTCTATATCCTTTAGAGAAGACACAGGGGGAAAAACGATAAACATAGCTATTTGTAATAATTAACTCAAATCCACTTTTACTGCGTTGGTCATTTTCTTGTTATTATTCTCTTTCGTCCTTTTTTTCTCTACAGTTCTGTATTGCAACACGCATTCATTTCCTCCAACACGCATCACAATACTTTCTTATTTACAATTTATTGCCGAAATTATGTTTTATTGACTTTTTTTATGGAATTATTGACCATTCCACGTTATTCCACATATAAAATCATTCTCTTGAATTTCACCAACATCAATCAAATTATCACTTTCTTTGTTTACATGAATAAGAATATCAAACCATACCAAGTTTCATCAAAATCTGTCGATTGGTTTGTCCGTAATTGCAAAAGGCGCACAAAAATTTACAAATTTCTAAAATTCACAAAAGCCGTATTTACTAAGCTACAATTTTGAAATTTGGCAATTTGTGGGACCTCTTAAGAATATCAAATCGTACTACGTTTCATCAAAATTCGTGGATTTGTTTGCCCATAATTTCAAAAAGCACACAAAAATATCCAAAATTCACAAAAGCCGTATTTACAAAGCTACAATTTTGAAATTTCGCAATTTGTGAGATTTCGCAAGATTATCAAACCATAGTTTCATCATCCAAGTTTCATCAAAACCCGTGGATTGGTTTGTCCGTAATTGCAAAAGGCGCACAAAAATTTACAAACCTCAAAAATTCACAAAAGCCGTATTTACAAAGCTACAATTTTGAAATTTGGCAATTTGTGGGACCTTGTAAGAATATCAAATCACATTACGTTTCATCAAAATCCGTCGATTGGTTTGTCTGTAATTGCAAAAGGCGCAAAAATTTACAAACTTCAAAAATTAACAAAAGCCGTATTTACAAAGCTACAATTTTGAAATTTGGGAATTTGTGAAATCTCGTAAGAATATTAAATCATACCAAGTTTCATCAAAGTCCGTCGATTGATTTGTCCGTAATTGCAAAAGGCGCGCAAAGATTAACAAACTTCAAAAATTCACAAAAGCCGTATTTACAAAGCTACAATTTTGAAATTTGAAAATTTGTGAGATCTCGTAAGAATATCACATCATATTCTGCTTACGAGTTTTTGACAATTTTATTTTCTTAGAAATTCCATATAAATATAAATGTGATGTGATGTGATGAGTCAGATTATATGATAAGTCCATACTGATAAAGCCAAAAGGCAGAAACGCGTGAAAATGTTGAACTTAACGTTAAAAACAATACGACATCAAGACCACTGACAGCTACTTAAAAATGACATTTGATAATTTGTTCCATTTAAAATGTTCATGTATGTTCATGTATGTTTATGTATGTTCATGTATGTTCATGTATGTTTACATATGTTCATGTATGTTCATGTATGTTCTTGTATGTTCATGTTCATGTATGTTCATGTATGTTCATGTATGTTCATGTATGGATGTTCATAATTATTTTCATTTGTCAGGATGTCATATCATCGGGACCTCGTAGACTCTCTTAGCAGTTAAATGCAGGAAGCACACCGTACTTATAATTATAATTTATTTATGTTATTAGTCAATTTTTGAATTAAAGAACATAATTTCCTTAATTCTTTTCATAAAATATAAAAGTGTGTTCATAAATGTCATTGCTTTGTAAAGCTTTGTATATACGGCTTTCGTGAATTTTGGAAATTTTTGTATGCTTTTTGAAATAATGCGCATACCAATCCACGAATTTTGATGAAACGTAGTATGTTTCATCAAAATTCGTGGTTTGGTATGCCCATAATTTCAAAAAGCACACAATTTCCAAAATTCACGAAAGCCGTATTTACAAAGCTACAGTTTTGAAATTTGGCAATTTATGAGATTTCGCAAGATTATCAAATGATACCAAATTTCATCAAAATCCGTGGATTGGTTTGTCCGTAATTGCAAAAGGCGCACAAAAATTTACAAACCTCAAAAATTTACAAAACAGTATTTACAAAGCTACAATTTTGAAATTTGGCATTTTGTGGGACCTTGTAAGAATATCAAATCATTCTACGTTTCATCAAAATCCGTCGATTGGTTTGTCTGTAATTGCAAAAGGCGCACAAGAATTAACAAACTTCAAAAATTCGCAAAAGCCGTATTTACAAAGCTACAATTTTGAAATTTGGCATTTTGTGGGACCTCGTGAGAATATCAAATCATACTACGTTTCATCAAAATTCGTGGATTGGTTTTGCCCATAATTTCAAAAAGCTTTTTTTGTGGAATTATTGATCATTCCACTTTATTCCACATATAAAATCATTCTCTTTAATTTCACCAACATCAATCAAAATATCACTTTCTTTATTTACATGAATTCCAGTTTATAAAATTGCATTTTTGCGAAAGTGTTTGTAATTCCATGCCATATTTAGTTACTAACACAACATACATTACAATATTGCAAACAAATTGCTAACATTTTGTTTTTTTTTAAGTAAAACTTCTTTAGGCGCGACTTATAACGTTGAATAAAGTCTATATTTTGCTTACGTAGTTCTTGACAATTTATTTTTTTTTAGAAATTGCATATAAATATAATTGTGATGTGATGTGATGAGTGAGATTATATGATAAGTCCATACTGATGAAGCCAAAAGGCAGAAACGCGTGAAATTGTTGAACTTAACACTAAAAACAAAGCGACATAACCTCAAGACCACTGACAGCTACTTAAAAAAGACATTTGATAATTTGTTCCATTTAAAAATGTTCATGTATGTTCACGTATGTTAATGTATGTACATGTATGTTCATGTATGTTCATGTATGTTCATGTATGTTATGGATGTTCATAATTATATTCATTTGTCAGGATGTCATATCATCGGGACCTCGTGGACTCTCTTAGCAGTAAAATGCAGGAGCTGCACCGTACTAATAATTATAATTTATTTATGTTATTGGTTAATTTGTGAATTAAAGAACATAATTTGCTTAATTCTTTTCATAAAATATAAAAGTGTTTTCATAAATGTCATATTTTTAAGTAAAACTAAAACTTTTTTATCGACTGACTTAAACTTGAACTACCCGACTAGGAATATAGTAAGGCATATTATATAATCTATTCGGCTCTAATGAGGCATTTCGAACTGTTTCCGAAATGTAAAAAGCCTCATTCAAATCTTTTCCCGTCCTAATTAGAAAAGCCCAACTTAAGCAAACCTTTGGAAGTCCTAACTTACATCTAATGAGGTCTTACAAACTATAAGCGAACTGTGGTGAGCCTCATTTGAACCTTCTCCCGTTCTAATTCTTCTTCTTCTTCTTCATGTGCCATCTCCTACTCGGAGGTTAGCTACCAACAAGGTATAAATATAAAGGTAATCTCCACTTTCGACAATGCCGCTCTGACTAATTCCTTTGAAGTACACCGGAACCAATCTCTAAGATTTTTCAACCTGGAAATCCGGCGTCTTCCCACACTTCTAATTCCTGCAATCTTCCCCTGCATTATGAGCTGTAATATTTCATACCTTTCTCCTCTCATAGTATGTCCCAGGTATTCCAGTTTCCTACATTTAATTGTTTCTATAAATTCTTTCCCATCGTTCTCATTAGGAAAGCCTAACTTAGGCAAATCTTTGGAAGTCCTTACTTCCATCTAATGAGTCTTTCCGAACTATTACCGAACTGTGGCAAGCCTGGCAAGCCTCATTCAAACCTTCTCCCGTCCTAATTATGAAATCTTAGCTTCGAAATATCTTTGGAAGTCCTAACTTCCATCTAATTGGGCCTTCCGAACTATTACCGAACTATGGCAAGCCTCATTCGAACCTTCTCCCGTCCAAATTAGGAAAACCTGGCAAGCCTCATTCAAACCTTCTCCCGTCC
Source organism: Phosphuga atrata (assembly GCA_944588485.1). NCBI lineage: Eukaryota > Metazoa > Arthropoda > Insecta > Coleoptera > Silphidae > Phosphuga > Phosphuga atrata. The sequence goes on from OX155907.1 coordinate 25,149,735, forward strand.
TAATTAAAAAAGCTTAACTTGAGAATATCTTTGGAAGTCCTAACTTCCATCTAATTGGACCTTCCGGACTATTACCGAACTGTGGCAAACCTCATTCGAACCTTCTCCCGTCCTAATTGGGAAGCCTGGCAAGCCTCATTCAAACCTTCTCCCGTCCTAATTAGGAAAGCTTAACTTGGGAATATCTTTGGAAGTCCTAACTTCCCTCTAATTGTGCCTTCGGAATTATTACCGAACTGTGGCAAGCCTCGTTCGAACCTTCCCCCGTCCTAATTAGGAAAACCAGGCAAGCCTCATTCAAACCTTCTCTTGTCCTAATTTGGAAAGCTCTTTCATTCTCTTTCATTCCCCCGTTCTAATTAGGAAAGCCTAACTTAGGCTAAACTTTGGAATTCCAAACTTCCATCCAATGACGTCTTCCTCACTATTACAGAACTGTGGCAAGCCTCATTCGAACCTTCTTCTGTCCTAATTAGGAAAGCCTGACAAGCCCCATTCAAAACTTATCCCGCTCTAATTAGGAAAGCTTAACTTCGGAATATTTTTAGGAAGTCCTAACATCCATCTAATTGGGCCTTCCGAACTATTACCGTACTGTGGCAAACCTCATTCGAACTTTCTTCCGTCCTAATTAGGAAAGCCTGGCAAGCCTCATTCAAATCTTCTCCCGCCCTAATTGGGAAAGCTTAACTTCGGAATATCTTTGGAAGTTCTAACTTCCATCTAATTGGGCCTTCCGATCTATTACAGAACTGCGGCAAGCCTCATTCGAAACTTCTCCCGTCCTAACTAGAAAATAGGAAAGCCCTGGCAAGCCTCATTCAAGCCTTCTCCCGTCCTAATTAGGAAACCTTAACTTCGGAATATCTTTGGAAGTCCCATCTTCCATCTAATTGGGCCTTCCGAACTATTACCGAACTGTGGCAAGCCCTATTCGAAACTTCTTCTGTCCTAATTAGGAAAGCCTGGCAAGCCTCATTCAAACCTTCTCCCGTTCTAATTAGGAAAGCCTAACTTTGGAAGTCCTAACCTCCACCTAATGAGGCCTTCCGAACTGATACCGAACTGCTTTATTAATGTCATTGTGCGCATGCGTACTCTTTCCCAAAAGACTATTTCCATATTTGGCCAAGAGATAGCTTCAGTTACTTATTATTCTTTCAAATACTTTATAGTGCATCAAACACCTCCGTATTTTTTAAGATGTACTTTTAAATTGCGTTTTAATAAGCTTCCGAATCAGGCTTGCGAATTAGGAACGAAGCCGGACGTGCGTTACAAATGTGATGACGGCCTAATGCGGTTGCCTCATTTGGAACGAACACAGAGTTCGGCATGCCCAATTCGTTTCAAACAAAAACCGAACTGAAATTCCAAGTTCGTTGCAAGTTTAGCTTCCCAATGTATTCTGAATTAGGCTTCCTAATTAGGAACGAAGCCGGACATGCGTTATATATGTAATGACGGCATAACGCGGTTGCCTTATTTTTAACGAACACAGAGTGCGGCATGTCTAATTCGTTCCTAATAAAAACCAAACTAAAATTTCAAGTACGGTGCAAGTTTGGCTTCCGAATGTGTTCCGAATTAGGCTTCCTAATTACGAACGCAGGCGGACTTGCGTTACAAATGTGAGGACGACCTAATGAGGCCTCTGACGATTTTTGCAAAATTGAAGAAATATGAAAATTTGTAAAAGACAGACAAATTAAGGTAACTAATTGAAACTTGCAGAAATTGTTTGTGTTAATTTAAGTAATAATTGTGCAGAATTTCAGATTTTTAAATAAAAAATTGTGGATTTTGGAAAAAAAAACGATTTTACGATTTTTGCCAAATTCAAGAAATGTGAAAATTCGTAAAAGATAGACAAATAAAGTAAACTAATTGAAACTTGCAAGAATTATTTGTTTGAGTTTTAGTAATAATTCTGCAAAATTTCAGATTTTTAAACAGAAAATTGTGCATTTTAGAAAAAAAAAGATTTTCCGATTTTTGCCAAATTCAAGAAATATGAAAACTCGTAAAAGACAGACAAATAAAGTCAACTATTTGAAACTTGCAGACATTGTTTGTGTTAGTTTTAGTAATAATTTTGCAAAATTTCAGATTTTTAAACTGAAAATTGTGGATTCTAGAAAAAAAACGATTTTCTGTTTTTTAAAAAATTCAAGAAATATGAAAATTCGTAAAAGTCAGACAAATAAAGTAAACTAATTGAAACTTGCAAAAATTATTTGTGTGCGTTTTAGTAATAATTCTGCAAAATTTCAGATTTTTAAACTAAAAATTGTGGATTTTAGAAAAAAAAAAACATTTTCCAAGTACGGTGCAATTGTGGCCTCCGAATGTGTTTGTTCTGAATTAGGCTTCCTAATTTGGAACGAAACCGGACGTCGTTACAAATGTGATGACGGCCTAATGCGGTTGCCTCATTTGGAACGAGCATGGAGTTCGGCATGCCTGATTTGTTCCTAATAAAAACCGAACCGAAATTTAAAGTTCCTTGCAAGTTTGGCTTCCGAATGTGTTCTGAATTAGGCTTCTTAATTAGGAACGAAGCCAGACGTGCCTTACAAATGTGATGACGACCTAATGCGGTTGCCTCATTTGGAACAAACACGGAGTTCGACATGCCTAATTCGTTCCTAACAAAATCCGAAATTAAATTCCATGTTCGTTGTAAGTGTGGCTTCCGAATGTGTTCTGAATTAGGCTTCCTAATTAGGAACAAAGCCGGATGTGCGTTACAAATGTGATGACGTCCTAATGCGGTTGCCTCATTTGGAACGAACACAGAGTTCGGCATGCCTAATTCGTTCCTAACAAAAGCCGAACTGAAATTCCAAGTGCGTTGCAAGTGTGGCTTCCGAATTTGTTCTGAATTAGGCTTCCTAATTAGAAACAAAGCCTGACGTGCTGTTTTGAACGAACACGGAGTTCAGCATATCCAATTTGTTCATAATAAAAACCGATCTGAAATTTAAAGTTCCTTGCAAGTTTAGCTTCCCAATGTGTTCTGAATTAGGTTTCCTAATTAGGAACGAAGCCGGACATGCGTTGCATATGTGATGACGGCATAACGCGGTTGCCTTATTTTTAACGAACACAGAGTTCGGCTTGCCTAATTCGTTCCTAATAAAAACCAAACTAAAATTCCAAGTACGGTGCAAGTTTGGTTTCCAAATGTATTCTGAATTGAGGTTCCTAATTAGAAACGCAGGCGGACTTGCGTTACAAATGTGAGGACGACCTAATGGGGCCTTTGACGATTTTCCGATTTTTGCCAAATTGAAGAAATATGATAATTCGTAAAAGACAGACAAATTAAGGGAACTAATTGAAACTTCCAGAAATTATTTGTGTAAGTTTTAGTAATAATTGTGCAAAAATTCTGATTTTTAAACTAAAAATTGTGGATTTTAGAAAAAAAATCGATTTTCCGATTTTTGCAAAATTCAAGAAATATGAGAATTCGTAAAAGACAGACAAATAAAGTGAACTATTTGAAACTTGCAAAAATTGTTTTTGTTAGTTTTAGTAACTATTTTGCAAAATTTCAGAGTTTTAAACTGAGAATTGTGGATTTTGGAAAAAAAAAATTCCGATTTTTTCAAAATTCAAAAAATATGAAAATTCGTAAAAGACAGACAAATATAGTAAACTAATTGAAACTTGCAGAAATTATTTGTGTGAGTTTTAGTAATAATTGAGCAACATTTCAGATTTTGAAAGTAAAAATTGTGGATTTTAGAAGAAAAATACGGTTTTCCGATTTTTGCAAAATTCAAGAAATATGAAATTTCGTGAAAAACAGACAAATAAAGTAAACTAATAGAAACTTGCAAAAATTGTTTGTGTTAGTTTTAGTAATACTTTTGCAAAATTTCAGATTTTTAAACTGAAAATTGTGGATTTTTGGAAACGTCCACCCAATGAGGCCTTCCGAACTATTACCGAACTGCTTTATTAGTGTCAATTGAAATTCCAAGTATGGTGCAATTGTGGCCTCCGAATGTGTTCTGAATTAGGCTTCCTAATTTGGAACGAATGTTACAACGGCCTAATGCGGTTGCCTCATTTGGAACGAACACAGGGTTCGGCATGCCTAATTTGTTCCTAATAAAAACCGAACTGAAACTTTAAAGTTCCTTGCAACTTTGGTTCCGAATTTGTTCAGAATTAGGCTTCCTAATTAGGAACGAAGCCGGACATGCGTTACATATGTGATGACTGCATAACGCGGTTGCCTTATTTTTAACGAACACAGAGTTCGGCATGCCTAATTCGTTCCTAATAAAAACCAAACTAAAATTCCAAGTACGGTGCAAGTTTGGTTTCCGAATGTGTTCTGAATTAGGCTTCTAATTAGGAACGCAGCTGGACTTGCGTTCAAATGTGAGGACGACCTAATGAGGCCTTTGAAGATTTTCCGATTTTTGCAAAATTGAAGAAATACGAAAATTCGTCAAAGACAGACAAATTAAGGGAACTAATTGAAACTTGCAGAAATCATTTGTGTGAGTTTTAGTAATAATTGTGCAAAATTTCAGATTTTTTAACTAAAAATTATGGATTTTAGAAAAAAAAAACGATTTTCCGTTTTTTGCAAAATTCAAGAAATATGAAAATTCGTAAAAGACAGACAAATAAAGTGAACTATTTGAAACTTGCAAAAATTGTTTGTGTTAGTCTTAGTAATAATTTTGCAACATTTCAGATTTTTAAACTGAAAATTGTGGATTTTAGAAAAAAAAAAGATTTTCCGATTTTTTCAAAATTCAATAAATATGAAAATTCGTAAAAGACAGACAAATAAAGTAAACTAATTGAAACTTGCAGAAACTATTTGTGTGAGTTTTAGTAATAATTGTGCAAAATTTCAGACTTTTAAACTAAAAATTGTGGATTTTAGAAAAAAAAACACGATTTTCCGATTTTTGCAAAACTCAAGAAATATGAAAATATGTAAAAGACAGACAAATAAAGTGAACAAATTGAAACTTGCAGAAATTGTTTGTGTGAGTTTTAGTAATAATTGTGCAAGATTTCAGATTTTTTAACTAAAAATTGTGGATTTTAGTAAAAAAAAAACGATTTTCCGATTTTTGCAAAACTCAAGAAATATGAAAATATGTAAAAGACAGACAAATGAAGTGAACAAATTGAAACTTGCAGAAATTGGTTGTGTGAGTTTTAGTAATAATTTGGCAACATTTCAGATTTTTAAACAGAAAATTGTGGATTTTAGAAAAAACAAAACGATTTTCCGATTTATGCAAAATTCAAGAAATATGAAAATTCGTGAAAGACAGACAAATAAAGTGAACTATTTGAAACTTGCAGAAATTGTTTGTGTTAGTTTAAGTAATAATTTTGCAAAATTTCAGATTTTTAAACTGAAAATTGTGGATTTTAGGAAAAAAAAAGATTTTCCGATTTTTTCAAAATTCAGCCTCAGCCTGGGCCTCAAAAGACAGCCTACTGCGGTTGCCTCATTTGGAACGAACACAGTTCATAGTTCACAGTTCATAGTTCGGCTAGCCTAATTTGTTCCTAAATATAACCTATTTTTGAAAAATAAATATTGAATGATTGGAAATTTCTATTCATTATTATTATTATTTCTATTCATTCTAAATTAATAGAAATAATATTATGATACACGTGACATCTTGTCAAGTTTAATACCATTAGCACGTCAAGTGTAAGAAATGAATTTAACAGAATTAGAAAGGATACAAATTCTGATAATCGTTGGTTATGGGGATCGTATGAGAACTCACGCAGAAGCGTCAAATTTATTTAATGACACTCATCCAAACGTTATCCCTATCAGTAGGTCCACAGTGACACGAACCGTTCAAAAATTTGAAGAAACCGAAAGTGTGAATAGTCGTAGTTCCTCTGGTAGACCCAGGACGTCAACAAATGTTGACGGGGCACTAAATATTTTGCTGGATATAGCCGAACGCCCACAGAATTCCATCAGTAGCTCTGAAGACCATGATATCTCTAAAACGACAGTGAGAAGAAAATTAAAGAAGGAAAGGTTTAAACCATACTAAGCCCAATTAGTTCAGGAATTATCTGAAGATGACTTTGACTGCAGGGTTGAATTTTCAGAAATAGTGTCTCAACTAATAAATGATAACGATAATTTTATGAAGAACTTGTGATGTCAGATGAAGCCACGTTCCAATTGAATGGTTGTGTGAATAGACACAACTGTAGATACTGGCATAAAATAAATCTACACGTAAAAATTGAACAAAAAACCGAAATTAAATTCCAAGTTCGTTGCAAGTGTGGCTTCCGAATGTCTTCTGCATTAGGAAATTCTGCATTTTCCGATTTTTTCAAAATTCAGCCTCAGTCTCAGTCTCAAAAGACAGCCTACTGCGGTTGCCTCATTTGGACGTTCGACACGCCTAATTCGTTCTTAACAAAAACCGAAACTAAATTCCAAGTTCGTTGTAAGTGTGGCTTCCGAATATGTTCTGAATTAGGCTTCCTAATTAGAAACAAAGCCGGACGTGCGTTACAAATATGATGACGCCCTAATGCCGTTGCCTCATTTGGAACGAACACAGAGTTCGGCATGCCTAATTTGTTCCTAATAAAAAACGAACTGAAATTCCTAGTCGGGTATGCTTGAATTTATTTCTATTTTTATAAAGTTTTATCTTAATAATGATATTATTTTTGTCGAAACAAATTTTGAACTAACCTATGTGTATTGGATTTTCTGTTATTTGCAGTAAATTACTCGAAATTGCTTCGAATAAAAGTTTATTATTCATAACAAATCAATTTATGAACAAATAAATTAAATGGAAATGAAATAAATTGCAAACGAAAAAGATGAAATGATGTTTTTGTTTTGTTAAAAATGGCGCTTGGTTTAACAAATTTGATAGTAGATAATGTTATTATAAAACGCAATTGAATAAGTATTCCTTGAAGATCAATTTGTCGAAAATCCGTGAATGCTTGATTCCATTTACTCTCCTTTGTTCCTATCCCGTTTATTAAATAAATAGAAAATTTAATTTTGTGATATTTTTTGTGTTTCATTCTATCAGGATGTTGTAGGGGAAGGAAACAAAGTAACAAACAGCAGGGAAAAAAATCAGTGTGAGACGCAATTTTAGTAATTTGCGAAATTCCTCAGTATTTCTTATTAACGGTTCTCCGTGCAGGTTTTGTTTCAAATAAAAAAAAGTCTTTGTCTTGCCAGCGACTCTCAACTTAAAACGTAAATTACACTCAAGAATGCTGAAGTTTTTTCATTATATATTTAACACATATACTTTAGGGGTAGATTCTATTCTACGCCTTTTTTCTAGAGCCTTTCCCTTATGCATTTTGAATTCGCTCTAACCAAATTATTAAGTAATATTACCGCTCGGGTCACTTCAAGTTTCAAGGATTTTACTGAGATTCGAAAAACTATTTCTTATAATAAATATTTAATCTTTTCATTAAGTTTCACAGATATTTTTCACTTATAACAAAATATTAGATTTTGCATTATGGCTGAGGAATCAGAAAAATTAAGAAAACTTGGAAATTGAAAACATTTAAGATGAATTTGCATCGCATTTGCATGGCATTAAATAAGAGAAAAAATCCAATTCGAAAAAATAATTTAAATAAATAAATATTAAATACAGATTTTAATTTCTGGTACAATAAGTTTGTTTCCGCGGGAGTTATTTTATTATTAAAATGGTAATAAGGTTAAAAAGAATTGTGACTTAAAGGCGGTGGATATTCCTTCCTTGGGGTGTATTTGAAATTAAAATGTTTGTTCTTTGTTTTATCGGAAGTGTTTTATATTGAAGTCTTTGGCTGTTTGTCGGACATATTGAATTGATATGCCATTTTCAGCAGACGGAAAATTGAACCCGACTGAAGCTAAGACTATGCCCTCGGGATAAACTAACATATCTTATCAGGGAAAACCAAACTCGAAAACTGTACCATAGGGTCTGTGTATCAATTTCATATAAAAAATCAATGCCTTACAAATGGCCGGGAAGAGGGAAGAAAATGTGTATTGAGATGGTTGTCCTCTGCGCCCGTTTAAGCTCGCATTTTGTTTTGTTCTTCTCTCATCCTTCTGCTTACGCCAGTTTCTGGCCACTTATGGCCCTCATTTTATTCAATGTATGATTGCTATTCAACTGAGACAAAATAGCGTCTACTTACATTATTCATACAGCTACGTTTTACCCTCTAAATTGCATTTCACTAAACCCATTTCAATGCTAAATGACAAAACTAAAAATAACACTTCTACTCCAACCACACACAACTTTTTATCTAAATATTTAATCAGCCCTCATTCACTCCTCTTTATGTCATTTCCTATAATATTTTTTTTAATAAACGATCAATAAATAAACGAATCTGGAAAAATTTCAAGAAATTTTCCGTTAATTTTCATATGTTTTACAGATTGTCCTAATTTAACATTTTGTAATAGTATAGTACGTACCGAGAGTTGTAAGAAATAACAAATGTAATTGAATAAATTACTTGCGGCGTACACGGATTACGAATTTACGGCGACAAACATAGAATTTTACAATGTCTCACAATTAAGCAAAACCACTAAAAATGTATTGTTAGATAACCCGTCCATAATACTATAAACAAATAAATGCGAAAAACCAATTCCATTGATTGTGGGAACGTGTTAAACATCGCTCTTGTCCCTTAGGTACCAAAAAGGAAATAGTTGCGCTGGATTTTTAACAAAGTAACTACGTCTGTTTTGTGTTTGTGTTATAAAATTGTGAACTTTTTAAATATGGAGAATGTAGCTTCAAGTATGTATTTACATGTAATAATAACAAATTTGTAGAAAGTTTTAATCAATACGGTAAGAAAAAAGTTTTGTTAGCGACTTTCGTAAATTAATTTTTTTTTGTAATTAACTGCAATAAATTGATTTTTAAAAAAAGTTCCGCATAGTTCCATTAAATTAACTATTTTGTAAAACAAAACAAATATTGACAATTCCACAAAAGCAAAAATACCGTCCACATCGTTCCAACTTACTGAGAATTACACCTTTTTTTCCAGGTAAGAGAGAACGTTGAATAGAAATAAACTATTTTTGCATTAAGAGATCAAATTTTTCTTCGTTAAAGTTTAATGAACAATTTTGATGATTCGATAATGATGATTTTGACGAAGATCGGTTGTAAATTTGTAAAAAAATGTTGCACTTTTGTCATATAAAAATAAAATTTCCACTTAAATTTGCATTTTTAATTAATCGTGTACATCTAATATGGACTAATTTTATTTATATTAGAATCATCAGAACGTGCTGAATGAACTGGATTTTATTTTTGTCGCCATAAATTCGTAATCCGTCCTAGTGTGCGGCGCTGCCGCGCGTAGTGTGAGGTCTTAATCAGATAAATCAAGATCGAAAAGATTAAGGCAATGTGGCACAATACATTTTACATCGAAATATTAAAACACTCTACCGCCTTCATTCATTTGCATAATATTACGTGAAATTTAAAAATAAAGCGGTATTTTTAATTCTACATTTGCATCGATTTCGGCACCGATTAACAGAAGGGGAAAGGTGTATCGACCTGGGCCGAAATCGCGCGATTTACTTATCAATTTACTTCGCGAATTTATTACATTCGGGGAGTATGCTTCGAGTGTGAGAAGCGAAAAGACGAGAATCGAAGCGCGAACCAAGCTCGACCGACACGTGCACGCATTTTTAAGTTTAGCGTTTCAAGTCAAGTTAACCAGGGGTGTAATCACAAGCCCAAAGGGCTGAAGCGGCATCCAACGTCTGGAAGACACCGATTTTAAGGGCTCGCTCCACCCATTATCCCCATTTTCTCCCTTAAAAAAGGCGCCGGAAGGACAATCCACACGTCGGAGACGCGAGCAACTAAGTGATTAGACTAGCCCTATTTCAAACGGGAAAATTTGATTTCCGTGCGACACGGTCCAAACAGGGTTGCATACCGCCAAGCGGCAGAACAATTGCCAGATTAAACACCATATCGTTCCTTTCTCGTCACCAGTTTCCACATTATTCCATCCTCATCAACTATTTCACCCTCTTCAACTATTCCACCCTACAACAACACAATCACCCTCAAACAAATTTTCATCTTCATTAACATTTTACTTAAAAAAAACGATTAATATGTACAAGTTATTATATTGATATTATACTAAACGAGCAACGAGCCGTCCCTGAACTAAAAAGGGGGCAAAAGAAGATAATTTTTTTGAATCTTTTTTTTAAATATTTCTCGAGTATTGAAATTTTGCACAAACGATTCGCAAAAGACGAAATTGAATTCTAAAAATAATTTCAACAATCTACCCTCTCCGGGGGCGGCTGTTTCACCTTTTCACCCACAACTCGGACAGTTTTCGTCGCACCGACCTGCTACCTGCACCGATGTGTCCGGAACGCCGCCACACGTCTGATAGTCACCTCACTTTTCGACATTTTACTTAATTTTTGCACCAAGTGCCAAAAAGAAAAAAAATTCTTGCAAAAATTTCGTCATTTTTGGACGCCTAAATGACGAGATCCGGAAGTCTCATTGAAAATCGTCGTACGTGGGGTCGTTATTATTATTATTATTATTATATTATACTAAACGAGTAACGGGCCGTCCCTGAACTAAAAAGGGGGCAAAAAAAGGTGACTTTTTAAAAAAAAAATTAAAAATATTTCTCGAGTGTTGAATGTTTTGAAATTTTGCACAATCGATTTGCAATAGATGAAATTAAATTCTAAAAATAATTTCAACAATCTTCCGTCTCCGGGGGTGGCTGTACCTATTTTTACAAGTTTTTTACATTTTCATCCACAACTCGGACATCTCGGATCTGCCAAGCACCTGAATCGGGAAGAGCTTGAAGGTTTGGATGTAGAAGTAGTGGCTTTCTAAATCGAGGAGGAGGGAGCAGTCCAGGCAGGAGATGATCATGGCTTTGCGACGGCCTAGGAACAAAGCCGCTAAGAAGTTGGTGCCGGTGTAGATCATGGAAGACGCGGACGGGGAAAAGCCCGCGACGCTCTCCTGGAACATGAATTGGGAATATGCCGAGAAAGAAGAGATTCCGCCGAATTGTTGAGCACCGCGGAGGAAAGCTCCCACTGCAAGGGCTTTTCTGTTGGAAGGGATGATGAAGAGGTCTTTGATCCTACAGGACTCGGATAACTGGCGTTTAACGGCGGCGCTGATCTGCGTGAACGTTGATTTTCCGCCTCAAACTCCTCAGGTTTTACATGGCTTCGACTTCTCTTCCTTCAGGTAGTCAGGTAGTGTCCTCCTCCGTGGTGTAGTTGACAACATATTCGCGTTTCAATGCGGGAGACCCTGGTTCGAATTCTGGTCGGGGAGACAACAACTAGGGCAGTTTTCACTAACCATCCAGGCTGCCCACCCTGAATGAATGCAAAATATGCGATACCGGGGTGGCGCATACTAAAAGCCAATGTGGAATAGGGGGGCTACTAGGTAGTAAGGAGACTCGGCAAAGACTGGTACGGATGAACAAACCTCTGCTGCAAATCTTATGTCCAGGAAATGCCTGACGAGGTTTGCGCAGAAGTTTCCGACGTAAATCATAAAGGTAACAGCGTTCCCTCAACTTCCTCGGATTCTTGGAGTAGCCACCTCGGCTATGTAAGTAGGAACGACGGTGTAATACCCAGCATTAATAACTCTAAACAGAAACCTTGCGATGTAATACACGTATATCTCGCCGCCCCAATCAACATCTTCTTTCGGCGTAGATCGGGCTGGCTAGGATCAAGCCGACGCGTGGCAGCACCGTGAGGTTTTTTGAGGCTAGCTCCAGGGTGATATGGTACGGGTACGAAGGTGATATCAGAATGGGGATGGTTGGAGTCGGCCAGGTGAACAAGATTCTCCAGGTGAGCCACGCCAAAGTTGCTACAAATTGTATGTTATCCACAATCTAGTCTTTAAGCTATCTTGGAAAATTTGAAGGCTCTCGGAAAAGCGTTTCTATGTTCGAGTAGATTTTGAGCTGGCGAGTCCGAAAATGTTTTTGGATCTTTTCTAGCTGCTCTGGATTCCAAGCTATCTTCAAAGATGTAAAACTGGGGAAGCCGTGTCAAAATTGGTGCAAGGCGTCTACGGCTCAAACGTTAAAGCTTGTTTGATAGATTTAGATCTGCTGAATCCAGAGGTGTTTTCGGATTCGTGCTATTTCTAAAACTTTCCGAGATATTCGGGAAAAGGATGCAACTCACCGATGAGGATCTGAGGCCAATTGGCGGACTTTTCGCCGTCGCTGTTTATCGTTTTGTGATAACGCGACAACGCTCGCGACAGAGCTGTGATAACGGTTATCACAATTTATTGCGAATATTTCGGCACGGGCACCGACGTGTCCGGAACGTCGCCACACGTTTGACGCTCACCTCATTTTTCGACATTTTTGCTTAATTTTTGCAGCAAGTGCCAAAAACTCAACATTTTCTTGCAAAAATTTCGTCATTTTTGGACGCCTAATTGACGCGATCGGCAAGTCTCATCGAAAATCGCCGTACGTGGGATCGTTCGTCTGTTCTTTGGCTACAAGAATCTGATGCACCGACTCTCTCGAACCTAGGGGTCCGCCGGAGGCGAACTTTCAGTCGGGGGACCCGGATTCCCAGAAAAATATGAATAACGTCGCCGATAAAAGTCGCGCAGCGACGAGAGTCGTGTATGATGACGCTTCTGCAAGTTTTCTACCGGAATCCTTGCGTGAATTAAATTTTCCCCGGGCATCTTCGCCGCGACCTCCGTAAAAGTGGTAATTTTTTTAATGCAAAATTTTGGGGTCCGTGTGGCGAAGCGTTCGCTCTGAATCGACCGGTCGCAACGGAATCGCTAATTTCGATCAATTTTGAGACGACTGACGTGTGCCATTTCCCGAATTTCACCTGGGGGACCGTACCACGTGGATTTTAAAATGTTCAAATTTGGTTTTTTATGCCGCCTGAGGCGACAGATCTTGGATATTATAATTGCGCGTCTTCAACGGTTTTTTGGATCTTACAGACCGGCGCGAAAGTTTCGTTGCCGCGACCGCTGCGATATCGCGGCGGACCAATTGACACGGCGGCTTATGTACATGTTCAAACCAACAAGCGTGATTTTCGGCGCTTGTTGGTCTGAACATTTACATAAGCCGCCGTATCAAAAAGTCTGCCGCGATATCGCAGTGGTCGCGGCAGCGAAACTTTCGCGCCAGTCTGTGAGATCTTTAACTTAGGATGTCCGTCCGTAAGTTGCGTATCCCCAAGTTTCGTCCTCCGCCTCGCTGCGCCCCTCCGGGGGTCCAAAACCCACGCGAAAATCGATCATTGCTGCGATATCGCGGCGGACCGATTGATACGGCGGCTTATGTACATGTTCCGACCAAAAAGCGCGATTTTCGGCGCTTGTTGGTCTGAACATGTACATAAGCCGCCGTATCAATAGGTCCGCCGCGATATCGCAGCGGTCGCGGCAGGGAAACTTTCGCGCCGGTCTCTGAGATCCTTGACTGAGGATGCCCGTCCGTACGTTGCGCATCTCCAAGTTTCGTCCTCCGCCTTGCTGCGCCCCTCCGGGGGTCCAAAACCCACCCGAAAATCGACGTTTATTGCGGAATCGGCCCGACGGAAGCGGCGGCGGCGCAAAACGGAATTCTACATTTTTCCAGTGTAAAACCGAGATCCCCGTCGGCCGGTGCCGTTTCCGCGACTCAACTCCCCCAGGTTCGGACGCACCTGCCCGAAAACTAAAATCACGATTTTTTACTTTTGAGGCGCATTTGTAGTCGGATCTCAATTTTTTCAGCTAAAGGATTCCCGGATCCTCTAGCTGCCACCGCGCCACGTGTTTAGAGCCCTTGCTCGCCGTCCTGCGACGTTCACCTGGTGCGAGAGCCAATACATTTTTTTTGACGATTTTCACTTCCACGGACGCCCAGGACTTATTTGAGGGGCTCTAGGTTGCCGGCTGGGTTCGTTTAGAGCCAATAATAATTTTTTTCTCCGATTTTGCACTCACTTCCACGGACGCCCGGGACTTATTTGAGAGGCTCCAAGTCGCCGGCTGGGTTCGTTTACTTCAGAACACTTTCCCGCAAAAATTCCGGCAATAATTTTTAAACTGCAACGACTTTTTGCGAATCTGCGGCAATTTGAAGAGAAAAATGCTCAAAAAGTGCGAAAAACCAGAGGCGTTTTGCGGGGGTACATAGAACTTCGGAACTAATTAACGGATCGGAACCGGACCGGTGCCGTTCGATCGGCCATAGAACCTTTTAGTTTGTTTGGGAGTTTAAACCCGATTGCGCCGAAGATGGCGTCGTGACGCCATAAAAACTACGTTTTTTGAAAACTCCCACGGAATAGCCAAATTGAGCCTTGCTGGTACGGTTTCGCGCGTTTCCCGCAGGGAATTGATGGCTTCATCTTTTCCTGCAAGCGGAAACGCGCTGCGTCGTCTGCAACAGACGCGACGCCCTAAACTCGGGGTATTACAGGAAACAAGTGACGAGAGTAAAACGTTTTGCATTTTTTCGTGGATTTAAGAACGGTGTTTTGGCTTTCGGCACCCATAATTGGACGTCGCGGAATCTCGTCGCGACGCCCACTTATAACTGTTAATCTGCACGAAAAAACTTTTCAAGAAAAACTTGAATGTCGATTTGGGACACCGGCATGTCTTTTTTGTGAAATTCCAAGACGACTGGCACGTGGGCCCCGCCGAGACACGCATTTTGGTACCGGCACCGCGTCGCTGCGACCACGGAGTCGCCCGCCACAGATCGAAACGTATCGGCGCAAACGTAGGGTCAGTCTGACCGCCACAGTTTTACCGTTTCCGGGCGTGGCGACTCGAAACTGCACGCGTTAGGTTCGGGAAGGACGCCCGCGCCTCTCTTACATTTAAGGGTTCGCGATCCGAGCCGTCCCCGTCGAGCTGCCAACGTCTGAAAATACCATGAACATTAATAGAATTTTTAAACTGCGACGACGTTTTGCGAATCTGCGGCAGTTTGAAGAGAAAAATGCTAAAGAAGTGCGAAAAACCGGAGGCGTTTTGCGGGGGTACATAGAACTTCGGAACTAATTGACGGATCGGAACCGGACCGGTGCCGTTCGATCGGCCATAGAACCGTTTAGTTTGTTTGGGAGTTTAATCCCGATTGCGTCTAAGATGGCGTCGTGACGCCATAAAAACTACGTTTTTTGCACGTAAAGGAAAACTCGCACGGAATCTCCAACTTGAGCTCGGCGGGCACGGTTTCGCGCGATTCCCGCAGGGCATTGAACGTTTCATCTTTTCCTGTAAGCGGAAACGCTCTGCGTCGTCTGCGACCGTTGCGACGCCCGCCCAAACTAGCCGTATTGCAGGAAACGAGTGACGAGAGTAAAACGTCCATATTTTTGTAGCGCCCCAGTGAATGTTTTACATTTTTCCGTGGATTGTAGAACGGTGCTTTGGCTTTCGGTACCCATAATCGGACGTCGCGGAATCGCGTCGCGACGCCCACTTATAACTGTTAATCTACACGAAGAAGAACTTGAATGTCGATTTGGGATACTGGGATTTTTGCGGGGGTACATAGAACTTCGGAAATAATTGACGGATCGGAACCGGACCGATCCCGATCGATCGGCCATAGAACCTTTTAGTTTATTTGGGAGTTTAATGCCGATTGCGCCTTAGATGGCGTCGTGACGCCATAAAAACTACGTTTTTTTGATGTCCAGGAAAACTCCCACGGAATCGCCAATTTGAAGTCTGCGGGCACGGTTTCGCGCGATTCCCACAGGGAATTGAACTTTCATCTTTTCATGCAAGCGGAAACGCGCTGCGTCGTCTGCGACCGTCGCGACGCCCGCCCAAAACTCGCCGTATTGCAGGAAACAAGTGACGAGAGTAAAACGTCCATATTTTTGCAGCGCCCCGGTGAATGTTTTACATTTTTCCGTAGATTTTAGAGCGGTGTTTTGGCTTTCGGCACCCATAATTGGACGTCGCGGAATCGCGTCGCGACGCCCACTTATAACTGTTAATCTGCACGAGAAAACTTGAAAAAACTTTTCAAGAAAAATTTGAATGTCGATTTGGGACACAGGGATGTCTTTTTTGTTAAATTCCAAGTCGACCTGCAAGTGGGCCCCGCCGAGACACGCATTTTGGTACCGGCGCCGCTTCGCTGCGACCGCGGAGTCGCCTGCCGCAGATCGAAACGTATCGGCCCAAACGTGGGGTCAGTCTGACCGCCGCAGTTTTTCCGTTTCCGGGCGTAGCGACACGAAACTGTACGCGTTCGGTTCGGGAAGGACGCCCGCGCCTCTCTTACATTTAAGGGTTCGCGATCGGAGCCGTCCCCGTCGGGCTGCCGACGTCTGAAAATACCATGAAGATTAATAGAATTTTTAAACTGCGACGACTTTTTGCGAATCTGCGGCAGTTTGAAGAGAAAAATGCTCAAGAAGTGCGAAAAACCAGAGGCGTTTTGCGGGGGTACATAGAACTTCGGAACTAATTGACGGATCGGAACCGCACCGGTGCCGTTCGATCGGCCATAGAACATTTTAGTTTGTTTGGGAGTTTAATCCCGATTGCGCCGAAAATGGCGTCGTGACGCCATAAAAACTACGTTTTTTTGACGTCCAGGAAAACTCCCATGGAATCGCCAACTTGAGCTCTGCGGGCACAGTTTCGCACGATTCCCGCAGGGAATATAACGTTTCGGTATTAATCCCGCAGGGAATAAAACGTTTTCGAATGTAACGGAAAAATAACGTTTCATCTTTTCCTGCAAGCGGAAACGCGCTGCGTCGTCTGCGACCGTCGCGACGCCCGCCCAAACTCGTCGTATTGCAGGAAACAAGTGACGAGAGTAAAACGTCCATATTTTTGCAGCGGCCCGGTGAATGTTTTACATTTTTCCGTGGATTGTAGAACCGTGTTTTGGCTTTCGGCACCCATAATCGGACGTCGCGGAATCGCGTTGCCACACCCACTTATAACTGCTAATCTGCACGAAGAAAAACTGGAATGTCGATTTGGTACACCGGGATATCGCTTTTTTTAAATTCCATGTGGGCCCCGCCGAGACACGCATTTTGGTACCGGCGCCGCGTCGCTCCGACCACGGAGTCGCCCGCCACAGATCGAAACGTATCGGCCGAAATTTTCGCGTGAAGGTGGGGTCAGTCTGACCGCCGCCGTTTTGCGTATCCGGGCGCAGCGACCCGAAACTGCACGCGTTCGGTTCGGGAAGGACGCCCGCGGCTCTCTTACATTTCAGGGTTCGCGATCCGAGCCGCCCCCTCGAGCTGCCGACGTCTGAAAATACCATAAACATTAATTCCATTTCCTCTTCCACGAACAAAAGTTTGTAAACCACTCACTTGAAAACCCATGTGGTTTTTAGGGTTAGAAAATAGGGAAGCAAAGCTGTGCTGATGAGAGATAAATCTCGAAGCGCGTCCACTTAAGGTATCGGAAAGACATGATCTTAAAAACAATGTTATTGTTATGGTCTTGTTCTCTTTCCGATACGTTAAGTTCCGATACGTTGAGTCTTTTTAGCGCTACAAAAACAAATCTTACATGAAATTTGTATGTTATTTTACAGCTTTCAATCCACCTTCATGGCACTCAACAAAAACCATAAATATAACATTGTTTTTAAAATTATGTCTTTCCGATACTTTAAGTGGATAGCCATCTGTGGACGCGTGTCGAGACTTATCTCTCATCAGCACGATATATGCTAGGTTTACCTAAAGGGGTAGCAAAGCTGTGCTGATGAGTGATAAATCTCGAAAATATGTCTCGAAACGCGTCCACAGCTATCCACTTAAGGTATCGGAAGGACATGATCTTTGAAAACAATGTTAGTTTTATGTTTTTTTTTTGAGTGCCACGAAGGTGGACTGAAATCTGTAAAATACTCAATAGTTGTAAAGCTGTAAAATACTTGAAGACTGAAAGCTGTAAAACTTCAAAAAACTAAAACTAAAAAAACTAAAACTAAAATTTCATGGGAGATTTGTTTTGGTCAAGAGTTTTGGAAAAAGACTCAATAATTGTTATAGAGCTCCGGAAAGGCTGAATATATTTATATATTCAGGCTGTGTTCCGTTTGTTTTAAGTTTTTATTCGTTTTGTTAAAAGATTTACAAAAGTTGAATTAGGCCAATCTGTAAAATTAACGGAAAATTTGTTGAAAATTTTACATTTGTTCTGAAATTTAATTAAAAATTTATGATTATTGTGCTCGACTGTTGCTTACAATAAAGATTATTATCATTATTATTCATTTAAAAACAAATTATTTAAATCAAAAGTTTCATTTATTTAGAAAAACACCAGCAATGATAATGTAAACTTCCCTTAACTAAACCAATTTATAACCTTAATGTAAATACTTAAATGAATTCCCTATGTGCAATTTGCATAAAATTCGAATTTAAACGGTGAGATGTGGTGTGTAATGCGATAAACAACACGGATTGTTGGTCCTTGGCTGAGACAGATTGTAATATTTGCATTTGTCTCGATCAGTTCACGCTTGGTGTCAGTTCGGTGAGGTCGCGTGCAGTTGTGATTAGTGATTGAAAATAATTAATCGATCGGGTTTATTAATTGTTTACTGTGCAATTGGATCTCTGATTGATTTATCACCGCATCTATAAATAGCATTTATAGTTTAATTTGAGAAAACTGGTAAGTTTACAAAACAAACTTTACTATTTAATGAATCTGCTAAAGATTAACCCGTTGACATACGAATAAAATGCGTGTCCATATACATGTGATCTTATCACATGTATATGGTGTGTATGTATATAATTGTATGTTAAGGGGTTAAAGGGAAATGAATAGAATTTGATGAAAATTGTTGAAATGTTTGTGTAACTTCTACGTTGTTGATTGATTCTACTAAATTTGATAGAAACAGATGTGTTTACATAAGAGCCTGTATAAAAAGTTGGGAAACTAAATTTGCACAATTCATTCCTTTGTTGCAGATATTTGTAAAAATGCCAATCCCCCTTGCCACCGATAAATTTCTCGTTAAAAACCAATTCGCGATTTTTAACGAGAAATTTATATCAACAAATATACTCCCCATTCTAACCAATACACAGCAAAATCTAGTTAAAAACAAAAACCAAACAAACGTTTTTCCATAACAATTTATTATTTATAAACACCAAATAAAAAAAGGCACAAATCACAATTAATAATAGATCATATCATTGCATAACTTTATCAATAAATTAATTGCGTTTTACCGCTAATTAATTGTGAATATTAACAGTAGATAATATTACCAATAGATTAGAGATAATATTATATATATATATATATATATATATATATATATATATATACATATATATATACATATACATAGACATATATATATATATATATATATATATATATATATATATATGAAAGTATGTGTGAGAATAAATAAAGTAGAAATTGCTTTGTTTGGAATTCTGGAATGAAATTTTGATTTGTCTTAAAATTAATCTTAAAATGTAATCTAATCGCCTGTCCGTCTGTCCGTATATGTGGCTGTTTGTGGAATCGTAGCTACTAAACGAACGGACATATTTTGATGCGGTTTGTTTTTTTTAAAGCTAACGTGGTCGAGGAGGTTCTTATCTATTATTTATGAAGATCTGTTGGATACGTTTCAGTAAATTCCATTTATAAACGAAAAAAAGGAGATGTAAATATAACTGACAATTTGAATGATTTAAAGAATTAAAGGTAATCTTAAATTAATCTTAAAATTAAATCTAATCGTCTGTCTGTTTGTCCGTATATGTGGCCGTTTGTGGAATCGTAGCTCCTAAACGATTCGACAGATTTTGATGCGGTTTTTTTGTTTTGAAAGCTGACGTGGTCGAGGAGGTTTTTAGCTATAATTTATGAAGATATGTTCATGCGTTTGATGACCATCAGCTAATTTCCTATTTGACAAAACTAATCTGCGGTAATTATAAAATTCAGATTTTAAATTGGATAAGTTTCAGTAAATTCAGTTTATAAACAGAAAAAAATGTAGATGTAAATATGTATATCCGTCTGTCAGTCTGTCAGTCTGTCAGTCTGTCAGTCTGTCAATCTAGACTGACAGATTGATAGACTGGCAGATACAGATACAAAACGAAATTATAAGTTTAACGTGTCTGTGGGTCAGTCTGTCCCTCTGGCAGTCGGACCGTCTATCCGTCTGTCAGTCTGCCAGTCTGTCATTCTGCCCTTCTACCCGTTTGTCCGTCTGCCCGTATATGTGGCTGTTTGTGGAATCGTAGCTCTTAAACGAATGGACTGATTTTGATATAGTTTGTTTTTTTGAAAGATGACGTGGTCGAGGAGGTTCTTATCTATAATTTATGAAGATGTGTTCATGCGTTTGATCACCATCAGCTGATGTCCTACTTGGCAAATTTAATCTGCGGTAATTATAAAATTCAGATTTAAAATTGGATAAGTTTCAGCAAATTTCTTTTATAAACAGAAAAAAATGTAGATGTAAATATGTCTATCCGTCTGTCAGTATGTACGTCTGTCAGTCTGCCAGTCTGTCAATCTGTCATTCTGCCTGTCTGCCCGTCTCTCCGTCTGTCCGTCTGCCCGTATGTGTGGCTGTTTGTGGAATCGTAACTTCTAAACGAATGGATAGATTTTGATGCGTTTTTTTTTGCTTTGAAAGCTGACGTGGTCGAGGAGGTTCTTACAAAAGTTCTACAAAATTAATCTGCGGTAATTATAAAATTCAGACTTTAAATTGGATAAGTTTCAGTAAATTCCGTTTATAAACAGAAAAAAAATGTAGTTTTAAATATGTATATCCGTCTGTCCGTCTGTCAGTCTGTGAATCTAGACCGACAGATTGACAGACTGGCAGATACAGATACAAAACGATATTATAAGTTTGACGTGTCTGTGGGTCAGTCTGTCTGTCTGTCAGTCGGACCGTCTATCCGTCTGTCGGACTGTCATTCTGCCCGTTTGTCCGTCTGCCCGTATATGTGGCTGTTTATGGAATCGTAGCTCTTGAACGAATGGACTGTTTTTGTTGTGGTTTGTGTTTTTGAAAGCTGACGTGGTCGAGGAGGTTCTTAGCTATAAGTTATGATAATCCGTTCATTCGTTTGATGATCATCAGCTGATTTCCTACTTGACAAAACTAATCTGCGGTAATTATAAAATTCAGATTTTAAATTGGATAAGTTTCAGTAAATTCCGTTTATAAACAGAAAAAAATGTAGTTGTAAATATGTATATCCGTCTGTCCGTTTGTCAGTCTGTCAATCTAGACTGACAGATTGACAGGCTGGCAGATATAGATACAAAACGAAATTATAATTTTGACGTGTTTGTGGGTCAGTCTGTCCGTCTGTCAGTTGGACCGTCTATCCGTCTGTCAGTCTGTCATTCTGCTCGTTTTTCCGTCTGCCCGTATATGTGGCTGTTTGTGGAATCGTAGCTCTTAAACGAATGGACTGATTTTGATGTGGTTTGTTTTTTTGAAAGCTTACGTGGCCGAGGAGGCTCTTATCTATAATTTATGAAGATCTGTTCATGCGTTTGATGATCACCCGCTGATTTTCTACTTGACAAAATCAATCTGCGGTAATTATAAAATTCAGATTTTAAATTGGATAAGTTTCAGCAAATGTCGTGGTCGAGGAGGTTCTTATCTATAATTTATGAAGATCTGTTCATGCGTTTGATGACCATCAGCTGATTTCCTACTTGACAAAATCAATCTGCGGTAATTATAAAATTCAGATTTTAAATTGGATAAGTTTCAGCAAATTCCGTTTGTAAACAGAAAAAAAATGTAGATGTAAATATGTCTATCCGTCTGTCCGTCTGTACGTCTGTCAGTCTGCCAGTTTGTCAGTCTGTCAATCTGTCATTCTGCCTGTCTGCCCGTCTCTCCGTCTGTCCGTCTGCCCGTCTCTCCGTCTGTCCGTCTGCCCGTATATGTGGCTGTTTGTGGAATCGTAACTTCTAAACGAAAGGACAGATTTTGATGCGGTTTTTTTTGTTTTGAAAGCTGACGTGGTCGAGGAGGTTCTTAGCTATAATTTATGACAATCCGTTCATGCGTTTGATGACCATCAGCTGATTTCCTACTTGACAAAATTAATCTGCGGTAATTATAAAATTCAGATTTTAAATTGGATAAGTTTCAGTAAATTCCGTTTATAAACAGAAAAAAGAACGTAGATGTAAATATTACTAACATTTTAATTACTTGAAGAATTAAATGTAATATTTGTTAATCTAGAGCAGGGGTTCCCAAAGTGCGGCCCGCGGGCCAAATGCTTCCCGAAAAGCCCGTGAAGTCGGCCCACAATATCGATACGATATATCATATTTTTATAATTATAATCGTTGAAGAAAAGATACAAATGTTACTATTTAATAGTTAAATTACTATTTAATAGTTAAATGTATTTAAAGAAAAAAGAAACGTGGTTATTGTTTAGATTTTATTCCGTTTTTTTTTTTGGCCCGCCAAAAAATTCGGTAATATTAAATTGGCCCGCCTGAGAAAAACTTTGGGCACCCCTGCTTTAGTCTAATCTGTCTAGTCTATTCTGCCTAGTTTGTTCTGTCTATTTTGTTTTGTGGAATTTGTCTATTGTAGTCTAGTCTGCCTAGGCTGTTTAGTCTAGTTTGCCTAGTCTGTTTAGCCTGGTCTCATTAGTCAGTCTAGTCTAGTCAGATCTGTGTAGCCTAGTATATTCTTTATTTAGGCTAGTCTAGTATAGTCTAGTCTAGTTTGCCAAGTCTAGTCCAAGCCTATTCTTTTCTGCCAAGTCTAGTTTGTCTAGTCTAGTCTGTCTAATCAAATCTTTCTAGTCTAGTGTGTCTAGTAAGTCTGTTAGTTTTATTTGTCTAGTTTGGTCTTGTCTAATTTAGATTTGTAAACTGTTATCTATTCTTGTCGACTGTTATCTAGTCGTAAGGGCTATTAGTCTAGTCTAGTCTGTCTACCCTAGTCTGTCTAGTCTAAGCTGTCCAGTCTAGTCTGTCTAGTCTAGGCTGTCCAATCTATTCTGTTTTGCCTAGTCCGTCTAGTTTAGTCTGCCTACTCTAATCCATCTAGTCTAGTCTGTGAAGTTTGTCTAGTCCAGTCTGTCTAGTCCATTCTGTCTAGTCCAGTCTGTCTAGTCCAGTCTGTCTAGTCCAGTCTGTCTAGTCCAGTCTGTCTAGTCCAGTCTGTCTAGTCCAGTCTGTCTAGTCCAGTCTGTCTAGTCCAGTCTGTCTAGTCCAGTCTGTCTAGTCCAGTCTGTCTAGTCCAGTCTGTCTAGTCTAATTTGTCTAGTCTGGTCTGTGTAGTTTGACTAATCTGTTTAGTCCGTCTAGTCCGCCTAGTCTGTTTAGTCTGTCTAATCTGTCTAGTCTATTTAGTTTAATCTGGTCTAGTCTGTCTAGTGCAGCCTAGTCTATCTAGTAAAGTCTAATTTGCCCAATGCAGTCTTTTCTAGTCTAGTTTGTCTAGTCCAGTGCGGTCTAATCTAGTCTGTATAATTGAATCTGCCTAGTCAAGTCTTGTTAATTTTGTCTAATATCGTCTCTTTTTTATTCAGTTTATCTTCAGTCTCATCCCGATTAAATATTTTTTTACATTGGGACTAAGGAGTTAATCCATAGGGATTAGGCAAATGCTAATTGTGCAGCTCGTTGGAGTTAGTCTAGTCCGCGTCCAGGGCTAAGTCTAATCCATATTAAACTCAATTTATTATTATCGGATAGCAAGACTAAATTTAGTCTAATCTAGCCGATCTACTGCCGGCTGCAAGAGCGTTCAATGGGAATTAAGATTAGACGTTGCATAGGGAACTAGACTAAGACTAGAAACGAAGTTAGTCCATAATGTAATTTAGGCTAAATTTAAACTAGATTAAACTAGATTGGCTAGACTAGACTAGACTTTATTAAACAGACAAGATTAGTAAAACAAGACAGATCTGTATAGTCTTGTCTGTTTAATTACGTTTGCCTACTCTTGTCAATCTTGATTAGTCTAGTCTAGTTTTTCTGCTATTATTTGTCTAGTCAAGAATTTCTAGTCTAGTTTGTCTAGATTACTCTGTGTAGTCTAGACTAGTTTGTATGCTGCAGTCTACTCTATTGTGTCAAGTCTCTATAGTGTAGTCAAGTCTCTTATCTGACTTGTCTAGTGTAGTTCAGTCTCAAGACTAGACTAGACTGTCTTGAGTATTATAGTATGTCTAGTTTAGTGTGTTAAGTCTAGTCTAGTCTGTCTAATCAGGTCTATCTGCCTAGCCTGACTAATCTAGTTTGGTCTTGTCTAATCTAGCCTTCTCTTTATTAATCCAATTTTGTCATTTAGTCGTATCTAGTCTTACCAGCTATTATCTAGTTTTGTCAAATTTTGTCAACAGTTATGAAGTCTTGTCTGCTTAATCTAGTTTGTATTGTTTTATGTATCTAGTTTCTCTCTAATAGTCTAGTTTAGCCTAACTAGAGTGCTCTAGCCTCGAGTGTTTAATCTGTCAAATCTAGTTTATCTAAGCTATGTAGTCTATTGTGTGCAGTGTAGTGTATTTAGTCCAAACTGTCTTGTTCAGTCTGTCTAGTCCAACTTGTCTAGTCTAATCTATATAGTCTAGCATAGACTGCATAGACTAGACCCGGTCTACATCCTGTTTAGTCTAGTGTGTCTGGGTATTATCTCAGTCTGTCTAGGCTAGTCTGTCTAATCTATAATTGTTTGATTAGTTTAGTCTTGTCTAGTTTTTGTCAAATCTGGCTTTTCCCTATCAAATCTATTTTATCTAGTCGTGTATAGACTGGTCTAGTCTTGTCGACCGTTATGAGGTCTTGTCAGCTATTATCCAGTTTTGTCAATAGTTTAATCTTTGCCTTGTTCATTGTCATCTAGTCTTGTTTATTTTGATCAACTTGTATCTTTTCTAGCCCATGCTTCTCCATTTAGTTTCATTGAGTTTATCTAGCCTTATTTATCTAGAGATAATCTATCTAGGGTTATCTATATCTTTAAACTTTAATTTAAAAAAACGATAATGGTTTAAAAATTATTTACAAGCTTTGACTTAATTTAAGGAATCCTGTTAAAAAATAAATGTGAATTATCTAGATCGAGATAACGCAGAGACGTTATCTAGAGAACAAATTCGCAGTAAATGCAAACATTATGTAGATACCGTCTGAATATTACAGAGATACCGACGAAAATCTATCTAGATAACACTTAAAATCTGCTTAAATAGCAATTAAACTATATCTAGATAACAATATAGTATAGACAATGTATAGACATCAACAAAACACTATTTAGGTAATTAGTGGGCTTTGCGGGCCGCATTTGAACCGCGGAGGCATAGACGGTGGCATAGGGAACTAGACTAAGACTAGAAACGAAATTAGTCCATAATGTAATTTAGGCTAAATTTAAACTAGGTTGGATAGACAATACCAGACTAGACTAGACTATATTAAACAGACAAGATTAGTAAAACAAGACACATCTGTATAGTCTGGTCTGTTTAATTACGTTTGCCTACTCTTGTCAATCTTGATTAGTCTAGTCTAGTTTTTCTGCTATTGTCTGTCTAGTCAAGAATTTATAGTCTAGTTTGTCTAGATTGCTCTGTGTAGTCTAGACTAGTTTGTCTTCTGCAGTCTACTCTAGTGGGTCAAGTCTCTCTAGTGTAGTCAAGTCTCTAATCTGACTTGTCCAGTGTAGTCCAGTCTCAAGACTAGACTAAACTGTCTTGAGTATTATAGTCTGTTACTTTAGTATACTTTAGTTTAAACTAATTAGCGGGCTTTGCGGGTCGCATTTGAACCACGGACCGCTCTTTAGAGACCCCTGAACTAGAGAGACTAGACTGGACTGTCAAGCCCAACTGGTTTATCGTAGCTCCTAAACGAATGGACAGATTTTGATGCAGTTTTTTTGTTTTGAAAGCTGACGTGGTCGAGGAGGTTCTTAGCTATAATTTAACAAGATCTATTATTACTTGACAAAATTAATCTGCGGTATTTATAAAATTCAGATTTTAAATTGGATAAGTTTCAGTAAATTCCATTTATAAACAGAAAAAAATGTAGATGTAAATATGTATATCCGTCTGTCCGTCTGTCAGTCTGTCAATCTAGACTGACAGATTGACAGACTGGCAGATACAGATACAAAACGCAATTATAAGTTTGACGTGTCTGTGGGTCAGTCTGTCCGTCTGTCAGTCGGACCGTCTGTCAGTCTGCCAGTCTGTCATTCTGCCCTTCTGCCCGTTTGTCCGTCTGCCCGTATGTTTGTGGAATCGTAGCTCTTAAACGAATGGACTGATTTTGATGTGGTTTGTTTTTTTGAAAGCTGACGTGGTCGAGGAGGTTCTTATCTATAATTTATGAAGATCTGTTCATGCGTTTGATGACCAACAGCTGATTTCCTACTTGACAAAATCAATCTGCGGTAATTATAAAATTCAGATTTTAAATTGGATAAGTTTCAGCAAATTCAGTTTATAAACAGAAAAAAATGTAGATGTAAATATGTCTATCCGTCTTTACGTCTGTCAGTCTGCCATTCTGTCAGTCTGTCAATCTGTCATTCTGCCTGTCTGCCCGTCTCTCCGTCTTTCCGTCTGTCCGTCTGTTTGTCTGTCCGTCTGCCCGTCGCCTGTATATGTGGCTGTTTGTGGAATCGTAACTTCTAAACGAATGGACAGATTTTGATGCATTTTTTTTGTGCTTTGAAAGCTGATGTGGTCGAGGAGGTTCTTAGCTATAAGTTATGACAATCCGTTCATGCGTTTGATGACCATCAGCTGATACAAAAATCCTACTTGACTGATTATTATCTTTCGTCATTCTTATAATACATCGTTATTATCTTTATTATCTTTCCTTATCAGTCATAGTCATAGTTATCTCTAAATTCCTACTTGACAAAATTAATCTGCGGTAATTATAAAATTCAGATTTTAAATTGGATAAGTTTCAGTAAATTCCGTTTAAAAACAGAAAAAAATGTAGATGTAAATATGTATATCCGTCTGTCCGTCTGTCAGTCTGTCAATCTAGACTGACAGATTGACAGACTGGCAGATACCAATACAAAACAAAATTATAAGTTTGACGTGTGTGTGGGTCAGTCTGTCCTTCTGTCAGTCGGACCGTCTATCCGTCTGTCAGTCTGCCAGTCTAGATTGTCATTCTGCCCTTTTGCCTGTTTGTCCGTCTGCCCGTATATGTGGCTGTTTGTGGAATCGTAGCTCTTAAACGAATGGACTGATTTTGATGTGGTTTGTTTTTTTGAAACCTGACGTGGTAGTGGGGGTTCTTATCTATAATTTATGAAGATCTGTTCATGCGTTTGATGACCATCGCCTGATTTCCTACTTGACAAAATCAATCTGTGGTAATTATAAAATTCAGATTTTAAATTGGATAAGTTTCAGCAAATTCCGTTTATTAAGAAAAAAATGTAGATGTGAATATGTCTGTCCGTCTGCCCGTATATGTGGCTGTTTGTGGAATCGTAACTTCTAAACGAATGCACAGATTTTGATCCGCTCTTTTTTGCTTTGAAAGCTGACGTGGTCGAGGAGGTTCTTAGCTATAAGTTATGACAATCCGTTCATGCGTTTGATGACCATCAGCTGATTTCGTACTTGACAAAATTAATCTGCGGTAATTATAAAATTCAGATTTTAAATTGGATAAGTTTTAGTAAATTCCGTTTATAAACAGAAAAAAATGTAGATGTAAATATGTATATCCGTCTGTCAATCTAGACTGACAGATTGACAGACTGGCAGATATAGATACAAAACGAAATTTTAAATTTGACGTGACTGTGGGTCAGTCTGTCCGTCTGTCAGTCGGACCGTCTGTCAGTCTCCCAGTCTGTCATTCTGCCTGTTAAGTCCCTTTAAAAGATACAAGGTCCTTATTGGTCGCCTCCTCCCCACCTACTGTGGAGAGAGAGGGTAGTTTAGTTTAGTTGAGTAAAAAGAAAGAAACGAAAGTGTGTTTGAAGACACAAAACTGAACGTTTCGGTGCATTTTCTTTGTTGTTAATATAGTTGAAATAAATGTTAAAAAAACCACAAAGATTTTTAAATTTGGTCCTTCGAACAAAGTTAGAATCCGTGATTCTAACACCACATTCCCGATTCCGTAACACGAGTCATAACACTGCCCTTCTGCCCGTTTGTCCGTCTGCCCGTATATGTGGCTGTTTCTGGAATCGTAGCTCTTAAACGAATGGACTGATTTCAATGTGGTTTGTTTTTTTGAAAGCTGACGTGGTCGAGGAGGTTCTCATCTATAATTGATGAAGATCTGCTCATGCGTTTGATGACCATCGGCTGATTTCCTACTTCACAAAATTCAGATTTTGTCCGTCTGTCCGTCTGCCCGTATATGTGGCTGTTTGTGGAATCGTAGCTTCTAAACGAATGGACAGATTTGGATGCGTTATTTTGCCTTTGAAAGCTGACGTGGTCGAGGAGGTTCTTAGTTATAAGATATAACAATCCGTTCAAGCGTTTAATGACCATCAGCTGATTTCCTACTTGACAAAATTAATCTGCGGTAATTATAAAATTCAGATTTTAAATTGGATCAGTTTCAGTAAATTCCATTTATAAACAGAAAAAAATGTAGTTGTTAATATGTATATCCGTCTGTCCGTCTGTCAGTCTGTCAATCTAGACTGACAGATTGACAGACTGGCAGATACAGATACAAAACGAAGTTATAAGTTTGACTTGTGTGCGGGTCAGTCTGTCTATCTGTCAGTCGAACCGTCTATCCGTCTGTCAGTCTGCCAGTCTGTCATTTTGCCCTTCTGCCCGTTTGTCCGTCTGCCCGTATATGTGGCTGTTTGTGGAATCGTAGCTCTTAAACGAATGGACTGATTTTGATATGGTTTGTTTTTTCCTATTATTTAATTAAATATTATATATATATATATATATATATATATATATTTATGTAATTAAATAATATAGATATTTATGATGTGATATTGAGTGTGTAAAGATGTTTTGGGGTTGTAAAATTTGAGTGATTTGGTAGTGTTGGAAATAGATTAAGTGATATAAATGTATGCGAGGAAAATGGAATCTAAATGTGAAATTGTATTTATGATGAGAATTTTTGGTATATTGGTTCGGGTATAGTTCGTCGGGGAAAAAAGGAAAATAAGGGATTTATGGTGTTGGAAAATTTTACGGGTAAATGGGAGAAATGAAATACGAGCGTGAAAATTCATTGTTTTATTCATTTTCCCGTCTTCTATCTCTCATAACGCGGTACGTACAAAGATTCCGCAAACCGTGTATCATTATCAACTATTTATTTACCCCGAGGCCGTAGACGCGTCGTAAAAAATACGTAACGAAAACGTTATTATTCTTGTCATAAATTTACTTGGAAATCTTCATAAATCAAAAAACTCCTAAAATGTAATTCCTTATTTTCCCTTTAGTAATACGGTCAGTATATTCACCCTAAATAAACCAAATTCCATCCCATCTATTACATATCAACTTCAAACAACTTTTACAATACACTGCAATTATTTTTTGTATCAATAATTGATTGGAATTTCTATCCAACTTTGTTCAATACATAGCTAATGGGAACTCCATGCCACTAATTTAAACTTAATACGACAAATCAGAATTTCATTCCAGAATTCCAAACCTAATACCTCAAAGGGCCGTACTTGAACTACTACCGTAACAAAGTAATTTCTACTTTATTTATTCTCACACATACATTCATCCACAATTTTAATTTTAACTTCAATTTAACATTCTCGCTTGTTTACAATCTAAATTAACAAATATTACATTTAATTCTTCAAATAATTAAAACGTCAGTTATATTTACATCTCCATTTTTTTTCTGTTTATAAACGGAATTTACTGAAGCATCCAATTTAAAATTTGAATTCTATAATTACCGCAGATTAATTTTGTCAAGTAGAAAATCAGCTGATGGTCATCAAACGCATCAAAGGATTTTCATAAATTATAGCTAAGAACCTCCACGACCACGTCATCTTTCAAACCAAAACAGCCGCATCAAAATCTATCCATTCGTTTAGGAGCTACGATTCCACATACAGACACATATGCGGACAGACGGACAGACGATTAGATTTAATTTTAAGATTAATTTAAGATTACATTCTTATTATTAGTTATATTTACATCTTCTTTTTTTGTTTATAAACGGAATTTACTGTAACGTATCTAACAGATCTAAAACGTATCCAAATTATAGATAAGAACCTCCTCGACCACTTTAGCTTTCAAAAAAAAACAAACCACATCAAAATATGTCCATTCGTTTAGGAGCTACAATTCCACAATCAGCCACATATACGGACAGACGGACAGACGATTAGATTAAATTTTAAGATTAATTCTTTTTTTTACAATTCAATTTAACATCGTATTCAAACATTCTCGCTTGTTTACAATCTAGATTAACAAATATTACATTTATTGTATATATTACACATATTTGAAGAATAATAATTAAAATGTCAGTTATATTTATATCTACATATTTTTCTGTTTATAAACGGAATTTAATGAAACCAATTTAAAATTTGAATGTTATAATAATCTAATTTTGTCAAGTAGGAAATCAGCTGATAGCAATCGAACGGATTAACAGATTTTCATAAATTATAGCTAAGAACCTTCTCGACCACGTCAACTTTCAAAGCAAAAAAACCGCATCAAAATCGGTCCATTCATTTAGGAGTTACGATTCCACAAACAGACACGGACGGACAGACGGACAGACGATTAGATTTAATTTTAAGCTTTTTTTAAATCTCCTGGATTATTTACGATCTGTCTAGCGACAATAAGTAAATGTGGTGTTACATCATCAACTCTTGTAAGTATTTACTCAGTGGTAAATACCTCTTTATCCCATAGTACTCATGTAATATTTAAATAGATTAGGTTATAAATAATTCACTTTAGCTGTAACTATAAATGGTTTTATTAACAAATAATACAATAAATTATTAAAAGATAATCTTACCTATAAATGAAAATATTATAAGACTTTAACACACTTATTTAAAGATTTACAATGTATTTACATCAAAATACACGTCTATGTTGTATATTAAAAAAACATGTGTGTGTCTTTGTCGGAACATATGGTTAATGTTACCATCTAGTGCCAACATAATGTTAGTTACATTTACAAATCCCTAGATGTTATAAAAAGGGCGCTAAATTAGGAATAGGATATGATTATCTAATTTACAATCATATTGCCATATCAAGCGGGAGTAAGATTAATTTAAGATTACATTTAATTCTTCAAATAACTCAAATTGTCAGTTATATTTACATCTACTTTTTTTGTTTATAAACGTAATTTACTGAAACGTATCCAACAGATCTTCATAAATTATAGCTAAGAACCTCCTCGACCACGTCAGCTTTCAAAACAAAAAAACCGCATCAAAATCTGTCCATTCGTTTAGGAGCTACGATTCCACAAACAGCCACGGACGGACAGACGGACAACGATTAGATTAAATTTTAAGATTAATTTTAAGACAAATCAGTTTTATTCCAGAATTCCAAACCTAATACCTCAAAGGGCCGAACTTGAACTACTACCGTAACAAAGCAATTTCTACTTTACTTTTTCTCACACATACATTTGTCCACTTTTAATCCACAATTACAATTTTATTTTTAACTTGAATTCAATTTAATATCAAACATTCTCGCCTGTTTACAATCTAGATTAACAAATATTACATTTAATTCTTCAAATAATTAAAATGTCAGTTATATTTACATCTACATTTTTTTCTGTTTATAAAAGGAATTTACTGAAACTTATCCAATTTAAAATCTGAATTTTATAATTACCGCAGATTAATTTTGTCAAGTAGGAAATCAGCTGATGGCTATCAAACGCATGAACAGATTTTCATAAATTATAACTAAGAACTTCCTCGACCACGTAAGCTTTCAAAACAAAAAAAACCGCATCAAAATCTGTCCATTCGTTTAGGAGCTACGATTCCACAAACAGCCACATATACGGGCAAGCGGACAGACGAATAGACAGGCAGAAGGGCAGAATGGCAGACTGGCAGACTGTCAGACGAATAGACGATCCGACTGACGGACGAACAGACTGACCCACAGACACGTCACACTTATAATTTCGTTTTGTATCTGTATCTACCAGTCTGTCAGTCTGTCAATCTGTCAGTCTAGGTCGACAGACTGACAGACGGATAGACATATTTTCATCTACATTTTTTTATGTTTATAAACGGAATTTACTGAAACTTTCAATCCAATTTAAAATCTAAATTTTTTAATTACCGCAGATTAGTTTTGTCAAGTATGAAATCAGCGGATGGCCATCAAACGCATGTACAGATCTTCATAAATTATAGCTAAGAACCTTCTCGACCACGTCATCTTTCAAAACAAAAAAACCGCATCAAAATCTGTCCATTGGTTTAGGGGCCACGATTCCACAAACAGCCACATATACGGACAGACGGACAGACGGACAGGGGATTAAATTTAATTTTAAGATTAATTTAAGATTACATTTAATTCTTCAAATAATTAAAATTGTCGGTTATATTTAAATCTACATTTTTATCTGTTTATAAACGGAATTTACTGAAACTTACTTATCCAACTTAAAATCTGAATTTTATAATTTCCGCAGATTAATTTTGTCAAGTAGTAAATGAGCTGATGCTCATCAAACGCATGAACAGATCTTCATAAATTATAGCTTAATCGGACTATTCGTTTAGGAGCTGCGATTCCATAAACAGCCACATATACGGACAGACTGACTGACTGACAGACACGTCAAACTTATAACACACCTCTTTTTGTGTCAGGGGTTAAAAAATAATTAATTCTAGTTTATGAATTCTGGTAACTTACTACAAAATTTCTTTTATTTTCAACAACATTGCCGTTTTCCCGTAGCACTATTTTAATTAGTAATTTTAAATAGTTTGTATCTCAGTTAGTCTCAAATCAATGATATTGTGTAATATCTCATTTTGTAGATAATATAATCTAGTTTTAAGAAATAATAATTACTTTCAAACAATTATTGCATATTTACGAATTATTTACGATAAAGAGCGATATTACGATAAGAGACAGACGGACAGACGGACAGACGGACAGACGGACAGACGGACAGACGGACAGACGGACAGACGGACAGACGGACGGACAGACGGACAGACGGACAGACGGACAGACGGACAGACGGACAGCCGGACAGACGTTCAGACGGACAGACGGACAGACGAACAGACGGACAGACGAACAGACGGGTAGACGGGTAGACGGACAGACGGACAGACGGACAGACGAACAGACGAACAGACGAACAGACGGACAAACGGACAGACGAACAGACTTTTATTTGAAAAGTTTTTTGAAATTTCATCTAGTTTACTAGGTATTGCGTAAAAAAGTAGATAGTTTTTGAGAAGTTGCTGGAAAGAGATCCAGACAGATTTTACCAAATAACTTGAAAAATCGCTAATATACAAGCAGAAATCTTTTTATTTATCTAGTAGATAACTAAATTATCTATGACGTTTATTTGAAAAAATTTCTAAAATTTAGTCTAGTTTGCTAGTAATTGCCCAACAAAGTTGAAAGTTTTTGAGAAACTTTTCTGTCGTTGCTTGAAAGGACTTTAGACAGATTTTTCCAAATATCTTGGAATCTCGCAAAAATACAAGCGGAAATCTTTTTAGTATCTAGTAGATAACTAATTTATCTATGACTTTTATTTGAAAAGTTTTTTGAAATTCCATCTAGTTTACTAGGTATTGCCTAACAAAGTTGAAAGTTTTTGACAAGTTGCTGGAAAGGTATCTATACAGATTTTTCCAAATAACTTGGAAAATCGCAAATACACAAGGGGAAATCTTTTTAGTTTCTAGCAGATAACTAAATTATCTATGACTTTTATTTGTAAAGTTTTCTGCAACTTAGTCTAGTTTACTAGGTATTGCTTAACAAAGTTGAAAGTTTTTAAGAAACTTTTCTGTCGTAGCTTGAAAGTACTTTAGATAAATTTTTCAAAATATCTTGGAAAATCGCAAATATACAGGCGGAAATCTTTTTAGCATCTAGTAGATAACTAATTTATCTATGACCTTTATTTGAAAAGTTTTTTGAAATCTCATCTAGTTTACTAGGTATTGCCTAACAAATTAGATAGTTTTTGAGAATTTACTGGAAAGGTATCTAGACAGATTTTTCCAAATATCTTGGAAAATCGCAAATACACAAGCGGAAATCTTTTTAGTTTCTAGCAGATAACTAAATTATCTATGACTTTTATTTGTAAAGTTTTCTGCAATTTAGTCTAGTTTACTAGGTATTGCCTAACAAAGTTGAAAGTTTTTGAGAAACTTTTCTGTCGTAGCTTGAAAGTACTTTAGATAAAATTTTCAAAATATCTTTGAAAATCGCAAATATACAGGCGGAAATCTTTTTAGCATCTAGTAGACAACTAATTTATCTATGACTTTTATTTGAAAAGTTTTTTGAAATTCCATCTAGTTTACTAGGTATTGCCTAACAAATTAGATAGTTTTTGAGAATTTACTGGAAAGGTATCTAGACAGATTTTTCCAAATATCTTGGAAAATCGCAAATACACAAGCGGAAATCTTTTTAAGTTTCGAGTAGATAACTAAATTATCTATGACTTTTATTTGTTAAGTTTTCTGCAATTTAGTCTAGTTTACTAGGTATTGCCTAACAAAGTTGAAAGTTTATGAGAAACTTTTTTGTCGTTGCTTGAAAGGACTTTAGACAGATTTTTCCATATATCTCGGAAAATCGCAAAAATACAAGCGGAAATCTTTGTAGTATCTAGTAGATAACTAATTTATCTCTGACTTTTATTTGAAAAGTTTTTTGAAATTCCACCTAGTTTACTAGGAATTGCCTAACAAAATTAGTTGTCCTAGACGGACAGTCGGACAGTCGAACAAACGGACAGACGGACAGATGGACAGACGGACAGACGGACAGACGGACACGTCAAACTTATAACACCCCTCATTTTGTGTCGGGGGTTAATAAAAACAATGTTTTTTGTGTAGTGCTGTTAGTGACATGAAAATGTACGGGGACTAGTAATAACATGCAAATAGCTGTTGTATACTTCAATACCCTGTTTGATATTAACACTTCCTCGCTAAGTTGTTTTAACATGAAATTTGTTCATAGTCTTAATAAGACTTAATATTATAGAGCTACGAACAGTTGGAACATATTTCTATATCCATGTTATATTTACCCTCCATTTTGTGTTGGGGTTAATAAAAACAATGTTTTTTGTCTAGTGTTTTTTGTGACATAGAAATGTACTGGGACTAGTAATAACATGCAAATATCTGTTGTACACTTCAATACCCTGTGTGATAATTAGCATTTCATCGTTAAGTTGTTTTAACATGAGATTTGATTATAGCCTTAATAAGACTTAATATTATAGAGCTACGAACTGGTGTAATATACCTGGTCTGTTAGAAAAGTATCCGACCTTTAGCCGGTAAAAAAAAACTGGCATACCTGGAGCGTTGGAAACCTAATCACCCTCAAAGCAGTCTCCACACACTTCTCCCAGCGGTGCCGCCATTGTTGGAGGTATTCCGAAAAAGCCTCTTTCGGAATCGACTTTAGCTCGCCTGTCGTTGCAGCTATAATGTCCTCTCTTGTCTGAAGTCGCGTTCCTATCAATGGCCCCTTGACTTTGGGGAATAGCCGAAAGTCACAGGGGGCATATCAGGAGAGTAAGGAGCCTGTCGAACCAGAGGAGCCAAAAAATTGTGAACCAAGTGCGAAGAATGTGCTGGAGCATTGTCGTGATGGAGTCGCCAATTTCCTGATGCAAGTTCCAGTCGCTTGCGCTGCACAGCATCACGTAGGCGACGTAAGACATCCCTATAGTACTCTTTGGTGATTTTTACTTGCATTGAAAAACCGACGAGAGCACTATACTCTGCGTCAGCAAGTGACGCTATCTACAGGCGGGAAATAATTCACGCATGCGCATGAAGGTTCAATGTCGGCTCATGCAAGCGCGCTTGATTCAAATCCATCAGGTTTTCAAAATAAAAAATAAAGTCGGATACTTTTCTAACAGACCACGTATTTATATATCCATGCTATATTTCGTCTTTAATAAGTTTGTATGATTGTATTTATAATTAGAAAGGTTGCACCAATATTAAAATCTACAGGCGTTTATTCTCGTTTGGTTTTCAGTCCTGAATTGGTTAAGCTTTGGATAATTAACTCACTTGATGAGTTTAAAAATTGAGAGTCTCCTTTATTATTGTCGCCGTCAACCTTAAACTGTAGATTGAGTTAATTGAAGATAAAAATGTCATCTTGTATTAAAAAAGTTAAATTCAATTTGCTTGGGAAGCAGCTTTTTCCCCAAACAAGATAGACTTTTTATTAAACATCCCAGTATAAATAAGTCGTGTCGTGGGGAATTGTGAACAGTTCCTTGGGAAAAAAATTATTTAATTGTTGTTTAACCGCAGCACAATTCCAGTTTGAATCGGTCCGCGAGTCTTCGACACAATTTCCTGTAGCTCTAAACATTTTTCAAGACCAATTTAATCATTCAGCTACGCTACCGTCAAAGAGGTTCAAGCAGCCCTCGCTAATGGCAAGAAAGAAACTTTACTAATAAACGCACGCAAATACTCTAACATTATGTCGCGAACATAATTTTATTATTATTACGACAACTAAATTGCACGAATTAGAACATTACTCACATTTTGCTTCTACTTTTTACTATTTATATATTTCGAATTTATATTTACTATATTTCGAAAAAAAACAAACTGAAAGAAAATTTCAGTAGGAAATCAGCGGATGGTTATCAAACGCATAGACAGATCTTCATAAATTATATATAAGAACCTCCTCGACCACGTTAGCTTTCAAAGAAAACAAACCACGTCACAATCTATCCATTCGTTTAGGAGCTACGATTCCACAAACAGCCACATATATGGACAGACGGACAGACGGACAGACGAGCAAACGGGCAGACGGGCAAACGGGCATACGGGCAAACTGACAGACGGGCAGACATATGAATACTGACAGATGAACAGATTGAACATCTGTTCATGTCAGCCAAACTCACAGACACGTCAAATTTTTGCTTCTACATCTTTACTATTTCAGTTTGTTTTCTGGGTTTTTAAAACTTTAGATGTGCAATAATTTTTAAATCTTCCCTGCCTAATACCACACAGGATAATGAATTATACAACAGACATTTGCATGTTATTACCAGCACCAGTACATTTTCATGACATTAACAAGTACTAGATGAATAACATAGTTTTTAAAATCATTTGTTTGTATTGCTTCAAACTTTTAAAAATGTTGTTTGTATTTAAAAATTAAATCAAGAAAATTTCAGTAGGAAATCAGCTGATGGTTATCAAACGCATGGACAGATCTTTATAAATTATAGATAAGAACCTTCTTGACCACGTTAGCTTTCAAACAAAACAAAGCACGTCACAATCTGTCTATTCGTTTAGGAGCTACGATTCCACAAACAGCAATATATAAGTACAGATGTACAGACGGACAGACGGACAGACAGACAGACGGGCAGACAAGCAGACGCACAGACTGACAGACGGGCAGACGCGCAGAATAACAGACTGACAGACGGACAGACTGACCCACAGACACGTCAAACTTACGACAAATTACTTGTTAAAAAAATTACTTGTTAAGAACACGACATACTAAGTAAGTTGTTAGTTATTATATATCGCAAGTGTAATTACTCCGTGTATTAATAATAATTTGTTTTTGAAATGACTAATAGCATAAATAAATTATAGTTATTAGTACGATGTGGCTCCTGCATTTTACAGCTAAGGGAGACGAGGTCAGCCATTCAAGATTAAGGCAGAAACGCGTCTATGGATGTTCATAATTATTTTGATTTAACAAGTTATGTTATTTTCTTGAGACCTCGTGATCTCTCTTAGCTGTAAAATGCAGGAGCCACACCGTACTAATAATAATATTTTATTTATTTTATCAGTCATTTTACAAACAAATTATTATTAATACACGGAGTAATTACACTTGCGATATGTAATAACTAACAACGTACTCAGTATGTCGTGTTATTAACAAGTAATTTTTTTAACAAGTAATTTGTCGTAAGTTTAACGTGTCTGTGGGTCAGTCTGTCCGTCTGTCAGTCTTTCAGTCTGCCCGTCTTTCAGTCTGCCCGTCCGCCAGTCTGCCTGTCTGTCCGTTTGCCTGTCTGTCCTTCTGTCCATCTGTCCTTATATGTGGCTGTTTGTGGATTCGTAGCTCCTAAACGAATGGACAGATTGTGACGTGGTTTGTTTTTTTGAAAGCTAACGTGGTCGAGGAGGTTCTTATCTATAATTTATGAAGATCTATTCATGCGTTTGATAACCATCAGCTGATTTCCTACTGAAATTTTCTTGAATTCATTTTTAACAACAAACAAAATTTGGAAAAGTTTGAAGTAATAGAAAGAAATGATTTTAAAAACAATGTTATTCATCTAATACTTGTTAGTGACATGAAAATGTACTGGTGCTGGTAATAACATGCAAATGTCTGTTCCGTAATTCAATATCCTGAGGTATTATTAGTCATTTTAAGAACAAATTATTATTAATACACGGAGTAATTACACTTGCTATATTTAATAACTAACAACCTACTTAGTATGACTTGTTATTAACAAGTAATTTTTTTAACAAGTAATTTGTCGTAAGTTTGACGTGTCTGTGGGTCAGTCTGTCCGTCTGTCAGTCTGTTAGTCTGCCCGCTTGTCAGTCTGTTAGTCTGCCCGCCTGTCAGTCTGTTAGTCTGCCCGCCTGTCAGTCTGTTAGTCTGCCCGCCTGTCAGTCTGCCCGTTTGTCTCTTTGCCCGTCTATCCGTTGTCCCGTCTGTCCATCTGTCCTTATATGTAGCTGTTTGTGGAATCGTAGCTCCTAAACGAATGGACAGATTGTGACGTGGTTTGTTTTTTTGAAAGCTAACGTAGTCGAGGAGGTTCTTATCTATAATTTATGAAGATCTGTTCGTACGTTTGATAACCATCAGCTGATTTCCTACTGAAATTTTCTTGAATTCATTTTTAACTACAAACAAAATTTGGAAAAGTTTGAAGAAATCGAAAGAAATGATTTTAAAAACAATGTTATTCATCTAATACTTGTTAGTGACATGAAAATGTACTGGTGCTGGTAATAACATGCAAATGTCTGTTGTATAATTCAATATCCTGTGGTATTATTAGTCATTTTAAACACCAATTATTATTAATATACGGAGTAATTACACTTGCGATATTTAATGACTAACAACTTACTCAGTATGTCGTGTTATACAAGTAATTTTTTTAACAAATAATTTGTCGTAAGTTTGACGTGTCTGTGGGTCAGCCGGTCCGTCTCTCAGTCTGTTAGTCTGCCCGTCTCTCAGTCTGTCCGTCTGCCCGTTTGCCTGTCTGTCCGTCTGTCCACCTGTCTTTATATGTGGCTGTTTGTGGAATCGTAGCTCCTAAACGAACGGACAGATTGTGACGTGGTTTGTTTTTCTGAAAGCTAACGTGGTCGAGGAGGTTCTTATCTAAAATATGTGAAGATCTGTTCATGCGTTTGATAACTATCAGCTGATTTCATATTGAAATTTTCTTGAATTCATTTTAAAATACAATCAAAATTTGGAAAAGTTTGAAGTAATAGAAAGAAATGATTTTAAAAACAATGTTATTCATCTAATACTTGTTACTGGCATGAAAATGTACTGGTGCTGGTTATAACATGCAAAT
Organism: Phosphuga atrata; assembly: GCA_944588485.1. Lineage (NCBI taxonomy): Eukaryota > Metazoa > Arthropoda > Insecta > Coleoptera > Silphidae > Phosphuga > Phosphuga atrata. The sequence continues at coordinate 25,189,757 of OX155907.1, forward strand.
GTCTGTTGTATAATTCAAAATCCTGTGGTATTATTAGTCATTTTAAAAACAAATTATTATTAATACACGGAGTAATTACACTTGCGATATTTAATAACTAACAACTTACTCAGTATGTCGTGTTATTAACAAGTAATTTTTTTAACAAGTAATTTTTTTAACAAGTAATTTTTTTAACAAGTAATTTGTCGTAAGTTTGGCGTGTCTGTGGGTCAATTTGTCCGTCTGTTAGTCTGCCCGTCTGTCAGTCTGCCCGTTTGGCCGTCTGTCCGTCTGTCCGTCTGTCCATCTGTCCTTATATGTGGCTGTTTGTGGATTTGTAGCTCCTAAACCAATGGACAGATTGTGACGTGGTTTGTTTTTTTGAAAGCTAACGTGGTCGAGGAGGTTCTTATCTATAATTTATGAAGATCTGTTCGTGCGTTTGATAACCATCAGCTGATTTCCTACTGAAATTTTCTTGAATTCATTTTTAACTACAAAAAAAAATTGGAAAAGTTTGAAGTAATATAAAGAAATGATTTTAAAAACAATGTTATTCATCTAATACTTGTTAGTGACATGAAAATGTACTGGTGCTGGTAATAACATGCAAATGTGTGTTGTATAATTTAATATCCTGTGGTATTATTAGTCATTTTAAAAACAAATTATTATTAATACACGCAGTAATTACACTTGCGATATTTAATAACTAACAACTTACTCAATTTGTAGTGTTATTAACAAGTAATTTTTTTAACAAGTAATTTGTCGTAAGTTTGAAGTGTCTGTGGGCCAGTCTGTCCGTCTGTCAGTCTGTTTGTCTGCCCGCCTGTCAGTCTTCCCGTTTGCCCCTTTGCCCGTCTATCCGTTGTCCCGTCTGTCCATCTGTCCTTATATGTAGCTGTTTGTGGAATCGTAGCTCCTAAACGAATGGACAGATTGTGACGTGGTTTGTTTTTTTGAAAGCTAACGTAGTCGAGGAGGTTCTTATCTATAATTTATGAAGATCTGTTCGTACGTTTGATAACCATCAGCTGATTTCCTACTGAAATTTTCTTGAATTCATTTTTAACTACAAACAAAATTTGGAAAAGTTTGAAGTAATAGGAATAAATGATTTTAAAAACAATGTTTTTCATCTAAATACTTGTTAGTGACATGAAAATGTACCGGTGCTGGTAATAACTTTTCATTTTAAAAACAAATTATTATTAATACACGGAGTAATTACACTTACGTTAGTCTGCCCGTCTGGCCGTCTGCCCGTCTGCCAGTCTGCCCGTTTGTCAGTCTGCCCGTCTGCCCGTTTGCCCGTCTGTCCGTCTGTCCATCTGTCCTTATATGTGGCTGTTTTTGGAATCGTAGCTCCTAAACGAATGGACAGATTGTAACGTGGTTTATTTCTTTTGAAAGCTAGCGTGGTCGAGGAGGTTCTTATCATTAATTTATGAAGATCTGTTCATGCGATTGATAACCTTCAGCTGATTTCCTGAATTAAGTCAATTTGTGAATTAAAGAACATAGTTTTCTTAATTCATTTCTTATAAAAGAAGAAACTGTTACGAATTCCCTTTAGTTGTGACAACACTGTAAAGTTTTGTCTTATTTTATGTTTTTTTTATCGTAAGTTTGACGTGTCTGTGGGTCAGTCTGTCCGTCTGTCAGTCTGCCCGTCTGCCCGTCTGTCAGTATGCCCGTCTGCTCGTTTGCCCGTGTCTCTGTCTCTCTGCCCTTATATGTGGCTGTTTGTGGAAGCGTAGCTCCTAAACGAATGGACAGATTGTGACGTGGTTTGTTTTGTTTAAAAGCTAACGTGGTCGAGGAGGTTCTTATCTATAATGTATGAAGATTTGTTCATTATTTGATAACCATCAGCTGATTTCCTTTATTCAATTTGTGAATTAAAGAACATAGTTTCCTTAATTCTTTTCTTATAAAAGAAGAAATTGTTGCGAATTCGCTTTACTTGTGACAACCCTGTAAATTTTTGTCGTATTTTATGGAAAAAGAAGTTATCCGAGTTGTTCGCTGCAGTTCAAAGTTAAATAGTTTTATAGAGAACCGCCTAGACTAGGTTAGAACTTAGAGATTTTGTTTTGTTGCCAAAATCAATAATTCACACAATTTCCACCCAACCCGCCACCATTTAAACCATTTTATTATCATCCCCAAAACACATTTCAATCTCCACCAAAAATCCATCTACACAAAATCGATACCCCACTTAATTAAAATGTTTCAAGAATATTCAAACAAAAATTAAATTTAGCAAATAGATTAGTCAATGGGATATAGTAAGTTGATTAATGAAAATCATAATTAGTAAAAGGTAAGGTTTTAATGGAAGTGTGTAAAGATAATTAATGTAAACCCTTGGTGCGCATTGTTGTGTGTAAGTTGTGTAAGAGGGCTTTAAGGGTGGAAAATCCTCCGTTAATTCTAAGCCAGGTGTTTTATTCGTCGGTGCCGCGTTAAATATTAACAGGGGTGAGATATATGGCTCTGGTCAAAAAGTCGAAGCTGAGATACGACTCGGTGAGGACAAATCATGATAAGAAAAATGGCCTTTATATAAAAGCTATTTCCTACAAATTTCAACAGAAAAAAAAACACTTTTTTAAGATTTAAATAATTAATAATATTGTCAAATTCTGTTCCAAATAATAACATTTTACAGACTTGCCAATTCTCTTTCTCATTTATTCGCGTAAAAACATAAAAGTTTAGAAAACTGTTGTTACTAATGAAATAATAAATTTACTAGAAATGAGGATTTTAAAACTTTTTTTTTTCTTAATTTACAAGAAAACTTTGACCCAACATTTAATCAAAATTAATTAAGATAATTCGCAAAAAAACATTTTGTACGAAATTAGCAAATCCTTTTTTTTACAGAATTCACTCGTGCATATTAAAAACACGAAAAACCTCTCACAATTCCAAACAAGCAACATTTCATTACGAATTTCACTTTCTCGTTACTCACACTTCCACCCGTTTTTTAACGATTTGTTACACGAAAATGGAAGCACACATAACAAGTTCTTTATAAAACACGATCTTGCGTTTGATCAAAGATTTATTTCTCGCGAGCAGGGAAATTCTTTAACCGGGAAATGCCAACAAGCTTTCAAAACATCATTTTAAATATGACAGAATATATGAAACATAAATTATCTTTTTTCGAAATAGTCAATTTCGAATACATCTACAGCTTTACATTTATACTGTGGAATATATTACGGGGACCAGAAAGTTATGTCTGTTTTAACATTAAATTCAAACAGATAAGTTTTTAATTAACTCCCTCGTTACCAAATTTTCAATGAAAACTTTCAATGCCGGATCGATAAAAATCAATAGACCTTGAAATTTTTTTCTGCGCATGTTATACGTCAAAAAGTGCCCGAACTTTTTGACGTATAACTAAATATGTGCCCGAGACTTTCATATTCCCGCCTTTTAAACTTTGCGGATGCGCAGGCGCTTAACTAACCCTTAAAAGGTCTATTAGTTTTCGTGCAAAATATCTAGAGATGGACATCTTTTGGACAAATCCAAATTCTTCCAAATCTAAATTTTTGGCACAGCAAAATGTTGTGGCTATCGGAACTAATGGAAATCCGATGGCGCAAAATCGGGGGAATATGGTGTGTCACCGAAATCCATTAATTATTTTCCGGATTTGTTTTGACTAGTACGGTACTGTATTATAGTGTTGCAGAATACTAGCTTTTCTGTTAATAATCGCTGCCCACTTTTCAGATTTACTAGACAGACAAGACTAGACAGACAAGACTAGACAGACAAGACTAGACAGACAAGACTAGACAGACAAGACTGGACAGACAAGACTAGACAGACAAGACTAGACATACAAGACTAGACAGACAAGACTAGACAGACAAGACTAGACAGACAAGACTAGACAGACAAGACTAGACAGACAAGACTAGACAGACAAGACTAGACAGACAAGACTAGACAGACAAGACTAGACAGACAAGACTAGACAGACAAGACTAGACAGACAAGACTAGACAGACAAGACTAGACAGACAAGACTAGACAGACAAGACTAGACAGACAAGACTAGACAGACAAGACTAGACAGACAAGACTAGACAGACAAGACTAGACAGACAAGACTAGACAGACAAGACTAGACAGACAAGACTAGACAGACAAGACTAGACAGACAAGACTAGACAGACAAGACTAGACAGACAAGACTAGACAGACAAGACTAGACAGACAAGACTAGACAGACAAGACTAGACAGACAAGACTAGACAGACAAGACTAGACAGACAAGACTAGACAGACAAGACTAGACAGACAAGACTAGACAGACAAGACTAGACAGACAAGACTAGACAGACAAGACTAGACAGACAAGACTAGACAGACAAGACTAGACAGACAAGACTAGACAGACAAGACTAGACAGACAAGACTAGACAGACAAGACTAGACAGACAAGACTAGACAGACAAGACTAGACAGACAAGACTAGACAGACAAGACTAGACAGACAAGACTAGACAGACAAGACTAGACAGACAAGACTAGACAGACAAGACTAGACAGACAAGACTAGACAGACAAGACTAGACAGACAAGACTAGACAGACAAGACTAGACAGACAAGACTAGACAGACAAGACTAGACAGACAAGACTAGACAGACAAGACTAGACAGACAAGACTAGACAGACAAGACTAGACAGACAAGACTAGACAGACAAGACTAGACAGACAAGACTAGACAGACAAGACTAGACAGACAAGACTAGACAGACAAGACTAGACAGACAAGACTAGACAGACAAGACTAGACAGACAAGACTAGACAGACAAGACTAGACAGACAAGACTAGACAGACAAGACTAGACAGACAAGACTAGACAGACAAGACTAGACAGACAAGACTAGACAGACAAGACTAGACAGACAAGACTAGACAGACAAGACTAGACAGACAAGACTAGACAGACAAGACTAGACAGACAAGACTAGACAGACAAGACTAGACAGACAAGACTAGACAGACAAGACTAGACAGACAAGACTAGACAGACAAGACTAGACAGACAAGACTAGACAGACAAGACTAGACAGACAAGACTAGACAGACAAGACTAGACAGACAAGACTAGACAGACAAGACTAGACAGACAAGACTAGACAGACAAGACTAGACAGACAAGACTAGACAGACAAGACTAGACAGACAAGACTAGACAGACAAGACTAGACAGACAAGACTAGACAGACAAGACTAGACAGACAAGACTAGACAGACAAGACTAGACAGACAAGACTAGACAGACAAGACTAGACAGACAAGACTAGACAGACAAGACTAGACAGACAAGACTAGACAGACAAGACTAGACAGACAAGACTAGACAGACAAGACTAGACAGACAAGACTAGACAGACAAGACTAGACAGACAAGACTAGACAGACAAGACTAGACAGACAAGACTAGACAGACAAGACTAGACAGACAAGACTAGACAGACAAGACTAGACAGACAAGACTAGACAGACAAGACTAGACAGACAAGACTAGACAGACAAGACTAGACAGACAAGACTAGACAGACAAGACTAGACAGACAAGACTAGACAGACAAGACTAGACAGACAAGACTAGACAGACAAGACTAGACAGACAAGACTAGACAGACAAGACTAGACAGACAAGACTAGACAGACAAGACTAGACAGACAAGACTAGACAGACAAGACTAGACAGACAAGACTAGACAGACAAGACTAGACAGACAAGACTAGACAGACAAGACTAGACAGACAAGACTAGACAGACAAGACTAGACAGACAAGACTAGACAGACAAGACTAGACAGACAAGACTAGACAGACAAGACTAGACAGACAAGACTAGACAGACAAGACTAGACAGACAAGACTAGACAGACAAGACTAGACAGACAAGACTAGACAGACAAGACTAGACAGACAAGACTAGACAGACAAGACTAGACAGACAAGACTAGACAGACAAGACTAGACAGACAAGACTAGACAGACAAGACTAGACAGACAAGACTAGACAGACAAGACTAGACAGACAAGACTAGACAGACAAGACTAGACAGACAAGACTAGACAGACAAGACTAGACAGACAAGACTAGACAGACAAGACTAGACAGACAAGACTAGACAGACAAGACTAGACAGACAAGACTAGACAGACAAGACTAGACAGACAAGACTAGACAGACAAGACTAGACAGACAAGACTAGACAGACAAGACTAGACAGACAAGACTAGACAGACAAGACTAGACAGACAAGACTAGACAGACAAGACTAGACAGACAAGACTAGACAGACAAGACTAGACAGACAAGACTAGACAGACAAGACTAGACAGACAAGACTAGACAGACAAGACTAGACAGACAAGACTAGACAGACAAGACTAGACAGACAAGACTAGACAGACAAGACTAGACAGACAAGACTAGACAGACAAGACTAGACAGACAAGACTAGACAGACAAGACTAGACAGACAAGACTAGACAGACAAGACTAGACAGACAAGACTAGACAGACAAGACTAGACAGACAAGACTAGACAGACAAGACTAGACAGACAAGACTAGACAGACAAGACTAGACAGACAAGACTAGACAGACAAGACTAGACAGACAAGACTAGACAGACAAGACTAGACAGACAAGACTAGACAGACAAGACTAGACAGACAAGACTAGACAGACAAGACTAGACAGACAAGACTAGACAGACAAGACTAGACAGACAAGACTAGACAGACAAGACTAGACAGACAAGACTAGACAGACAAGACTAGACAGACAAGACTAGACAGACAAGACTAGACAGACAAGACTAGACAGACAAGACTAGACAGACAAGACTAGACAGACAAGACTAGACAGACAAGACTAGACAGACAAGACTAGACAGACAAGACTAGACAGACAAGACTAGACAGACAAGACTAGACAGACAAGACTAGACAGACAAGACTAGACAGACAAGACTAGACAGACAAGACTAGACAGACAAGACTAGACAGACAAGACTAGACAGACAAGACTAGACAGACAAGACTAGACAGACAAGACTAGACAGACAAGACTAGACAGACAAGACTAGACAGACAAGACTAGACAGACAAGACTAGACAGACAAGACTAGACAGACAAGACTAGACAGACAAGACTAGACAGACAAGACTAGACAGACAAGACTAGACAGACAAGACTAGACAGACAAGACTAGACAGACAAGACTAGACAGACAAGACTAGACAGACAAGACTAGACAGACAAGACTAGACAGACAAGACTAGACAGACAAGACTAGACAGACAAGACTAGACAGACAAGACTAGACAGACAAGACAAGACAGACAAGACTAGACAGACAAGTCTAGACAGACAAGACTAGACAGACAAGACTAGACAGACAAGACTAGACAGACAGGACTAGACAGACAAGACTAGACAGACAAGACTAGACAGACAGGACTAGACAGACAAGACTAGACAGACAGGACTAGACAGACAAGACTAGACAGACAAGACTAGACAGACAAGACTAGACAGACAAGACTAGACAGACAAGACTAGACAGACAAGACTAGACAGACAAGACTAGACAGACAAGACTAGACAGACAAGACTAGACAGACAAGACTAGAGAGACAAGACTAGAGAGACAAGACTAGAGAGACAAGACTAGACAGACAAGACTAGACAGACAAGACTAGACAGACAAGACTAGACAGACAAGACTAGACAGACAATACTAGACAGACAAGACTAGACAGACAAGACTAGACAGACAAGACTAGACAGACAAGACTAGACAGACAAGACTAGACAGACAAGACTAGACAGACAAGACTAGACAGACAAGACTAGACAGACAAGACTAGACAGACAAGACTAGACAGACAAGACTAGACAGACAAGACTAGACAGACAAGACTAGACAGACAAGACTAGACAGACAAGACTAGACAGACAAGACTAGACAGACAAGACTAGACAGACAAGACTAGACAGACAAGACTAGACAGACAAGACTAGACAGACAAGACTAGACAGACAAGACTAGACAGACAAGACTAGAGAGACAAGACTAGAGAGACAAGACTAGAGAGACAAGACTAGAGAGACAAGACTAGAGAGACAAGACTAGAGAGACAAGACTAGAGAGACAAGACTAGAGAGACAAGACTAGAGAGACAAGACTAGAGAGACAAGACTAGAGAGAGAAGACTAGAGAGACAAGACTAGACAGACAAGACTAGACAGACAAGACTAGACAGACAAGACTGGACAGAGAAGACTGGACAGACAAGACTGGACAGACAAGACTGGACAGACAAGACTGGACAGACAAGACTAGACAGACAAGACTAGACAGACAAGACTAGACAGACAAGACTAGACAGACAAGACTAGACAGACAAGACTAGACAGACAAGACTAGAGAGACAAGACTAGAGAGACAAGACTAGAGAGACAAGACTAGAGAGACAAGACTAGAGAGACAAGACTAGAGAGAGAAGACTAGAGAGACAAGACTAGTCAGACAAGACTAGACAGACAAGACTAGACAGAGAAGACTGGACAGAGAAGACTGGACAGACAAGACTGGACAGACAAGACTGGACAGACAAGACTGGACAGACAAGACTGGACAGACAAGACTGGACAGACAAGACTGGAGAGACAAGACTGGACAGACAAGACTGGACAGACAAGACTGGACAGACAAGACTGGACAGACAAGACTGGACAGACAAGACTGGACAGACAAGACTGGACAGACAAGACTGGACAGACAAGACTGGACAGACAAGACTGGACAGACTAGACAGACAAGACTAGACAGACAAGACTAGACAGACAAGACTAGACAGGCAAGACTAGACAGACAAGACTAGACAGACAAGACTAGACAGACAAGACTAGACAGACAAGACTAGACAGACAAGACTAGACAGACAAGACTAGACAGACAAGACTAGACAGACAAGACTAGACAGACAAGACTAGACAGACAAGACTAGACAGACAAGACTAGACAGACAAGACTAGACAGACAAGACTAGACAGACAAGACTAGACAGACAAGACTAGACAGACAAGACTAGACAGACAAGACTAGACAGACAAGACTAGACAGACAAGACTAGACAGACAAGACTAGACAGACAAGACTAGACAGACAAGACTAGACAGACAAGACTAGACAGACAAGACTAGACAGACAAGACTAGACAGACAAGACTAGACAGACAAGACTAGACAGACAAGACTAGACAGACAAGACTGGACAGACAAGACTGGACAGACAAGACTGGACAGACAAGACTGGACAGACAAGACTGGACAGACAAGACTGGACAGACAAGACTGGACAGACAAGACTGGACAGACAAGACTGGACAGACAAGACTGGACAGACAAGACTGGACAGACAAGACTGGACAGACAAGACTGGACAGACAAGACTGGACAGACAAGACTGGACAGACAAGACTGGACAGACAAGACTGGACAGACAAGACTGGACAGACAAGACTGGACAGACAAGACTGGACAGACAAGACTGGACAGACAAGACTGGACAGACAAGACTGGACAGACAAGACTGGACAGACAAGACTGGACAGACAAGACTGGACAGACAAGACTGGACAGACAAGACTGGACAGACAAGACTGGACAGACAAGACTGGACAGACAAGACTGGACAGACAAGACTGGACAGACAAGACTGGACAGACAAGACTGGACAGACAAGACTGGACAGACAAGACTGGACAGACAAGACTGGACAGACAAGACTGGACAGACAAGACTGGACAGACAAGACTGGACAGACAAGACTGGACAGACAAGACTGGACAGACAAGACTGGACAGACAAGACTGGACAGACAAGACTGGACAGACAAGACTGGACAGACAAGACTGGACAGACAAGACTGGACAGACAAGACTGGACAGACAAGACTGGACAGACAAGACTGGACAGACAAGACTGGACAGACAAGACTGGACAGACAAGACTGGACAGACAAGACTGGACAGACAAGACTGGACAGACAAGACTGGACAGACAAGACTGGACAGACAAGACTGGACAGACAAGACTGGACAGACAAGACTGGACAGACAAGACTGGACAGA
>OX155907.1:25200155-25335817 GCA_944588485.1 Phosphuga atrata
TGTCTAGTCTTGTCTGTCTAGTCTTGTCTGTCTAGTCTTGTCTGTCTAGTCTTGTCTGTCTAGTCTTGTCTGTCTAGTCTTGTCTGTCTAGTCTTGTCTGTCTAGTCTTGTCTGTCTAGTCTTGTCTGTCTAGTCTTGTTGTCGTCTTGTCTGTCTAGTCTTGTCTGTCTAGTCTTGTCTGTCTAGTCTTGTCTGTCTAGTCTTGTCTGTCTAGTCTTGTCTGTCTAGTCTTGTCTGTCTAGTCTTGTCTGTCTAGTCTTGTCTGTCTAGTCTTGTCTGTCTAGTCTTGTCTGTCTAGTCTTGTCTGTCTAGTCTTGTCTGTCTAGTCTTGTCTGTCTAGTCTTGTCTGTCTAGTCTTGTCTGTCTAGTCTTGTCTGTCTAGTCTTGTCTGTCTAGTCTTGTCTGTCTAGTCTTGTCTGTCTAGTCTTGTCTGTCTAGTCTTGTCTGTCTAGTCTTGTCTGTCTAGTCTTGTCTGTCTAGTCTTGTCTGTCTAGTCTTGTCTGTCTAGTCTTGTCTGTCTAGTCTTGTCTGTCTAGTCTTGTCTGTCTAGTCTTGTCTGTCTAGTCTTGTCTGTCTAGTCTTGTCTGTCTAGTCTTGTCTGTCTAGTCTTGTCTGTCTAGTCTTGTCTGTCTAGTCTTGTCTGTCTAGTCTTGTCTGTCTAGTCTTGTCTGTCTAGTCTTGTCTGTCTAGTCTTGTCTGTCTAGTCTTGTCTGTCTAGTCTTGTCTGTCTAGTCTTGTCTGTCTAGTCTTGTCTGTCTAGTCTTGTCTGTCTAGTCTTGTCTGTCTAGTCTTGTCTGTCTAGTCTTGTCTGTCTAGTCTTGTCTGTCTAGTCTTGTCTGTCTAGTCTTGTCTGTCTAGTCTTGTCTGTCTAGTCTTGTCTGTCTAGTCTTGTCTGTCTAGTCTTGTCTGTCTAGTCTTGTCTGTCTAGTCTTGTCTGTCTAGTCTTGTCTGTCTAGTCTTGTCTGTCTAGTCTTGTCTGTCTAGTCTTGTCTGTCTAGTCTTGTCTGTCTAGTCTTGTCTGTCTAGTCTTGTCTGTCTAGTCTTGTCTGTCTAGTCTTGTCTGTCTAGTCTTGTCTGTCTAGTCTTGTCTGTCTAGTCTTGTCTGTCTAGTCTTGTCTGTCTAGTCTTGTCTGTCTAGTCTTGTCTGTCTAGTCTTGTCTGTCTAGTCTTGTCTGTCTAGTCTTGTCTGTCTAGTCTTGTCTGTCTAGTCTTGTCTGTCTAGTCTTGTCTGTCTAGTCTTGTCTGTCTAGTCTTGTCTGTCTAGTCTTGTCTGTCTAGTCTTGTCTGTCTAGTCTTGTCTGTCTAGTCTTGTCTGTCTAGTCTTGTCTGTCTAGTCTTGTCTGTCTAGTCTTGTCTGTCTAGTCTTGTCTGTCTAGTCTTGTCTGTCTAGTCTTGTCTGTCTAGTCTTGTCTGTCTAGTCTTGTCTGTCTAGTCTTGTCTGTCTAGTCTTGTCTGTCTAGTCTTGTCTGTCTAGTCTTGTCTGTCTAGTCTTGTCTGTCTAGTCTTGTCTGTCTAGTCTTGTCTGTCTAGTCTTGTCTGTCTAGTCTTGTCTGTCTAGTCTTGTCTGTCTAGTCTTGTCTGTCTAGTCTTGTCTGTCTAGTCTTGTCTGTCTAGTCTTGTCTGTCTAGTCTTGTCTGTCTAGTCTTGTCTGTCTAGTCTTGTCTGTCTAGTCTTGTCTGTCTAGTCTTGTCTGTCTAGTCTTGTCTGTCTAGTCTTGTCTGTCTAGTCTTGTCTGTCTAGTCTTGTCTGTCTAGTCTTGTCTGTCTAGTCTTGTCTGTCTAGTCTTGTCTGTCTAGTCTTGTCTGTCTAGTCTTGTCTGTCTAGTCTTGTCTGTCTAGTCTTGTCTGTCTAGTCTTGTCTGTCTAGTCTTGTCTGTCTAGTCTTGTCTGTCTAGTCTTGTCTGTCTAGTCTTGTCTGTCTAGTCTTGTCTGTCTAGTCTTGTCTGTCTAGTCTTGTCTGTCTAGTCTTGTCTGTCTAGTCTTGTCTGTCTAGTCTTGTCTGTCTAGTCTTGTCTGTCTAGTCTTGTCTGTCTAGTCTTGTCTGTCTAGTCTTGTCTGTCTAGTCTTGTCTGTCTAGTCTTGTCTGTCTAGTCTTGTCTGTCTAGTCTTGTCTGTCTAGTCTTGTCTGTCTAGTCTTGTCTGTCTAGTCTTGTCTGTCTAGTCTTGTCTGTCTAGTCTTGTCTGTCTAGTCTTGTCTGTCTAGTCTTGTCTGTCTAGTCTTGTCTGTCTAGTCTTGTCTGTCTAGTCTTGTCTGTCTAGTCTTGTCTGTCTAGTCTTGTCTGTCTAGTCTTGTCTGTCTAGTCTTGTCTGTCTAGTCTTGTCTGTCTAGTCTTGTCTGTCTAGTCTTGTCTGTCTAGTCTTGTCTGTCTAGTCTTGTCTGTCTAGTCTTGTCTGTCTAGTCTTGTCTGTCTAGTCTTGTCTGTCTAGTCTTGTCTGTCTAGTCTTGTCTGTCTAGTCTTGTCTGTCTAGTCTTGTCTGTCTAGTCTTGTCTGTCTAGTCTTGTCTGTCTAGTCTTGTCTGTCTAGTCTTGTCTGTCTAGTCTTGTCTGTCTAGTCTTGTCTGTCTAGTCTTGTCTGTCTAGTCTTGTCTGTCTAGTCTTGTCTGTCTAGTCTTGTCTGTCTAGTCTTGTCTGTCTAGTCTTGTCTGTCTAGTCTTGTCTGTCTAGTCTTGTCTGTCTAGTCTTGTCTGTCTAGTCTTGTCTGTCTAGTCTTGTCTGTCTAGTCTTGTCTGTCTAGTCTTGTCTGTCTAGTCTTGTCTGTCTAGTCTTGTCTGTCTAGTCTTGTCTGTCTAGTCTTGTCTGTCTAGTCTTGTCTGTCTAGTCTTGTCTGTCTAGTCTTGTCTGTCTAGTCTTGTCTGTCTAGTCTTGTCTGTCTAGTCTTGTCTGTCTAGTCTTGTCTGTCTAGTCTTGTCTGTCTAGTCTTGTCTGTCTAGTCTTGTCTGTCTAGTCTTGTCTGTCTAGTCTTGTCTGTCTAGTCTTGTCTGTCTAGTCTTGTCTGTCTAGTCTTGTCTGTCTAGTCTTGTCTGTCTAGTCTTGTCTGTCTAGTCTTGTCTGTCTAGTCTTGTCTGTCTAGTCTTGTCTGTCTAGTCTTGTCTGTCTAGTCTTGTCTGTCTAGTCTTGTCTGTCTAGTCTTGTCTGTCTAGTCTTGTCTGTCTAGTCTTGTCTGTCTAGTCTTGTCTGTCTAGTCTTGTCTGTCTAGTCTTGTCTGTCTAGTCTTGTCTGTCTAGTCTTGTCTGTCTAGTCTTGTCTGTCTAGTCTTGTCTGTCTAGTCTTGTCTGTCTAGTCTTGTCTGTCTAGTCTTGTCTGTCTAGTCTTGTCTGTCTAGTCTTGTCTGTCTAGTCTTGTCTGTCTAGTCTTGTCTGTCTAGTCTTGTCTGTCTAGTCTTGTCTGTCTAGTCTTGTCTGTCTAGTCTTGTCTGTCTAGTCTTGTCTGTCTAGTCTTGTCTGTCTAGTCTTGTCTGTCTAGTCTTGTCTGTCTAGTCTTGTCTGTCTAGTCTTGTCTGTCTAGTCTTGTCTGTCTAGTCTTGTCTGTCTAGTCTTGTCTGTCTAGTCTTGTCTGTCTAGTCTTGTCTGTCTAGTCTTGTCTGTCTAGTCTTGTCTGTCTAGTCTTGTCTGTCTAGTCTTGTCTGTCTAGTCTTGTCTGTCTAGTCTTGTCTGTCTAGTCTTGTCTGTCTAGTCTTGTCTGTCTAGTCTTGTCTGTCTAGTCTTGTCTGTCTAGTCTTGTCTGTCTAGTCTTGTCTGTCTAGTCTTGTCTGTCTAGTCTTGTCTGTCTAGTCTTGTCTGTCTAGTCTTGTCTGTCTAGTCTTGTCTGTCTAGTCTTGTCTGTCTAGTCTTGTCTGTCTAGTCTTGTCTGTCTAGTCTTGTCTGTCTAGTCTTGTCTGTCTAGTCTTGTCTGTCTAGTCTTGTCTGTCTAGTCTTGTCTGTCTAGTCTTGTCTGTCTAGTCTTGTCTGTCTAGTCTTGTCTGTCTAGTCTTGTCTGTCTAGTCTTGTCTGTCTAGTCTTGTCTGTCTAGTCTTGTCTGTCTAGTCTTGTCTGTCTAGTCTTGTCTGTCTAGTCTTGTCTGTCTAGTCTTGTCTGTCTAGTCTTGTCTGTCTAGTCTTGTCTGTCTAGTCTTGTCTGTCTAGTCTTGTCTGTCTAGTCTTGTCTGTCTAGTCTTGTCTGTCTAGTCTTGTCTGTCTAGTCTTGTCTGTCTAGTCTTGTCTGTCTAGTCTTGTCTGTCTAGTCTTGTCTGTCTAGTCTTGTCTGTCTAGTCTTGTCTGTCTAGTCTTGTCTGTCTAGTCTTGTCTGTCTAGTCTTGTCTGTCTAGTCTTGTCTGTCTAGTCTTGTCTGTCTAGTCTTGTCTGTCTAGTCTTGTCTGTCTAGTCTTGTCTGTCTAGTCTTGTCTGTCTAGTCTTGTCTGTCTAGTCTTGTCTGTCTAGTCTTGTCTGTCTAGTCTTGTCTGTCTAGTCTTGTCTGTCTAGTCTTGTCTGTCTAGTCTTGTCTGTCTAGTCTTGTCTGTCTAGTCTTGTCTGTCTAGTCTTGTCTGTCTAGTCTTGTCTGTCTAGTCTTGTCTGTCTAGTCTTGTCTGTCTAGTCTTGTCTGTCTAGTCTTGTCTGTCTAGTCTTGTCTGTCTAGTCTTGTCTGTCTAGTCTTGTCTGTCTAGTCTTGTCTGTCTAGTCTTGTCTGTCTAGTCTTGTCTGTCTAGTCTTGTCTGTCTAGTCTTGTCTGTCTAGTCTTGTCTGTCTAGTCTTGTCTGTCTAGTCTTGTCTGTCTAGTCTTGTCTGTCTAGTCTTGTCTGTCTAGTCTTGTCTGTCTAGTCTTGTCTGTCTAGTCTTGTCTGTCTAGTCTTGTCTGTCTAGTCTTGTCTGTCTAGTCTTGTCTGTCTAGTCTTGTCTGTCTAGTCTTGTCTGTCTAGTCTTGTCTGTCTAGTCTTGTCTGTCTAGTCTTGTCTGTCTAGTCTTGTCTGTCAAGTCTTGTCTGTCTAGTCTTGTCTGTCTAGTCTTGTCTGTCTAGTCTTGTCTGTCTAGTCTTGTCTGTCTAGTCTTGTCTGTCTAGTCTTGTCTGTCTGGTCTTGTCTGTCTAGTCTTGTCTGTCTAGTCTTGTCTGTCTAGTCTTGTCAATTTAAACCCCCCATAATCTCAATTGAATCAACCCCTATCTGGAAATATGTCCACCCTTCATTTTGAATTTTTCCGCTATCCACTGTGCACGTATCTTGGAGCGCCATCCAGACATACTCGCTCGGACACGTTCAGAACTATTTTGTATAGGATTCCCCCATAAGGGGCTTGGTGCTAGATTTACATGTAATTCCCCATAATTTATTATACAAAATACTCAAGACTACGAACCTTCGTGCTAGATTTTACATGTAAATCCCCCATAAGGGGCTAGATTTACATGTAAATCCTATAAGGAGGTGGTGTGGCCTAGAACATGACATCTTTCCATACTCACAAGACAAGATCAAATGTAAACTGATGTTGGTGCTGAACTTGTACAACTGACCAATACACTGTCAGACAGGTTGGCCAACATTACGCTACACTCACAGAAAATCAAATTTAGTTTCGTTTTGTCCAACCCAACCTTCCAACGAATATCTGGTTGTACAATCTACACATACACTGCCCAACTTTTCGTACAACCGAACCAAGTTGTACAACAAGTTGTATAGTGTATGGGTCGCTTAAAGTTTTCATATATGCGCTAAGGCATTTATGCAACGAAGATAGCATCACATATTTAGCTCTCCCGGATGGAGAGGTGGGAGGAGATTGAGTGTGTGGAAAAGTGATGTAACTGAGAGGCAATAACATAAAATGCAATAAGTGCAATATGCAATAAGTGGAAAAATGACGGAGCTGAGAAGAGCGAACCCGATCGGATCTGATGTGAGCTGAGCGGAGCGGATCCAGTGTGTGACAAGCCCAACGTAACAAACGTAACGTTAAACGTAACGTAAACGTACGTTTAACAAACGTAAATCGTTCAATAATGAAAATTCATTTGATTTTTACGCACAATTTAGTTACTTTTACACACAATTATAATAATGGCATTCTTCACATACAATAATATATTAGATTGTTCATTTTGGTGGGTGAGTAGATAATATATATCTTTTTAAATTATTGGTCTGCTTTAATAACTAAATTATAATTCTCATTTCATCCCATTTGTCCCGCTTTGTCTCAATGAAAATGTGGTCACTTTATGTAGACAGTTAGTAAATATAGAAATTGTAATTATAAAGAAGTGCATGAGAGTATCTATAAATTACCTAATAAATCTATCTTAGATAGAGGGGATATTCCGTTTGATATGAGTAGAACGTTTTCGTCGTGTCATTCGTAAATAATTGAATGGAGTTCAAAGGTCTATTTTTTCTTGTCGTGCGCTTTGTCATTCTATTTCTGTAATTCATTTAATTTTAGTATGATAAAATGGTCCGGGCAGTGAATTATTAAGACATCGGCGGAGTCATAAATAAACAAGACTCGTTCCAATATGCAAATGTTCTGGATGTTTTTTAAAAAAGATTTTTTTAAAAGCTTCCCTGAAAGGGATTTGTACGGTTAGGAAAAAAGCATCCTGTGAACGACAGATACCACGTTTCTGTTTTATGCGCTTCACTTTCAATAAATTTCGATCATCCGGAACAGGTGGAACTGGCATACACACATTATGCTCTTTATATCCGGGATTTTACTATCGCGACATGCGTTATTAGATGCCGAAACGCATATATACCACCCTTATAACGGACTATAAGACCCAAACAAAATAACAATTCAATTCTCACCCCCGACACAAAAGGACACGACTGTCTTTAACCTTTTTATTAAAATTTCGATTCATAAAAAGAACGGGATATTAAAAAATATATCTATAAAATATCAAATCGTTCAAATAATATATTTCTTATTCCGTTTATTTTTATTAGAACGTAAATTATCGGTTATATGCATTGGGAAATGCATTTTATGTTTGTAAAGGCTATAAATTTGGCGAAATGTTTTAATACATTGTAACAAGATATTCTATTTGTATTCAAATATTTCGCGGATATCGTTTTTCAATCGATACTTATGGAGCTGCGAATATCCAAACTCGACCGACAATAACACAATTTATACACATTATACTACAACTACAACATACAAAACAAACATGTCTCTCGCATATTTCAAGACTTATTTTATATTTATATACTTATTTATAGACTTATATGTTGACTTATTTTATTTTATTTCGCGACAGCGTTTATTGATTAACTGAGGCTGTCAGTTCGCCCAAGCTATTTATTATTAAAAATAAATTTATTTTGCATTTAGTTTTGCAAAAGCGTGAAATTTATTCATTTCAAAACGTGCAATTTATACAAAGTTCAAAACACAAAAGAGTGTCTCATATTTAAGATAACTTATCTAATTCTAAAACAACCCAACTTCATGACCTAACATATCTTACTAAACTTGAATAAATTTCAGATTTCTTTTTTACAACTTATATAGCTGAATCTTGAGATACCAAATATGCATTTGCAATAATCTAGAGAAAGTCGTCATTCATAAATTATCAGCAATCAGTCAGTAATCATTTATAAATTATCTTGTTTCAAATTTGACATAAATAGTCTGAATATTGTATATCTACTCTCAATGTTTAAATATGTACAATAAATCTCTAACATATTACAGGATTTATGCCTTTCCACTGTTTCGGAATGAGATTTTAGCTCTATTTAGCTAAAGAGAGCTTTTAGCCTTATTTTAGCTTTATTTAGCTAAAGAGAGCTTTTAGCCTTATTTTAGCTTTATTTAGCTTTATTTTAGCACAAGAGTGAGATTCTAGCTTTAATGTTGTCAATCGATATACGAAACATGTTTCTCTCTTTACGGTACATGTTTCCTTTACGGTACATGATTTTATTTACGGTACATGAGAACCATTTAAACCATAACAGAAGTTAGTCTTGAGAATTTTAAAATGCTGAATCGATTTGTGAAGACTAGAATTCTCTATGGTGAGCCTTTCAAAAGTTATGGCAGCGTGAAATCAGTCGGAAATGCGAGTCCTGCTAAGTTAGCAACCGAATTTGCAAAAATATAATATTACATCGGAGTTCCTGGCAGATATGAAATAGTTCTAGAGTACTTTGTGCAAAATTTCAATAGTTCTGCAGAATTTCGCGGAAAAAAAATGGAAAATACGAAAATTGAGCTAGCAACCACTTTTGAGAAAAACTGTGCGTTTTTACATATTCCTGTACCTCGACCATAGTTCTAGCGTACTTAATCAATTTTGCAAAAGGTTCTGCAAAAATTGACATTTTGCAAAAAAAATGAATTTTGAAACATGCAAAAACAGTTCTATCTGTGGATCTGAATAGCAACCTAAGAGTTCTATCAAAGATCCCTTCGTCATTTTTTGATAAAAACCTTAGTTCAAAAGATATTTGCAATAATATGGGACCCGTTATTTTAAATGAAAATTTAAAAAAATCGCGGAACAGTTCTGTTTGCAGTTTCCGATAGAACTCTTAGAGTTCTATCGAAAATCCTTATAACTTTTTTCTTCAAAGTTAAAAATTCGAAAGATATGCGACAAATTAGACTTCATCGATGCGACGAAGCAAAGAGAAAAAAATCGCGCAATAGTTCTGTTTGCAGTTCCTGGTAGAACTCTTAGAGTTCTATCGAAAATCCTTATAACATTTTTCTCCAAAGTTAAAAATTCGAGAGATATGGGAAAATTTCTCATTTCAATGGTGAATTCGAAATTTAATCGTGAACTTGTGTTTTTCGTATATCTCCAATTTTTAACTTTACAGAGTAATGTTATAAGGATTTTCGATAGAACTCTAAGAGTTCTACCAGGAACTGCAAACAGAACTATTGCTCGATTTTTTTCTCTTCACTTCGTCGCGTCGGGGAAGTCGAAATTCTCGCATTTCTTTCTAATTTTCAATTTTACAGAAAAATCTTGTAAGGACTTTCCATAGAACTCTAAGAGTTCTACCGAGATATGCAAACAGAACTGCTCCGCGATCTTTTTCTCTTCACTTTGTCGCGTCGGTAAAGTCCAATTTTTCGTAAAATTTTCTATTTTTAATTTTACAGAAAAATGTTAAAAGGATTTTCAATAGAACTCTAAGAGTTCTACCGGGAACTGCAAACAGAACTGTTGTTCGATTTTTTTCTCTTCATTTCGTCACATCGGGGAAGTCGGAATTCTCGCATTTCTTTCTAATTTTTAATTTTACAGAAAAATCTTGTAAGGACTTTCCATAGAACTCTAAGAGTTCTACCGGAATATGCAAACAGAACTGTTCCGCGATTTTTTTCTCTTCACTTCGTCGCGTCGGTAAAGTCCAATTTTTCGCAAAATTTTCTATTTTTAATTTTACAGAAAAATGTTATAAGGATTTTCGATAGAACTCTAAGAGTTCTACTAGGAACTACAAACAGAACTGTCGCGCGATTTTTTTTCATCTTCACTACGTCGCATTGGTGAAGTATAATTTTTCGCAAATCTTTCTAATTTTCAACTTTACAGAAAAAAATTATAAGGATTTTCGATAGCACTCTAAGAGTTCTTCTATCGGATACTGCAAACAGAACTGTTCTGCGATTTTTATAAATTTTCATTCAAAATAATGGGTCCCTTATTATTGCAAATATCTTTTGAACTAAGGTTCTTATCAAAAAATGACAAAGGGATCTTTGATAGAACTCTTAGGGTGCTATTCAGATCCGAGAATAGAACTGTTTGTGCAAGTTTCAAAATTCAATTTTTTTTGCAAAATGCCAATTTTTGCAGAACTTTTTGCAATATTGATCAAGTACTCCAAAACTATGGTCGGTACAGGAATATGTAAAAAACACACAGTTTTTCTCAAAAGTGGTTGCTAGCCTAATTTTGGTATCTTCCATTTTTTTCGGGAAATTCTGTAGAACTATTGAAATTTTGCACAAAGTACTCTAGAACTATTTCATATCTGCCGGAAACTCTGATGTAATATTATATTTTTGCAAATTCGGTTGCTAACTTCACAGGACTGGAAATGCGAGATGGTGTACAGCAGGGGTGTCCAACCTTTTAGCTTCCCTGGGCCACATTACACACAAGATGAGTTGTTTTGGGCCACACAAAAAAATTCACTTACACTAATAGTGTCTGATGAGAAAATAAAACTTATGTTATATAGTTAAAATATTTATGTATTTTATATATTTATTAATTTCTTATTCGAAAAGTAAAAGACAAAATAAAATTCAGAAATTAGTGAGACACTTGACTTTGTTTTTGATATACTAATTGCCTCAATATTTGCTTCGATGGAAGTAGTTGTGATTCTTGTGATTGCTCAAGGTGCTCATCCGACAGTTTCGTTCTATTTTTATGCTTTGTGTGCTTCATCCGTGAAAATAACTGTTCACAAATGTAGGTGCTTCCAAATAACGATGACATAAATAGGGCATGGTTGTGAAGCGAGAGATATTTTTCTTTGGGAAGATATATCTTATAAAAGTCGAGTAAAGAGACTTGATGAAATTTTCCTTTAAGTTGAATGTCAGATTGTAACTCTGACATTTATGCAAGAAAAAATTTTCCAAAAATTTTTTCATCAAAAATCATTTCGTTCGAAAAATATGTGCGTTATCGGTTTTTCCCGTTTAAACCGTTTAAATCGGTTTAAACCGTTTTCAGCACTTCGATTTCTTTCGGGTAACCAACAAAAAATAACAAAAAAATTTCCAAAAAAAATTTCACAAAAATTTTCCATCATTTTGTTGGAAAAATATTTCGGGTTTTCTCGATTTTCTCAAGAACCATAAATAGCAGCGAAATAATTTTCGGCACACAGAGACTACACGACAAGGCGAACAAGTCGATGTGTAAATTGTCCAGAAAGATTCTATAATTCGTCGAAAAATTAATACTGAAATTTACTGGATTCTTGATTTGCTAATTAGATGTCTCGGAAACGGTTGCAGATAACTAAAAACGGATTGAGGTATCGTTTTTAGAAGGTCATTTTGCTATTAATACGCTAAGATAGTGCGAATTTCAGAAGCGTTTTTAACTTTTGCTGTAACCCCAAAAATAACGATTTTGACAAAATCGATTTTCTCGCATTTCGTCGTTTCCGCGGTCTAGCCTTCCTGAGTCTAATGCTATCTCGGCGGTTCTTATCAACTATTTGAGAATGTATACATTCCATTCTCGAGCGCGTTTACAAGTTCAAACACAAAATTAGTTCGAAGCTTGAGTTGAGTTTGTACGTGTTTTACATAAGAAGTCATGTTAATTTTCATAAATCACTATTAAAGTCACACTTTTCCATGAGATTACATGTAAATTGAGACACAAGATCAACTGTAGTTATTTATTCATTAATCGACCAATCAGGATCGAGATAATTAGTTTGGTAATATGCGCAGCGGCGGATACTTGAACACCTCGTGCATGACTGGCAAGTTTTAATTTGTCATTTGTGTAGAAATCTTTGTTTTGTTGGGGATAAATGCAATTTTTAATATTCGCGCGAATATTATATACGGTTTATTATAGGGAATATTATATTATTTTATATTATTTTTATTTTATATTATTTATTATATTATATACTAATTTTGGGACGCTGAATCGATTGGTGAAGACTAGGAGTCTCTGTGGTGAGCGGTTCAAAAGTTATGACAGCGTCAAATGAGTATGAAATGTGGGATTGTGTATAGCGAAAAAATATATAAAATTTGTTTATTTGTAACTTTAGAGCGAAATAAACTGGAAAACCGTTTTCAGCGCTTCGATTTCCTTCGTGTAACCAAAAAAAAGTAAGACAAAAATTTCCAAAAAAATTTCGTTTTACCAAATTGATTGTTTTCGCCGAAATATATGACTTGAACAAACAATTCGGAAGCAAAACATTCCAATATTTGGCAATTTATTCGAAATTAAAAAAAAAACTTTGTTAAACCAACTCAAACACGATCTAGTTTCGATGGCTTTAGGCCATCGCACAAACACATTTGCTATATAAGTTGCCTATCAAAAGTTTAATTATGACGTAAGTAGGCAACAAACATAACAACGGTGCAACTCAAATTATCTAATAATTAATAAATATTTGACAGTTATGGGTAAGGTTAGGTAAGTTTAGGCAACTATTAACACAACCAAGTAAGACAAATGGCTTAAGCCCATCGCACAAACACATTTGTTATATAAGTTGCCTATCAAAAAATCAATTATCAAGTAAATAGGCAACAAACATAAAAATAGTGTAACTCAAATTATTTAATAATTAATAAATATTTGACAGTTACGGGAAAGGTTAGGTAAGTTTAGGCAACTATTAACACAACCAAGTTAGACAAATGGCTTTAGCCCATCGCACAAACACATTTGTTATATAGCAGACCTTTGTTGCCTATCAAAAAATTAATTATCAAGTAAATAGGCAACAAACATAACAACGATGTAACTCAAATTATCTAATAATTAATAAATATTTGAGAGTTACGGGTTAGGTTACAAAATCATTTCGTTCGAAAAATATATGCTTTTTCGTTTTTAGGGTTCCGTACCAAAAACGGAACCCTTATACAATCACTTTCTTGCCCGTCTGTCTGTCTGTCTGTCTGTCTGTCCGCATGTCTGTCTATCAAGACCATTTTTCTCAGGAACGCGTATAGGTAACAAGTTGAAATTTGTATCAAATACTCGTGTCTGCGGTCTCTTTCAACTGTGAAAAAATCAAACTTGTGAGTCAACGCGATCAGAAGATATGACCGTTTATGTCGCATATTTTGTGATTTCACACAGGAATCAAAACCTATAGGGTACTTCCCGTTGACCTAGAATCATGAAATTTGTCAGGAAGCGGTGTCTTACAGCACATGTAACGGGAAACCGTAAAAAACCGTAAATTTGTAGTTTAATTACAAGAAAAATGCGAATTTACTATTAGCCTGCTATTCGAAACTTATGAAAATACACTAATGTGTTGCGTGGTATTGTCAGGCACCAGAAGCATATGGGTTGCATACAGTTAGGTCCTCCTCGGTTAGGTACCGCCGACGAGGCATTTTCAACTAGGGAGGCACTAACCGTCAGGGCAGCCCATCCTGAAGAAATGCAAAATACCCGTAACCGGGGTGGCGCATACTGAAAAGCCAAGTGGAAAAGGGGGTTTAATGAGAGTTTCCACCAAACCACAATAAAAAAAAGTTACTATCGTTAGAGACAAACTAATCCCTATAATGCAATTTCATAATATTTCTCCTCTAAAGGCATGTACCCTTAATAATAAGCACAAACACTGCTAGAACTATCACAATTATAGACAACGTTTTTCATTCTTTTGTGTGATACGTCTGAATTACGTAATTATTTTGAAATAATTATAAAAAGAAAGCGAACAAGACGATTATGATTAGGGTTTGAAGGTTTTTCAAACCCGGTTTTAAAAAACCGGTTTTTCAAATAAATTTCACACATTCGAAAACCGGATTTTAAATTAAGAAAACCGGTTTTAAAGTATTCAATGATACTTTACTTACAAGTTTGTACGGAAACCTCGGTGCGCGAGTCACAACTCGGACTTTTTTCTTCGATTTTTTCGAAAACGGTAAACAGCAGCGAAATCATTTTGGGCACACAGAAACAACACGACAAGACTAACAAGTCGATGTGTAAATTTTCCGGAAATATGCAATAATTTGTCGATAAATTTCAAACTGAAATTTACCAGATTCTCGATTTACTAAGCAGATATCTCGGAAACGGTTGCAGATAATTAAAAAAAAACCGGTCAAGTCCGAGTTGTGACTCGCGCACCGAGGGTTCCGTACAAACTTTTAAGTAAAGTTTTTTTTGTGGAGTATGCAACCCATATGCTTCTGGTGCCTGACAATACCACGCAACACATTAGTGTATTTTCATAAGTTTCTAATAGTAAATTCGCATTTTTCGTGTAATTAAACTACATATTTACGGTTTTCAGATTTTTCCCTTTACATGTGCTGTAAGACACAGCTTCTTGCCAAATTTCATGATTCTAGGTCAACGGGAAGTACCCTATAGGTTTTGATTCTCTTGTGAAATTGCAAAATATGCGACATAAACGGTCAAATCTTTTGATCGCGTTGACTTACAAGTTTGATTTTTTCATAGCTGAAAGAGAACACAGACCCCAGTATTTGATACAAATTTCAACTTGTTACCTCTACGCGTTCCTGAGAAAAATGGTTTTGACAGACAGACAGACAGACGGACGGACGGACAACAAAGTGATCCTATAAGGGTTCCGTTTTCGGTATGGAACCCTAAAAACGGATTGCGTTATCGTTTTCAGAAGGTCATTTTCCTATAGATACACTATTTTTTTTAAATTTATATTTTAAAAACTGAAAATTTGATTTCGCTTTATGCTTAACCAGAAAGGTAGTAATTGTAACCAGAAAGGTTGTAATTGTAACCAGGAAGGTTGAAATTGTAAAAAAAGTAATGGTTTTAAGATTATGTTGTAATTAATAATTGATTATTTTGTTTCAGATGTGTTGATGTTTGAAGGATGTTGCCAAAATAAGGGATAAGTAATTCGTTGAAGAAGAGATGGCGGGCCTCGCAAAAAAGGCCGCCGAACTTTATTTAGTCGTCGGCGTTTTAGCGACTTCCCTACTCGCAGGTAATTAAAGTTTTAAGGGGAGTGTGAGAGCATTTGTTGGTTGAGTAAAGATAACTGTGAGCATAAGGCCTTTACAGAAACCTGATATTTGTAAGAGGATTAAACGTTTTTTCCCCCAACGGTTATTATATAGAGAATGGTTTCCGAATCGTTTTGCGGAAAACAAAATTATTACTAGAATAAGCGGCTCAACTGTGTTTTAAGCGTATTCCGTCTGGAAATTTCACCACGGCATGCAAAAGGATCTCCTTTATCCCATCTCTCTTATCTCGCGGGGCAATTAACTTTTTTCCTCTCCTGATGAAATTAATGTTTTCGGATTTTTATGCGTTGCACATAAGAGCTTTGTTATAAGTCGCAAAAACATAAAAGCTGGTCATCCCTAAACGACGCCGACAAAAAAAAACACGCCCCGGACAGACATCCAGCCTTGTAATGTTTTGTCGCGAATCGCACCGGCTATAAATCAGCCCCGGCTAAACTGAAGAATCTATTATTTTGACACTGCATCCATCAACCTCTTCTCCCATGTCATTCGAAACCTTCCGCATCCCCCGTACAAATATTTATAAAATTCCTTCCCTTTGATATGGAAATTTCATTCATCAATTTATGTACATATTAATTACAGAAACCCGCAAAACATTTAATTAAAATACCACTTGAAACAAAACTGAAATATTTTATTTATATTAACACCTCATACCTTATTACTTAACGAAAGTAATCTTACATTCTTAGTCTTGATAAATAAAACAAAGAATTGAATAATTTGTTCATTCTTAGTCTTGATAAATAAAACTTTAAACAAGGAATTGAATAATTTGTTTCTCACTTTAGAAAATTCTTTCTTGAATTGAGTTAAATGGTCGAGAATCGTTAGCATCATTGAATACACTGTGTATTGACCGTAAATTTCCCTAACCCTTAAACCACAATTTATCTAAACAGCCCAAATAGTTTTATTATTTCCACACATAAATTCATGTAAACAATATAAGAATTTCAATTATTCGCCGCTGTTAAAATAAATTCCGAGGATTCTAATCGTAAAAGACCAGATCGAAGTTAATTTCAGTTGATTTTAAAAGCTCTGTATATAGAGCTCTGGAACGGGAGCCGTGAGAGAAGAAAAAAAGGAGGAATCCATTTGCGGACGATTTTATTGTGAACGTTTCACAGACGGAATAAATAAATACAAACCGTGAATATGCAATTTTAGGCATTGTATTTTAAGCGGGTGCTTTAAATTCACGCTGTTGCTCTTCTAGTTAGTAAAATTACACAAAAGAAAACGTTTAAATTAATCGCTTCCTAATTCAAAAGCAATTCTTTCATGTGCAAGATCATATTAATAATCTCATCAATAATTTACGAAAGCAGCGACATGAACATCTAGGACTACGGCAAAGGAGTCAGCTACTTTCAAGTAAAACGGTTGCTTTTTGTCTATTAAATAAAATTGCTTTCAACTTTAAAGAAAATATTATCTGGGGAAATTAGGTCTCCCGGCGCATACACCGTTTATTCAATCACGAATTGTGTCTCTTTTACTTAAATTGACACAAACTCCTCCTATTTATATAAATTTAGTTAGGAGAACTTGCTTTGATATCACGTTACGAAATCAAATGGGAATATACAGGTTTCTTTTAAATTCTAATATCAATTTGGAATGTAAAAACCAATTATTGGATTTGACAAGTTCTAACGAAATCTACAACATCTACGACCACTATTGTAATTGTCCATTATTTTACAGTTCCTGGACTATGTAAATACATCATAACACACACGTATGTAACAGTCGGCGATTAATGATAAGTTATGATTGATACAACACACGTGCGTTTGGTTTACGAATGATTGGTTGAGAGCTGCTACTATGTGCTCATACGTTCAGCGCTCCCCGTGCCACAATTTAAACTAACGGAAATTGATATTGCGTACATTTGGTTGCCTATATCTATGAGCACTCTTATTCCAGTTTAACCCAAAGAAGTACTAAATAGGAAAGTATGTAACAATTAGACCACCAGGGACCAACAATCCCAGCTAAGGAAATTTTGCACCACACTGTGATTTTAGGTGAATGTAAAGGCCTTTTATGCAAACCTTAGGGATTGGTGTCAGTGCAGTAGAACATGTTCTGCTTGTTCACGTAGAAGTACTAAATAGGAAAGTATGTAACAATTAGACCACCAGGGACCAACAATCCCAGCTAAGGAAATTTTACACTATACTGTGATTTTAGGTGAATGTAAAGGCCTTTGATGCAAACCTTAGGGATTGGTGTCAGTGCAGTAGAGCATGTTCTGCTTGTTCACGTATCCACTTAAGTGAAAATGGGCTTCATCACTGAATAAAACAAAAGCGTCCTTAGGTTTCCTAACGTTTTAGAGAAGTACTTAACATGCGTTTCTTCTAGAACTCTTTCTGCACAATCGCCCACTTGTAGGGATGATAATGATGTCATCGCGTGAAGAATTCGCCTTCCTGAACGATCTGGAAGTCCAAGGGCAGATGCATATTTGCGCACAATATATGACTGACCGGGGTGGGCAACAAAACTGTAACGCCTATCGAATGAGACCACTCCCGCCCCGCTGCGACGCCTAGAACCTGAATGGCGCGCATTTCAAAAAAGGAAGTAATGTTGCCACACCCTGTATTTCAGAAAGAATAAAATATGTATCAATAGAGGTAAACGTGTACATAAAAAAATATGTACAAACTAAGAACAGATAACAAGACAATAGTAGAATGGAGTTAGCTTGGTCAGAATAGTCAATCCAGTTTTCAGAGTTAAAAGCAGGGTGTGTTAGCCAGACCTTTTTCCAAGAACACTGGATGGTGTTGTTTCTGATTTTTCTGTGCGCGAGGTTTATATCCGGCGCGGGGTAGCGTAAAGAAAAGACAAGTGTTTCCCCAGAGCGCCGGATTACTAGAAGTGTTGGATTAAACAACCATTGGATTATCAAGATTATACTGTAGCGTGAATCTGTGGCCACTGGAGTAGCAAGCCAAGCAGTTGTTGAACGCAGTTATTAAATTGTTCAACTGATTCTGTTATATCGTTGTTTGCCTTTAGAGGAATTTTTATATCCAAGCTTTCTACCAGTAGCTGTCTGAGAGCTCCCAGTTAGTTTTATTTGTGTGTAACTTGCATGGTTTTGGTGTTACTGTCACTTTCCTTTTTAATATCATTTCTACTGGGGAGTGATAGGGGGATACTTGCTTGGTTTGCCCATTTGGGTTGTGCCCGTTTGTCCAATCCCTTTAATTATATGAAAGTCAAGCAAGCCTGCTATTTTACTCCTGTCTGTAGGCCAGTAGGTGGGCTCTCCAGGGGAAACAACATTAAGATTTTTTTTTTATTAACAACCAATGTTGGTCTAGGGGGTAAACCCTAACAAACAATGTGGCCTACTGGCCTATTGTGTTTTCCCACACTGTTCCATTCATACAAATAGATCCAGCCCCTGTATTCGGTCTAGGAGTATATGTGCCATGTTCTTCACTGGGATTTCATTTGCTGTAATGCTATGCTCCTGTCGCCTATGTCCAATTGTTTCGTAATGGAAGAATCTATGAGAGGCAGTTTCATCCTCTTCATAGCATAGTTTGCACAGTGGTCCATCTCTCCAGATTCACATTTTGTGCAGATGTTGTCATAGAGGGCAGTGTAAGTAGGCCTGCAAGTAGACCACAATTGTGATCAGTAAAGGAAACTGATGAATTTTCTAGCATTCATTTGCTATTTTTCTGACCATTTTTGTGTCCCACTGTAGCCAGTGCTTAGTAGCTACCCATTTACAGATTTCATTACAGGCCATGGTTTTGGTAATGTAGGAGTCTCTACTAGCGCTGATGTTTTCTTTGTTTCCTACCTTGTAGTGTCTTGCCAGAACCTTAAGGTTCTGAAGGCAGTTCCATGTTTTCAATTTTTATTTGCAGACCTCCTCTTGAACAACTTTGTTGAACAACTAATTCTAGGCATTTCACGTTCTTCTCGAGACTTAATTTCTGGCTCAATAATCTTCTAGGCACTGTGTTATAATAAATATTTGTAAAAATGTATCTCTGGTTATTCTAATAAATGGTAAATTTTATTAAGACACAAACATTTTTATTAGGATCTTCTTTTTCTCTGCCTTCTCCTATATCACGTAGGGTCGGCGTTGATTTCTAGGATTCTTCTTATCCATAAATGTGTATCCAATGCGTCCTCACTCTTCAAACCTTTTTCTCCCAAATCCCCTGCTACCTTGTCTTTCCATCTCATTTTAGGTCTCCCTTAGGTATTCTCTTCTCTACACATATCCAAGCCACCTTAGCCTGCTTTCTTGAACCTCTTTCCTATGGGTCCTGCTTTCACTGTTCCTCTGATGTGATCATTCCTTATTCTATCCTTTCTTGTTACCCCGCTCATCCACCTCAACATTCTCATTTCTGTCACTTCCACCTTTCTCCCATGTTCTTTTGTAATTGGCCAAGTCTCTTCACTATAGAGCATAGCAGGCCTCAGCTGATCTTCTTATCACACAGTACTCCACTCAATTTCTTCCAGTTCATCCATCCGCTATTTACCCTGTGATGTATTTCACTCCAGTCCTCCATCATTTTGAATATATGACCCCAGATATTTAAACTTCTTGGTCGGTGGCAGTTCTTCTTCCTGCAGATTAATAAATAAATCTTGAACTCCCTTAATTCACATATATTCAGTTTTCACACTGCTGATCCTCATTGTCCGTTCTTCTAGGCTTTTCCTCCACTCTTCAAGTCTCTCTTGAAGTTTCTCTCGGGTCAGTTCAGAGTACAACGTCGTCAGCGAACATCATGCTCCATGGCGCTGCTTTCCTCACATCCTTGACTAACACATCCATCACCAGAACAAAGAGATATGGGCTGACAGCAGATCCCTGGTGTAGCCCCAATCTCACTGGGAATTCCGTTGTTGTACCCACACTGCTCTAAACTTGTGTCATCACACCTTCGTACATTTCTTTCACCAGTCCCACATACTTTTCTGGTACACCTTTACTTCTCATACATCTCCATATCTCTTTCCTGGGCACTCTGTCATACACCTTCTCCACATCTTGCTTGCAATCTAACGCTTGCAATCTAACTCTTCATTCAATAGTCTTTCAAAGTACTCCAGTCATCTTTTCAGTATTTTCTCTAAAAACCTGACTCATTCTTCATGTGCTTCATTGATGTTATGTCCTTGGAGGTATTATCTCTGGCTTTTGCAAATCTTATGAGTTGTCTATCATCCTGGTTTCTCTCCAGCTCTTCATATGCCTCCTCCACTGCCTCAGTCTTCACTTTTGCCACAGCTCGTTTTGCCTTCTTCTTTGCAATCTTATAGAGGGAAGCCTATAAGATCCTTCTTCCTGTCTTCCTGTTAAATTTCATTGCTTCTTAGCATATTTCTTCTCTTTTACCTCTTTTTGGACCTCCTCAATCCACCACCATGCCTCCTTATCTTCTAGCAGTCCCTTTCCTGATGTTACACCTAGCACGTCTAGGAGAGGGTACATTTTTATTACAATATTGAATAAAAAACATAAAATGAATAGAAATAGTAGCAAAAAGAACAAAAATGTGTATAATATATCGTCTTCTTGAACTGTTTCCAACCATCTCCAGGCCACACGTGGAATCAAAATGAATGAGGTTAGGCTTATTGGTCTATATGATTTACCCTGGGTGGATTTAGTCTAAGCTCTCAGTTTTTGGTATGAATATCACCTTTACTTGCCTCCAAGGAGTTGGAACATATCCTGTTGCCAGACTTGCCCAGCTTGATCAGTATTGGCATCGACATTTCTTTTCTCTGCCACTAAAAGGCTGGAAAGACAGAGTATTTAAGGCCCATTCAATTATTTCATATGTGATTACCTTTTTGGACACCTGCCAGTCACACCTCACCCATCTTTTAGGAGGGTGTACAGTGTGACATTCAGGGATTGCCGTTGTAGATTCAATCACATGCGAGCCTGGGAAGTGGGCTTGGCATAAGATTTCCATAGTTTCTTTCCCATTGGCTGTATGTTCACCGTTGGGTTTCATATTTCACATTCAAATTTAATTTCTCTATGACCATTAGTAACTGAGTACCTAACATAGTTATAGTCACAGACAAAAGCAAGCACGTATTAGTTAAATTAGCAACTAAAAAGATATGATTAGATAGACAAGGCTAGGCAGATAAGACAAGATACACAAGACTAGACGGAGAAGACTAGACAGAGATTACTGTCTATTAGAGACGCAAGACAGACAAGACTACACAAACAATATTACCGAACTAGATACACAGCACTAGACTGACAAGACTAGACAGGCAAGATTAGACAGACGAGACTAGACAGACAAGACTAAACAGACTAAACTAGATAGCCAACACTCTAAAGATATAAACTACATAGCATTTAGTAACCTTACGTGAATAATTGTTGGTGAGTGTATTCGGCCTGTTTCAGGCTCAAATTATATTTGAGCAAAGAGTCCCGGTTAGAATTTCCAGGCACCATTTTTTGCCTGGTCACTCGGATCTCCGGATACTGAAACAATGAGAACATTTAATTTGACATTAAAATGACAAATTAAACAAGTTTTGACATCAAAAACATGAATGGACAGAGAAGACAAGTCCAGACAAAACTTGACGAGATTTCTGCATGCAAACTAGATTATTTAGAGCCTAAATTTGCCTAGTCTTGTCTAAATTTTAGAAAATTTTTAGGATAAGAGTGTCAGAACTCAACTGATCAAATGTTTAAGTTTGATTTACCTCATCATCCATGTTTGTCTCAACAATGTTCGTCGTGTACCTTTCGAGCCACTGATGATCGGTGATATTGTAAGTAGAATCTAAAAGACAAATCAATTCATAAGCAATGAACTAAGACTTTCACTCTTTGGCTTTGATGACTTCCGAGGCGAAGTTAGCACTCTCAACGCCAATCTTAATCTTGAAATTCACTGACACACTTTTCGAACTGACTATGAATATTATATGTTCTTGGTTGAATGGTATCGGCTCAGTATCTACAAACATAGATTTACTGCAAAGACCGTAACATGCTCAATTCACTCATTCTAGTCACAAACATAAACAAGAAAATCATACAATATAGTCCAAATTACATAAACAATTTAATCTAGGCATGTCTATCAAGTACCATTTAGTCTTATTTGATTATTATTATCAGTCTGGCAGAACATCGAAAGTGGACATGGATTAGTCCGGATAGCAGAACAAAGAACGAAATCGACTTTATCATCACAGATAAAAAGCAAATGATCACGGATATAACTGTGCTCAACAAACTGTCAGTGGGGAGTGACCATAGGATGGTTAGAGCGAAGATACTACTAAACCTGAGGACAGAACGAAGTAAAATTGTGAATAGGAAGAACGGAAAGAAGTGGACATGGGTGGACGATGTTGAGAAATACCAAAGGACGATAAAGGAAAATCTGAAAGTCGCTCGAAATTATCGAATTTATTTCTTTTCATTTCTTTCAAGTTAAATAAAGTCAATTAACAATTATATATGAAAATACAACTGTTTGTTTATTATAATGTTAAATAATGATAATTAAATAAACATAACCAAATAAGAAATAAACTTAAAACAAACGGATCACAGCCTGAATATATAAATATATTCAGCCTTTCCGGAGCTCTATAACAATTATTAAGTCTTTTTTTTGAGGACTACCTAAAAAGTAGTAGGTAGGTAGTCCTAAAAGGCCAACAACCCTGCCTAGTAAAAACACAGAAAGTTACGAAAGCTACACAGCAGCCTAGGAATGGACTGTCCAAAACGGCGACGACAAGGCAACGAGTCAAGTCTAGGAAAACGGAAACTGATTTAAAAGTGGGCACATGGAACGTGGGCACAATGTTGAGACCAGGAAGAATGCAGCAGATAGCGGAGGAATTAGATAAATACAAAATGGATATAGCGGTCTTGCAGGAGATAAGATGGAAGGGAAAAGGCAGTATTGACAAGAAGCTATACAGATTATATTACAGTGGAAACCCGGATAATGCCCGCCATACACACAACGGTCCACATGACAGGTCTACCTGTGCAGGTTTGCCTGCGCAGGTATACCGGAGCGTGTGTGGGAATAGACCTGTGCAGTTTCTTGCGTACGGTTGACCTGCGCAGGCAAACCTGCGCATGTAACCTGTACGGTAGACCGTAACGTGTATGGCGTGCATAAGCAAGGAGAAAAGGGGGTTAGTTTTATAATAACGAGAGAAGCAAGGAAGGCTGTACTAGGATTTACAGCTGTCAGCGACCGAATATGCATGATACGCATGAAAGGAAAATTCGACAACCTTAGTGTAATTTGTGCTTACGCACCAACTGAAGAGGGAGAGGATGATGAAAAGGAACACTTCTACATCAAATTACAGAGAACCTGCGAAGAACTGTCGGATGCATTAATATTGTTAGGCGACTTTAATGCGAAGGTAGGAATAGAGGACGCGTACAGAAGTGTAGCGGGAACGCACTCACTACACGACCAAACAAGTGAGAACAGGAAAAGACTGTGCCACATGGCAGCGGGTTGCAACATGAAAATCAGTAGCACATGCTTCCCGCACAAAAGAATACACAAAGGCAGGTGGGTGATGCCAGAAAACCGAGGGGTCAACCAAATCGACCATGTACTTATCAATAAACGAAGGGCAACAATGATCAAAGACATAAAAACTATGAGACGCGCTAACTGCGACTCTGATCACTATCTCGTACGTATCTCGGTGAGGCAAAGAATTACAGCTATTGTGGGGGGTAAGAAACATGTAAAAAAATTGAATACGTAGGCCCTAAGAGCGAAGGATAAACAAAAATAATATCAAGACCTAATTGAGCGTTCCCTAGAAAGAACGGTAACTGGTGAAAACGTGGACAAGGAATGGAACGCCATTAAAAGTGTCATACTTGACGTAGCGGAAAAGACAGTCGGGAAGGAAGTAAAGGACAGAAACACTTGGTTCGATGATGAGTGCAGAAGAGCTCTGAGGGAAAGAAACAAAGCCAGAAAAAAGATGTTGCAAACAATGATAAGAGCAAATAGAGCAAAATACGAGGAATTAAGATGAGCGGCAAAAATAGTGAGTAAAGACATAAATCATATATCCTCAGTAGAGGACTTAGATGAATACAACAATAACAACCAGAGCAGAAAGTTCTATAAACAAATAGCAATGCAAACCAGCGACTTCCAATCGAGAATCAACACCTTTCTCAGTAAGTAAGGAAGATTACTAAGTGCGGAAAAGGAAGTACTTGAAATGTGGCGTCAGTACTATAGCGAGGTGTTAACTTGTAAGAACGAAGAACACGAAAACAATGGGGAAGACGCAAAATATTATCACGCAGCGCAACCAGAAATCCCGGAACCCACCTATCAAGAAGTAAGAGAGGTAATAGTAAAGCTGAAAAATTATAAAGCATCAGGAAGTGATACCATAACAGCAGAACTCTTAAAAAGTGGCGGAGAGCACTTGTGAACACGAATCCACGGGTTAATTTTCATGGTATGGAATACGGAAACCATGCCTAAGGAATGGAAAAAAGGCATCATATGCCCAATCCATAAAAAAGGAAATAAGAGAGACTGCGCTAACCTACGAGGGATCACTCTTTTAAATATAGCCTATAAGGTGCTGTCAGCAGTAATATGCAAAAGACTTGCAATATATTCAGAAGAAAAATTAGACGATTACCAGTGTGGATTCCGAAGCAACAGGTCGACCATAGACCAAATTCACACGCAAAGACAAATAATGGAAAAATGTAATGAGCATAACATAACATTGTAAGTAGAGTAGCTATGAGAGTTCTAGGCCAAAATCTCATAAGGATTTACATAGGGGTCTAAATTCACATTTTTGATGATATATGCAACCAACTATGCACACTTTTAAACAGCTTTAAACAGCTTTCAATCAGCATTAAACAGCTTTAAACATCCTTCAATCAGCATTAAACAGGTTTAAACAGCTTTCAATCAGCTTAAACAGCTTTAAACAGCTTTCACTGTTTAAAGCTGTTTAACACTGATTGAAAGCTATTTAAAGCTGTTTAATGCGGATTGAAAGCTGATTGAAGGCTGTTTAAAGCTGTTTAATGCTGATTGAAAGCTGATTGAAGGCTGTTTAAAGCTGTTTAATGCCGATTGAAAGCTCCTTAAAGCTGTTTAAAAGTGTGCATAGTTGGTTGCATATATCATCAAAAATGTGAATTTAGACCCCTATGTAAATCCTTATGAGATTTTGGCCTAGAACTCTCATAGCTACTCTACATAGCATAGCATATATATATTGACTACTAACAGGCGTTTGATAGGGGAGACTGAGGCACCTTTGAACAGTTTTTAGTTTTTATATAGTTGTTATTCCGCCTTATATATTTAATACACCAAAATGCACTGCTCTTGTAAGTTATAATTTAAGCCACCTCTTAAAATTGTCTACCCATGAAAATAGTGATTATGTTTCCCATAAACTGGCCTTAACGCAAGCCTCTCCCTTTGTTCAAAAGTGCCCCATGTATGGGGCATCTTTCAACGGGCATGGGGCACTTTTGAACACCCACAGTCAACCTCAAATATATTGGAGAAAATAGTCATAAAACTAGTTCAAGTGGTTTTTATTACACTTAAATAAAATAATTATTATTAAAACACAAATTATTAGCATTCAAAAGTTTGAAATAAATTTATTTGAACACAATTAAAAATTCAAGTAGGTAGCTAAATATAAAATTGTCAGTTTTGGTACTGCTAACAAAAGTCTATACAAAAATGAATCAATAGAACCCAAGCATTTTATCCAATTCTGGAACACTGAATATGTCACGACGTCCAGCACTGACCGGTTCTGGCTCCTCTATTTTGCTAACTATTTCAGTTGTAGAATAGGACACTTCGTCTATCTTGGTTGGCCATACCCATTGCCTGCCTTTTCTTATCATAGCACTGACAAGTACCATATCAGCATCTAATTGTTTGGTAATTTTTCCAGGGTATAGCTCTCCTTCATACATAACAATAACAAAATTTCCAACTACTATCCTATCATCAACAGTTTCCTTGTTGGATGGAGACGTTTTCTTAGAAGTCGAAGGTTGGGGAACGTTTTTTCTATTTGCTCTACATCTGTGGCAGTCTGTTTCACCAGTTGTTTGTAATATTCTTTCTCCAAGGTATCCAAAAACTATATTTTAACTAAAAATAAGTTTATCTCAAAATAATGGGCTATTGGACACTGTTCAAATGTACCCCACTACACTTTGTTCAAAAGTGCCCCACATAAAAACACCGCATAAACTCATAAATTACAAAAAAAATATAAAGAATATTCAAGTTTTACTACTATAGATGGATAGTGTACTTACTTGGTTATTATGTGCAATAAATAAACAGTGGTTTGATGATAATATGTTATTATAAAATCCTTGCAACTGTAGAAACAAATACAAATTTGTCAACAACACATACACAAAAGTTCACCGTGGAAAAAAACAGACATTCTGATGTTACAAAAGATGACTGCTCAACTACCAGCTGGCTTGTCATTTACTACCAGAGTTGACAAAATAATAGAAATAATAATTATTTCAGAGAAATTCAAAATGTTCAAAGGTGCCCCATGTTCAAAACTGCCCCAGTCTCCCCTATTGTCTCCAGAAAAGAGCTAATGAGACAATTACTGATACTAGTAGCACCCATGAAATTAGGTAGACTTGTAGGACTAACACTAACTGAGTCAAGTATGCAAGTCCTAATAGACTCCAAGCTCACGGGCGACTTTGCAATGGGAACGGGAGTAAGACAGGGCGATGCCTTATCTGCAATGTTGTTCAACCTACTGCTGGAGGCAGTAATCAGAGACGTGAACGTAACAGGCACCCTAAAAACTAGAGCAGCGCAAGTGGGAGCATACGCTAACGATATATACATCGCATCAAAAGATAGGGAGCACCTAAAAGGAATAACAGCGAGACGAACAAAAATCTGAACCATGCGGACTGATAATAAACGAAAATAAAACAAAGTACATGAGATGTGGTAGGGAGCAAGTGACAGATTTAAGACCAATTCAAGTGAATGGTAGAAACTACGAGGAAGTGGCCGAGTTTACCTACCTAGGGGCTAAGTTAACGAGCCAAAATAAGATGAGTGAGGAAATCGCTCACACAATTATGTTAGGGAGGAAAGCATACTTTGCCAACAGGAAACTGCTAGGATCCAAACTACTGAGCAGCAAAGCTAAACTGAAAGTGTACAAAACAATAATCACTTATGCGGGGGAAACATAGACACTATGCAAAAGTGGTGACGAAGCTTTAAGTGTATGCGAAAGAAATATCGTAAGAAAAATATATGGAAGGATACAGGAAGATGAAGGATGGAGAATAAGAACCAACGCAGAAATAGATGGAATACTCGAGGGAAGAGACATTGTGAGGCATGTGAAGGCACAGAGGCTAAGGTGGTTTGGACACATCATGCGAATGAAGGACGACCGAACCCCAAAAGCTCTGACACTATGGTTGCCTGCCGGAAAGAGATCGAGAGACAGGCCACGAATACGACGGAGAGACGACGTTATTAAAGACTTGAAAGTACTCGAGGTGCGGCAATGGCCCCACACAGTGCAGGACAGAAGGATATGGAGGGACGTTGTAAAGCAGACCAATGCCTATAGAGGGCTGTAGCGCCAAGGAAGAAGAAGAGGTAGTCCTAAAAAACTCAATAATTGTTATAGA
The DNA here is from genome assembly GCA_944588485.1 of Phosphuga atrata. NCBI lineage: Eukaryota > Metazoa > Arthropoda > Insecta > Coleoptera > Silphidae > Phosphuga > Phosphuga atrata. The sequence continues at coordinate 25,227,641 of OX155907.1, forward strand.
GCTCCAGAAAGGCTGAATATATTTATATAGCCTGAATATATAAATATATTCAGCCTTTCTGGAGCTTGAGTTCTGGAGCGTGATCCGTTTGTTTTAAATTTGTATGATTTTCTATAACGTAGGATGGTTTCACCAATTCTAACAAGAAATAAATTTGTAACATCAAACATATTTTTCTTATTAAACAGAGACAAATTATTGTGGTCGTAGTTAAAGTATAGTACATAACTCGAGCTGTAAAGCAATTACGATCTCGCGGAATTACGCTCACCTCGCTATTCGGGTCGTTCGTAACTGTTCCGCTCTTACGTAATATGCTTCTTACAACTCTCGTTACGTAATATACTATTAATTGTAAACTTGAAAACCTCTCTTTAAATTTTATAAAAGAATTGGGAATATTGGCAAATCTGAATTAGATATAAAAATGGAAATATATTTGACGAATTTAGCACAATTTATAAAAACGTTTGTGAAATATCGATTTCGCAGACAGATATTTGTAAATATTACAAAATCTAATAAAAATCTCTTTTTTGTCTCTCCAAGCCACGCGCGGTTTTATATTAAATATAAAGCTCAAATATTTCAAATTGAAACAGCTCGTGAAAGCAAATCCATTCAAGTTTCACTTAAACTTTATAAATTAAGAAATAAATTTCCACCTAGAACAGTCAAACAAATTTAATAATAAACATAATTCTCCCCTTTATAATTGCCAAAGTTTCTTCCAATAAAAAAATTGACTTTTTATTTGCTGAGATAACGAAAAAGGGAATTGGGTAAACGCTGAATGTATTCGAAAGTTTTTTTTTTCAAAGAAAACTTCAGATAATAAATTTAATGACTGATTTATGAATACATTAACCGGAGGTTTTCTTTAAAGAAAATTTTATTAAATTGGTTGGAAAGTTTGGAAAGCATCGACGCTCAACCTGACGTTTTATTAAAACTAAACCTACTCGACTTTCCATATCCACATAATGTTTTATTGATAACAATGCTAATCTCAACTTCGATATTACAAAACAAACTTATTTATTTTTAAAAATAAATGGAAAGTGAAAGCCAAGAAAAAACGAGAATTGCATGTTTTAATTATCTTCGCTTTGTTGGAGACAAAAGCAATTTTTAATATTCGCGTATTAAAATTTTATTCGTCCCATTATCGAATGGGGAAAAGTTAATATTTAATTAAAGCACGAATTCATAGTGAACTTTATAGCAAATGAGTTTTTTCGTTGTTGTTTTCGATTCGAAATTCATTTCAAAATGTATCGGGCGCGTAAAAAAAGAAAAAAAGTTTAAGTGGTATTTTCTAGTTTGAAAGGGAATATATGAATTTCCGACGCTTTTGGTGTCGTGTATAAACAAAAAGAGGAAAAAGAAATAAAAAGCTGTGTATGCCAAAATACGTTTTGACCGTGAGTAAGTGCGTTTTGACCGTAGACAGAGAAGACTCCAGTCTGTTCAGACAATATGTGATCCGGCATTATGATCGCAGAAGTAAAAATATGAAAATTATGTAGCCCTCAATGAACATGAAAGCAAGCAAAGCTGCTGGCATGGATAAAATTCAGTAGGGAAAGGTGATTCCTTCTAAGCCCTCCTCACTCCTCGAACCCCACCATATAAGTTAAAATACGAAAACGCTGGCTCGGCGTTTCTTATCAACTATTTTACAATTCATACATTCCGTTCTCGCGCGCGTTCACAAGTCCAAACACAAAATTAGTTTGAAGCTTGAGGTGAGAAAAAGTTTGTACGTGTTTTACATAAGAAGTAATGTTAATTTTCACAAACCACTGTTAAAGTCACACTTTTACATAAGATTACATGTAAATTGAGACACACGGTCAACTGTAATTATTTATTCATTAATCAACCAATCAGAATGGAGATAATTAGTTTGGTAATATGCGCGGCGGCTGATACTTGAACACCTCGTGCATGACTAGCAAGTTCTAATTTGTCATTTGTGTAGAAATCTTTGTTTTGTTCGGGACAAAAGCAATTTTTCATATTCGCGTATTTAAATTTTATTCGTTCCATAATCAAATGGGGAAAGTTAATATTTAATTAAAGCACGAATTCATAGTGAGCTTTACAGCAAATGAGTTTTTTCGTTGATGTTTTCGATTCGAAATTCATTTGAAAATGTATCCGGCGCGTAAAAAGAGAAAAAAGGAAAGGAAGGAAGGAAGAAAATTTCTAACGATTTTGGTGCCGCGTATAAATAAACAGAGGAAAAAGAAATAAAAAGCTGAGTATGCAAAAATGCGTTTTGACAGTGAGTAAGTGCGTTTTGACCGTGGAAATAGAAGACTCGGTCTGTTCAGACAATATGGGATCCGACATTATGATTGCAGAAGTAGAAAGATGAAATTTATGTAGCCCTAAATGAAGAACATGAAAGCAGGCAAAGCTGCTGGGGTGGATGGACTTCAGTAGGGAAAGATGATTCCTTCTAGTCCCTCATCACTCCTCGATCCCCACGATACAAATTGAAATACGAAAATGTTGGCTCTCAACTATTTCACAATTCATACATTCCATTCTCGCGCACGTTCACAAGTTCAAACACAAAATTAGTTTGAAGCATGAGTTGAGAAAAAGTTTGTACGTGTTTCACATAAGAAGTAATGTTAATTTTCATAAATCACTGTTAAAATCACAATTTTCCATAAGATTACATGTAAATTGAGACACACGGTCAACTGTAGTAATATAATCCTTAATAGAAATCCCTAATAGTTGAGAAGAATACATGAAAGACTTGTATAAAACGGATGAAAAGCCAAGCGTACTGGAATTGGAAAGAGAAGACTCAGTCTGTTCAGACAATATGGGATCCGGCATTATGATCGCAGAAGTAGAAAACTAGTTATGTAGCTCTCAATGAAGAATATGAAAGCAGGTAAATGTGCTTGGGTGGATGGAATTCAGTAGGGATAGATGATTCCTTCTAGGCCCCCCTCGCTCCTCGAACCCCAATATATAAGTTGAAATACGAAACTGCTGGCTCGGTGGTTCTTATCAACTATTTCACAATTCATACAATCACAAGTTCAAACACAAAATTAGTTTGAAGCTTGAGTTGAGATAAAGTTTGTACGTGTTTGACATGAAAAGTAATGTTAATTTTCATAAATCACTGTTAAAGTCACACTTTTCCATAAGATTACATGTAAATTGAAACACACGGTCAACTATAGTTATTTATTCATTAATCAACCAATCAGAATCGAGACCATTAGTTTGGTAATATGCGCGGCAACGGATACTTGAACACCTCGTACACGACTTTAATTTATCATTTGTGTAGAAATCTTTGTTTTGTTGGAGACAAAAGCAATTAATAATTTTCGCGTATTAAAATTTGATTCGTGCCATTATCAAATGGAGAAAAGTTAATATTTAATTAAAGCACGAATTCATAGTCAGCTTTACAGCAAATGAGTTTTTTCGTTGTTGTTTTCGATTCGAAATTCATTTGAAAATGTATCAGGCGCGCAAAAAAAGAACGAAGGATTTAGGTGGTATTTTCAGGTTTGAAATCGAATATATAAATTTCCGACGCTTTTGGTGTCGTATATAAATAGAAATTAGAAAAGGAAGTATAAAGCTGTGTATGCAAAAATGCATTTTGAACGTGAGTAAGTGCGTTTTGACCGTGGAAAGAGAAGACTCGGTCTGTTCAGACAATAAGGGATCCGGCATTACGATCGCATAAGTAGAAATATGAAAATAATGTAGCCTTCATTGAAGAACATGAAAGCAGGCAAAGCTGCTGTGGTGGATGGAATTCAGTAGGGAAAGATGATTCCTTCTAGGCCCTTCTCACTCCTCGACCTCCACCATACAAGTTGAAATACGAAAATGCTGGCTCTCAACTATTTCAAAATTCATACATTCCGTTCTCGCGCCCGTTTACAAGTTAAAACACAAAATTAGTTTGAAGCTTGAGTTGAGAAAAAGTTTGTACGTGTTCCACATAAAAAGTAATGGTAATTTTCATAAACCACTGTTAAAATCACACTTTTCCATAAGATTACATGTAAATTGAGACACGCGGTCAACTGTAGTTATTAATTCATTAATCAACCAATTGATTGATTAATCAACTAATCCTGTTCAGACAATATGGGAGCCGGCATTATGATCGCAGAAGTAGAAAGATGAAAATTATATAGCCCTCAATGAAGAACATGAAAGCAGGCAGATCTGCTGTGGTGGATGGAATTCAGTAGGGAAAGATTATTCCTTCTAGGCCCTCCTCACTCCTCGATCTCCACCATACAAGTTGAAATACGAAAATGCTGGCTCTCAACTACTTCACAATTCATACATTCCATTCTCGCACGCGTTTACAAATTCAAACACAAAATCAGTTTGAAGCTTGAGTTGAGAAAAAGTTTGTACGTGTTTTACATAAGAAGTAATTTTATTTTTCATAAATAACTGTTAAAGTCACACTTTTCCATAAGATTACATATAAATTGAGACACACGGTCAACTGTAGTTATTAATTCATTAATCAACCAATTGACCGATTAACCAATCAATCCTGTTCAAACAATATGGGATCCGGCATTATGATTGTGGAAGTTGAAAGATGAAAATTATATAGCCCTCAATGAAGAACATGAAAGCAGGCAGAGCTGCTGGGGTAGATGGAATTCAGTAAGGAAAGATGATTCCTTGTAGGTTTTTAACTTTTAATTCCAGAAAAGATATCAATGACATAGCCGAAGCCTATGTTTTCGAATGCGCTGCCATAGAAACAGACACTAATAAAGAAACAATAGTAATTATAGGCATATATATATAAATATATATATATATATATATATATATATATATATATATATATATATATATACATATATATATATATATATATATATATATATATATATATATATATATTTATATATATATATATATATATATATATATATATATATATATATATATATATATATATTTATATATATATATGTATATATATATATATATATGCCTATAATTACTATTTTTTCTCTATTAGTGTCTGTTTCTATATCAGCGCATTCGAAAACATAGACTTCGGCCATGTCATTGATATCTTTTCTGGAATCGCTAATTATACTGTGGTTATTGTATACTGCTACACCTCCGTGGGCACCTTCTTTCCGGCATGATGTTAATTTGAAGTTTTTAATTATGTATGTTTCTAGTTGGTTTTTACTTTTCCAATGTTCTGCTATGATCAGGAATTTACAGTGTGGGTTTTTCTCTAGCATGTTCTTGATTCTGTCCACGGAGTTGCCGAGTGACTGAGAGTTCTGATTTATTATGTTGCAGCATTGTTCTAAAAGTGGAGCCTTGGTTGAGGTGGTGCCCGAAAATTTTGATTTCTTCTTCTATCTTCTAGGAGGAAGTTGTATCTTTGGGAGATCAACTATTTGACAATTCATACATTCCATTCTCGCGCGCGTTTGCAAGTTCAAACACAAAATTAGTTTGAAGCTTGAGTTGAGAAAAAGTTTGTACGTGTTTTACATAAGAAGTAATGTTAATTTTCATAAATCACTGTTAAAGTCACACTTTTCCATAAGATTACATGTAAGTTGAAACACACGGTCGGTCAACTGTAGTTATTTATTCATTAATCAACCAATCAGAATCGAGACCATTAGTTTGGTATAAGGGGATTTGGTATAGGATACTTGAACACCTCGCGCATGACTGGCAAGTTTTAATTTGTCATTTGTGTAGAAATCTTTGATTTGTTGGAGACAAAAGCAATTAATAATTTTCGCGTATTAAGATTTTATTCGTCCCATTATAAAATGGGGAAAAGTTAATATTTAATTAAAGCACGAATTCATAGTGAGCATAAGGCCTAGGCCGCACTACGGCTAAACCGCCGCGGTAAGCTAATACAAGCGGCCTCACTTACGGTTTTTTTTCCCCGACTGATATTACCCATAGCGCACTGTGTGTTTCTTGAGCGGTTTCACGGTTACAGCGGTTACCGCTCGCGGGAAAAAAAAAGTAGTGCGGCCTCGGCCTTACAGCAAATGAGTTTTTTCGTTGTTGTTTTCGATTCGAAATTTACTTGAAAATGTATCGGGCGCGTAAAAAAAGAACGAAGGATTTAGGTGGTATTGTCAGGTTTGAAAGCGAATATACAAATTTCCGACGCTTTTGGTGTCGTATATAAATAGAAATTAGAAAAAGAAGTATAAAGCTGTGTATGCAAAAATGCGTTTTGAACGTAAGTGCGTTGTGACCGTGGCAAGAGAAGACTCGGTCTGTTCAGACAATATGGGATCCGGCATTACGATCGCAGAAGTAGAAATATGAAAATAATGTAGACCTCAATGAAGAACATGAAAGCAGGCAAAGCTGCTGGGTTGGATGGAATTCAGTAAGGAAAGATGATTCCTTTTAGGCCCTGCTCACTCCTCGACCTCCACCATACAAGTTGAAATACGAAAATGCTGGCTCTCAACTATTTCACAATTCATACATTCCGTTTTTGCGCCCGTTTACAAGTTAAAACACATAATTAGTTTGAAGCTTGTGTTGAGAAAAAGTTTGGACGTGTTTTACATAAGAAGTAATATTAATTTTCATAAATCACTGTTAAAATCACACTTTTCCATTAGATTACATGTAAATTGAGACACACGGTCAACTGTAGTTATTAATGCATTAATCAACCAATTGATTGATTAACCAATCAATCCTGTTCAGACAATATGGCATCCGGCATTACGATCGCGGAAGTTGAAAGATGAAAATTATATAGCCCTCAATGAAGAACATGAAAGCAGGCAGAGCTGCTGGGGTAGATGGAATTCAGTAAGGAAAGACGATTCCTTGTAGGCCCTCCTCGCTCCTCGACTCCCACCATACAAGTTGAAGATTAGCTTGAAGCTTGGGTTGAGAAAAAGTTTGTACGTGTTTTACATAAGAAGTAATGCTAATTTTCATAAATCACTGTTAAAATCACACTTTTCCATAAGATTACATGTAAATTGAGACACAAGGTCAACTGTAGTTATTAATTCAATAATCAATAAATTAATTGATTAATCAACTAATCCTGTTCAGACAATATGGGAGCCGGCATTATGATCGCAGAAATAGAAAGATGAAAATTATATAGCCCTCAATGAAGAACATGAAAGCAGGCAGAGTTGCTGTGGTGGATGGAATTCAGTAACGAAAGATGATTCCTTCTAGGCCCTCCTCACTCCTCGACCTCCACCATACAAGTTGAAATACGAAAATGCTGGCTCTCAACTACTTCACAGTTCATACATTCCATTCTCGCACGCGTTTACAAATTCAAACACAAAATCAGTTTGAAGCTTGAGTTTAGAAAAAGTTTGTACGTGTTTTACATAAGAAGTAATGTTATTTTTCTTAAATCACTGTTAAAGTCACACTTTTCCATAAGATTACATGTAAATTGAGACACACGGTCAACTGTAGTTATAAATTCATTAATTAACCAATTGATTGATTAACCAATCAATCCTGTTCAGACAATATGGGATCCGGCATTATGATCGATGAAGTTGACAGATGAAAATTATATAGCCCTCAATGAAGAACATGAAAGCAGGCAGAGCTGCTGGGGTATATGGAATTCAGTAAGGAAAGACGATTCCTCGTAGGCCCTCCTCGCTCTTCGACTCCCACCATACAAGTTGAAATACGAAAATGCTGGCTCTCAACTATTGTACAATTCATACATTCCATGCTCGCGCGCGTTTACAAGTTCAAACACAAAATTAGTTTGAAGATTGAGTTGTGAAAAAGTTTGCACGGGCTTTACATAAGAAGTAATGTTAATTTTCATAAATCACTGTGTGAAAATCTCACTTTTCCATAAGATTACATGTAAATTGAGACACACGGTCAACTGTAGTTATTTATTCATGGCTCGGCGATTCTTTTCAATTATTTCACGATTCATACATTACATTCTCGCGCGCGTTTACGAAAATTATATAGCCCTCAATGAAGAACATGAAAGCAGGCAGAGCTGCTGGGGTAGATGGAATTCAGTAAGGAAAGACGATTCCTTGTAGGTCCTCCTCGCTCCTCGAGTCCCCCCATACAAGTTGAAATACGAAAATGCTGGCTCTCAACTATTGTACAATTCATACATTCCATGCTCGCGCGCGTTTACAAGTTCAAACACAAAATTAGTTTGACGCTTGAGTTGAGAAAAAGTTTGTACGTGTTTTACATAAGAAGTAATGTTAATTATCATAAATCACTGTTAAAGTCACACTTTTCCATAAGATTACATGTAATCAACCTATCAGAATCGATTTTTTTGTTTTATTTTACTATTATACCCAATTAGTAATATGCGCGGCGGCGTATACTTGAACACCTCGTGCATGACTAGCAAGTTTTAATTTGTCATTTGTGTAGAAATCTTTGTTTTGTTCGGGACAAAAGCAATTTTTCATATTCGCGTATTTAAATTTTATTCGTTCCATAATCAAATGGGGAAAGTTAATATTTAATTAAAGCACGAATTCATAGTGAGCTTTACAGCAAATGAGTTTTTTCGTTGATGTTTTCGATTCGAAATTCATTTGAAAATGTATCGGGCGCGTAAAAAGAGAAAAAAGGAAAGGAAGGAAGGAAGAAAATTTCTAACGATTCTGGTGTCGCCTATAAATAAACAGAGGAAAATGAAATAAAAAGCTGTGTATGCAAAAATACGTTTTGACCGTGAGTAAGTGCGTTTTGACCGTGGACAGAGAAGACTCCGGTCTGTTCAGACAATATGTGATCCGGCATTACGATCGCATAAGTAGAAATATGAAAATAATGTAGCCCTCATTGAAGAACATGAAAGCAGGCAAAGCTGCTGGGGTGGATGGAATTCAGTAGGGAAGGATGATTCCTTCTAGGCCCATCTCACTCCTTGACCTCCACCATACAAGTTGAAATACGAAAATGCTGGCTCTCAAATATTTCACAATTCATACATTCCGTTCTCGCGCCCGTTTACAAGTTAAAACACAAAATCAGTTTGAAGCTTGAGTTGAGAAAAAGTTTGTACGTGTTTCACATAAGAAGTAATGTTAATTTTCATAAACCACTGTTAAAATCACACTTTTCCATAAGATTACATGTAAATTGAGACACGCGATCAACTGTAGTTATTAATTCAATAATCAATAAATTGATTGATTAATCAACTAATCCTGTTCAGACAATATGGGAGCCGGCATTATGATCGCAGAAGTATAAAGATGAAAATTATATAGCCCTCAATGAAGAACATGAAAGCAGGCAGATCTGCTGTGGTGGATGGAATTCAGTAGGGAAAGATTATTCCTTCTAGGCCCTCCTTACTCCTCGATCTCCACCATACAAGTTGAAATACGAAAATGCTGGCCCTCAACTACTTCACAATTCATACATTCCATTCTCGCACGCGTTTACAAATTCAAACACAAAATCAGTTTGAAGCTTGAGTTTAGAAAAAGTTTGTACGTGTTTTACATAAGAAGTAATGTTATTTTTCTTAAATCACTGTTAAAGTCACACTTTTCCATAAGATTACATGTAAATTGAGACACACGGTCAACTGTAGTTATAAATTCATTAATCAACCAATTGATTGATTAACCAATCAATCCTGTTCAGACAATATGGGATCCGGCATTATGATCGATGAAGTTGACAGATGAAAATTATATAGCCCTCAATGAAGAACATGAAAGCAGGCAGAGCTGCTGGGGTATATGGAATTCAGTAAGGAAAGACGATTCCTCGTAGGCCCTCCTCGCTCTTCGACTCCCACCATACAAGTTGAAATACGAAAATGCTGGCTCTCAACTATTGTACAATTCATACATTCCATGCTCGCGCGCGTTTACAAGTTCAAACACAAAATTAGTTTGAAGATTGAGTTGTGAAAAAGTTTGCACGGGCTTTACATAAGAAGTAATGTTAATTTTCATAAATCACTGTGTGAAAATCTCACTTTTCCATAAGATTACATGTAAATTGAGACACACGGTCAACTGTAGTTATTTATTCATGGCTCGGCGATTCTTTTCAATTATTTCACGATTCATACATTACATTCTCGCGCGCGTTTACGAAAATTATATAGCCCTCAATGAAGAACATGAAAGCAGGCAGAGCTGCTGGGGTAGATGGAATTCAGTAAGGAAAGACGATTCCTTGTAGGCCCTCCTCGCTCCTCGAGTCCCCTCATACAAGTTGAAATACGAAAATGCTGGCTCTCAACTATTGTACAATTCATACATTCCATGCTCGCGCGCGTTTACAAGTTCAAACACAAAATTAGTTTGACGCTTGAGTTGAGAAAAAGTTTGTACGTGTTTTACATAAGAAGTAATGTTAATTATCATAAATCACTGTTAAAGTCACACTTTTCCATAAGATTACATGTAATCAACCTATCAGAATCGATTTTTTTGTTTTATTTTACTATTATACCCAATTAGTAATATGCGCGGCGGCGTATACTTGAACACCTCGTGCATGACTAGCAAGTTTTAATTTGTCATTTGTGTAGAAATCTTTGTTTTGTTGGGGACAAAAGCAATTTTTAATATTCGTGTATTAAAATTTTATTCGTCTCATTTTAAAATGAGGAAAGTTAATATTTAATTAAAGCACGAATTCATAGTGAACTTTACAGCAAATGAGTTTTTTCGTTGTTGTTTTCGATTCGAAATTCATTTGAAAATGTATCGAGCGCGTAAAAAGAGAAAAAAGGATTTAGGTGGTATTTCCTAGTTTGAAAGGGAATATATAAATTTCCGACGCTTTTGGTGTCGTGTATAAATAAAAAGAGGAAAAAGAAATAAAAAGCTGTGTATGCAAAAATGCGTTTTGACCGTGAGACAATATCCAAACGGATTTACTAGAGAAAATCCGAGATGCTAAATGTGTATGACATTTCCCTTGGCGGCTTTTTGACAGGTCGTGCAGGGATGAAAGGCAACTTTTTTAAAACAAAAATACCTTCCCTCCAGCAATTCCCCATTACTACAACTACATTACCAAAAACTCCCCGACAGTGTTAATTATTTACTCCGCGCTTACATAATGGGACGGGGGGGTAGTCATTGTTTAATAATTCAAAAGATATTAAATCCACCCTCCCTCCGGGTTAAGAAATCTCCTAATCCATTTCATACCCAAAGATGACCCTATCCAGTATTGAATATACATGAGGCCAATTACGAATTATGACCGAAATTATTCAAAGCAGACTACTTTTTTTACTTACACGAGGCGAAATCGGCCAATCGCATAATTATATTTTAATGAAATTCCAAATGAAGTATTGCACGATGGCGCTTGAAAATTGCTGCATCGATATCAAAAAAAATGTTTCAATATTCATTAATATCCTCCGTATAATGTAATGCATTCAAAAAATCGATTTCTAATTGAATTTTAAAAATATACAAAATTTTATCTTTTTTTTTAAATAAAATGCGTTTTACGGTTTCGATAATTGGGAGATTTAATGCGTTTGTAAATTCAATTCAAATATACCTTTAACCCAATTTAATTCGCACGCGCCAAAAACTCATTCAAAATCCGTTTTTTTAATCAAATTCCCCCATTAAATACCAATTTATTACGAAATCAGAAAAATATCGATTGCAAACTTGATTGACACCCCTAAGCGGGGCACTTTGGCCGATAGCCTTCATTTTGTTTTTATAAAGATTTGTCAAAATGATTGATGTTTCATTAACTGCGGAAATATTCTCCAGTGAACATCATAAATATAAAGCTTTCCATTAAATAAACGCAACGGAATGGTAAACTAAAAGAAATTTGTAATTTCTTAAGTAACTTATTTCATTTTCGTTTTGTCGCTACAATTTATTTAGTGTTTGCCATTTAAGGCTTTTAACGTTTTACATATTAATAAATGAAATAAACAAAATTGAAACACATTTTGTTTATCTCATTTATTACACTTTATACACTTACATGTACTTGAACACCTCGTACATGACTGGCAAGGTTAGGTTTTAATGTGATATTGGTGTAGAAAATCTCCAAAAAGCAAGAAATTTAATTTAAATAGATAATTGATACATGAACAACAATTTATTGTGTGATTTGAAAGTAAATTGCAAAAAAACTGTGCGATTTTCATTTGCGCGCATTTACAAGTTCAAACACAAAATTAGTTTGAAGCTTGAGTTAAGAAAAGTTTGTACGTGTTTACCATAAGAAGTAATGTTAATTTTCACAAATCACTGTTAAAGTCACACTTTACCATAAGATTACATGTAAATTGAGACACACGATCATTTGTAGTTATTTATTCATTAATCAACAAAATGATTGATTAATCAATTAATCCTGTTCAGACAATATGGGATCCTGCATTGTGATCGCAGAAGTAGAAAGATGAAAATTATATAGCCTTCAATGAAGAACATGAAAGAAGGCAAAGCTGCTGGGGTGCATTGAAATCAGTAGGGAAAGATCATTCCTTCTAGGCCCTCCACACTCCTCGACCTCCACGATACAAGTTGAAATACGAAAATGCTGGCTCCGCGGTTCTTATCAACTGTTTCACAATTCCTACAATCCGTTCTTGCGCGCGTTTACAAGTTGAAACACAAAATTAGTTTAAAGTTTGAGTTGAGAAAAAGTTTGTACGTGTTTTACATAAGGATAAATGTTAATTTTCATAAATAACTGTTAAAGTCACACTTTTCCATAAGATTACATGTAAATTGAGACACACGGTCAACTGTAGTTATTTATTCATTAATCAACCAAACAGAATCGAGATAAATAGTTTGGTAATATGCGCGGCGGCGGAAACTTGAACACCTCGTGCATGACTGGTAAGTTTTAATTTGTCATTTGTGTAGAAATATTTTTTTGTTGAACATATAAACGCTTGCGAGAATGGAATGTATGAATTGTGACATAGTTGATAAGAACCGTAGAGCCAGAATTTTCGTATTTCAACTTGTATGGTGAGGGTGGAGGAGTGAAGAGGGCTTGGAAGGAATCATCCTTCCCTACTGAATTCCATCCACCCCAGCAGCTTTGTCTGCTTTCCTATTATTTTCTGATGGCTATATAATTTTCATCTTTCTACTTCTGCGATCATAATACCGGATCCCATATTGTCTGAATAGACCGAGTCTTCTCTTTCGAATTACAGTACCCTTGGCTTTTCATCCGTTTTATACATGTCTTTCATGTATTCTTCCCATCTATTAAGGATTTCTATTAAGGATTAAATGACTACAGTTGATCATATGTCTCAATTTACATGTAATCTTATGGAAAAGTGTGACATTAACAGTGATTTATGAAAATTAACATTACTTTTTATGGAAAACATGTACAAAGTTTTTCTCAACTCAAGCTTCAAACTAATTTTGTGTTGGAGCTTGTAAACGCGCGCAAGAATGGAATGTATGAATTGTGAAAAAAGTTGATAAGAACCGCCGAACCAGCATTTGCGTATCTCTTGTATGGTGTTATATATATGTTATATATATTGAGGGGTTATAACTTGTATGGTGGAGGTCGAGGAGTGAAGAGGGCCTAGAAGGAATCATCTTTCCCTACTGAATTCCATCCACCTCAGCAGATTTGCTTGCTTTCATGTTCTTCTTTGAGGGCTATATAATGTTCATCTTTCTACTTCTGCGACCATAATGCCAGATTCCATATTATCTGAACAGACCGAGTCTTTTATTTCCAATTGAAGTACCCTTGGCTTTTCATCCGTTTTATACAGGTCTTTCATATATTCTTCCCATCTATTAAGGATTTCAATTAAGGATTAAATAACTACAGTTGACCGTGTGTTTCAATTTACGTGTAATCTTATAGAAAAGTGTGACTTTAACAGTGATTTATGAAAATTAACATTTATTCTTATGTGAAACACGTACAAACTTTTTCTCAACTCAAGCTTCAAACCAATTTTGTGTTTGAACGCGCGCGAGAATGGAATGTATGAATTGTGAAATAGTTGATAAGAACCGCCGAGCCAGCATTTTCGTATTTCAACTTGTATGGTGAGGGTCGAGGAGTGAGGAGGGCTTGTAAGGGATCATCTTTCCCTACTGAATTCCATCAACCCCAGCAGCTTTGCCTGTTTTCTTATTATTTTTTTAGGGTTATATAATTTTCATCTTTCGACTTCTGCGATCATAATACCGAATCCCATATTGTCTGAACAGACCGAGTCTTCTCTTTCGAATTTCAGTAATCTTGGCTTTTCATCCGTTTTATACAGGTGTTTCGTGTATTCTTCCTATCTATTAATGATTTATATTAAGGATTAAAGGACTATAGTTGATCATTTGTCTCAATTTACATGTAATCTTATGGAAAAGTGTGATTTTAACAGTGATTTATGAAAATTAACTTTACTTTTTATGTAAAACATGTACAAAGTTTTTCTCAACTCAAGCTTCAAACTAATTTTGTGTTTGAGCTTGTAAACGCGCGCAAGAATGGAATGTATGAATTGTGAAAAAAGTTGATAAGAACTGCCGAACCAGCATTTGCGTATTTCTTGTATAGTGTTATATATATGTTATATATATTGAGGGGTTATAACTTGTATGGTGGAGGTCGAGGAGTGAAGAGGGCCTAGAAGGAATCATCTTTCCCTACTGAATTCCATCCACCTCAGCAGATTTGCTGGCTTTCATGTTCTTCTTTGAGGGCTATATAATGTTCATCTTTCTACTTCTGCGACCATAATGCCGGATTCCATATTATCTGAAGAGACCGAGTCTTTTATTTCCAATTGCAGTACCCTTGGCTTTTCATCCGTTTTATACAGGTCTTTCATATATTCCACCCATCTATTAAGGATTTCAATTAAGGATTAAATAACTACAGTTGACCGTGTGTCTCAATTTACATGTAATCTTATGGCAAAGTGTGACTTTAACAGTGATTTATGAAAATGAACATTACTTCTTATGTAAAATACTTGCAAGCTTTTTCTCAACTCAAGCTTGAAACTAATTTTGTGTTTGAATTTGTAAACGCGCGCGAGAATGGAATGTATGAATTGTAAAAGAGTTGATAAACCGCCGAGCCAGCATTTTCGGATTTAAACTTGTATGGTGGGGTTCGAGGATTGAGGAGGGCCTAGAAGGAATCATCTTTCCCTACTAAATTCCATTTACACCAGCAGCTTTGCCTGCTTTTATGTTCTTCATTGAGGGCTATATAATTTTCATCTTTCTACTTCTGCGATCATAATGCCGGATCCCATATTGTCAGAATAGACCGAGTCTTCTCTTTCCAATTCCAGTACCCTTGGCTTTTCATCCGTTTTATACGGGTCTTTCATGTATTCTTCCCATCTATTAAGAATTTCTATTAAGGATTAAATAACTACAGTTGACCGTGTGTCTCAATTTACGTGTAATCTTATGGAAAAGTGTGACTTTAACAGTGATTTATGAAAATTAACATTTATTCTTATGTAAAACACGTACAAACTTTTTCTCAACTCAAGCTTCAAACTAATTTTGTGTTTGAACGCGCGCGAGAATGGAATGTATGAATTGTGAAATAGTTGATAAGACCCGCTGAACCAGCATTTTTGTATTACAACTTGTATGGTGGGTGTCGAGGAGTGAAGAGGGTCTAGAAGGAATCATCTTTCGCAACTGAATTCCATCCACTCCAGCAGCTTTGCCTGCTTTCATGTTCTTCATTGAGGGCTTCTACTTCTGCGATCATAATGCCGTATCCCATATTGTCTGAACAGACCGAGTCTTCTCTTTCCAATTCCAGTATTGGCTTCCACATAGGCTTTTAATCCGTTTTATGCAGGTCTTTCATGTATTCTTCCCTTATTTTAAGGATTTCTTTCTGGTCTTTCAACAGTTTTCCGTTCTTGTCTTCTACTTCATTACTACAACCTGCTCTTGATGTTCTATCCCAGGTAATCTCTTTTATTTTGTTGTAAACAATGCCATGCTTGCCTAATCTTTCCAGTTTTTCCATTTCGTTACAAAGGTTTTGCAGCCTTTTTCCTAGCTCCGTTAGCTTCTTTTCTTAACTCCGTGTTTAGCTTTCGATATGTTCTTCATATGTACAGATGTTTTTGTATCTTTATTTTGTATTACCTGTTTTATCGAAAGCTTTT
The DNA here is from genome assembly GCA_944588485.1 of Phosphuga atrata. NCBI lineage: Eukaryota > Metazoa > Arthropoda > Insecta > Coleoptera > Silphidae > Phosphuga > Phosphuga atrata. The sequence continues at coordinate 25,243,818 of OX155907.1, forward strand.
TTTTAAAGACGGAACAAAGCTTGAATATATAAATATACTCAACCTTTCCGGAACTCTATAATACTAATGAGTCTTTTTAGGACTACCAAAAACAAATCTCGTATGAAATTTGTCAGGTATTCTATAGCTTTCAGTCCACCTTCGTGGCACTCAACAAAAACCATAAAAATAACATTGATTTTTAAGATCATGTCTTTCCGATATCTTGAGTGGATAGCCATCTGTGGACGCGTTTCGAGATTTATCTCTCATCAGCACAGCTTTGCTTCCATGAACAATATTTTGTAAATCGCTCACTTGAAAACCCATGTGTTGATTAGGGTTAGATGTTTTTAATTTTGACATTTTGTGAGAGAGACATGAACTTAGCAGGTTATTGCTATAATCAATAACCTGTTTATATCAATAACCTGCTAAGTTCATGTCTCTCTCACAAAATGTCAAAATTAAAAACATCTAACCCTAATCAACACATGGGTTTTCAAGTGAGCGATTTACAAAATATTGTTCATGGAAGCAAAGCTGTGCTGATGAGAGATAAATCTCGAAACGCGTCCACAGATGGCTATCCACTCAAGGTATCGGAAAGACATGATCTTAAAAATCAATGTTATTTTTATGGTTTTTGTTGAGTGCCACGAAGGTGGACTGAAAGCTATAGAATAACTGACAAATTTCATACGAGATTTGTTTTTGGTAGTCCTAAAAAGACTCATTAGTATTATAGAGTTCCGGAAAGGTTGAGTATATTTATATATTCAAGCTTTGTTCCGTCTTTATTAAGTTTATCTGATTATCTATAATGTTGTATGGTTTTACCAATTCGAAAGCTTTTTTGATCTTGTTTCTTTCTTGTAACCAATCTTCTGTACAGCTGTTTTTATTGCTCCCAATTTTAATTCTGTTCAATTTTCCCTCAACATATTCCTCATCTTGTAGCGGCTTAAGATTCATTATATCTTCATCCATCAATTTTCTCACCTCTTCTTTGTTCATACTTTTTAACTTATCTAGTTCTTTTCTTTCTTTCTGTGATCGTTTCATCTCTTTAAGCCTAAGTGTGATTTGCACCATAAGCAGAACATGATCACTGTATATATCCGCAACTGATAATGTACACGCTCGCTTCACTCCGTTTCTGTATCTTTCTTCTACTAGGATGAAATCAATTTGACTTCTGTAACGATCTCCAGGCGATTTCCAAGCGTATAGTCTTCTTTTATGGATTTGGTAAAAAAACATGTGTTGGTAACTATTGTGTTTCATTGCAGAAATCACCCAGCCTATCGCCTCTCTCAATTCTCTTTCTAATTCCGTACATTTTTCCGCCAACTATTCCTCCTTCCCTTTCACCTCCTAAAACAGCATTTTAATCCCCCATTGCGATTTTACCGCCCGGCGGTCATCTGCCGCCGCGCCTATTACCAAACTAATTATTTCGATTCTGATTGGTTGATTAATGAATAAACTACAGTTGACCGTGTGTCTCAATTTACATGTGATCTTATGGAAAAGTGTGAATTTAACAGTGATATATGAAAATAAATCCTCTCTCATTTCTCCTTCTAATTCCGTACATTTTTTCGCCAACTATTCCTCCTTTCCTTCCACCTCCTAAAACAGAATTTTAATCCCCCATTACGATTTTACCGCCCGGCCGTCATCCGCCGCCGCGCCTATTACCAAACTAATTATCTCGATTCTGATTGGTTGATTAATGAATAAACTACAGTTGACCGTGTGTCTCAATTTACATGTGATCTTATGGAAAAGTGTGAATTTAACAGTGATTTTTGAAAATAAATCCTCTCTCATTTCTCGTTCCAATTCCGTACATTTTTCAATTTTTTCCGTACAGCTCCTACAACAGCATATTACTCGCCCATTCCCCGATTTTACAATAGCCGCCTCCTTCCTCCTTTATTATATCCTCTATGTCTTTAATTCATATGTTAGTAAAGTACAGTATAATCTCGATAATCCGACACATATGGGACGAGACAACCGCCGGGTTATCAGAAAGAGTGGTGGGAGGGAAGAGCGCGAGCGGTTTCCAGACCGCCGGATTACTGAACGTGTCGTCCGATTAACCAACGGCCCGTTTACCGAGATTATACTGTATATATTTTTGTAAAACATAAAAGCACCATTTATATATTACTACGATTAGCATTATTAATAATACCAAGATATTAAACATGTCTAGTAAATGTATGCAGCTACTACCTTTTAAGGATATTTTTGTTAGTTATCGGTGATTCTAAAATATGACACTATAAATCAACGTGAAAAAACCCATAGTTGTTCTCTGTAATATTATTCCACTTAAGTTTACTATTCCACCCAAATCAATGATTCCACCCAAATGAAAGATTCGAGTTGAACTTAAGTTCAGCGAAATAGTAATATAAATCTTTAACTTTTAATGGTATACATAATAGATTATCCTAAATTTAGCGCATTTACTAAAGAAAATTCGCAACAACGTTGTTGTTTGTGTGTGTAAAATAATTGTGATAAATTTTCGGTGGAGATTTTTGTTGTAAATCCGGTAGTTAATCTGTGCGTTTTTTTGTGTGTGTAAGGGGGTAAGAAGGGTTGCGGTTTACACTTGGCGTGGGTATAAATCATGTGGAGTATGCATCTGAAATGAAACTGAGCATTACTCTTCCTTTTCGAATTACATATTCAAGAAGTACGCTTTGTGTACAATTTAATATACTTTTTTGAACGAAAATAAATAAAAACAGGGATGCGAATAGAATATACAAGTTTTTTGGTAGAAAAAAACGTATTAGTTTATGTATATTAAACTTGTTGGGGATGTCGGTTTAACTAGTGAATGAATAAACTTTTTTCCATGCTGGGGTTTGCAATACAATTGTTTTTCGATGCAACAAAAAAAGTGGATGAAATGTATAGTATATTTTTTTACTGCCTCTCTCTCTCACACACAACGGGGTTGTGTGTGTGCAAAAGTTTTTTTGTTCGGTTAACTTTTCTAACGCTAACTTTCCACAAAGGTTTCGTTATAAATAACGTGAAATACAATTGAAACTATTCTTGGCAGATGAGGAAAACCGGACGGCTAGACCGAAAAATGAAACAATGCTGGAAAGCTCGCCTTCCAACAAACTCAAATGTTTCCACCATTTATTCCACTACAAACACAAATAAAAACCGCACAATTGTTGCAATTCACTAATTTTAAATCACACAATACATTCCTATATAATTATATATTTTAATTATTTTATAATCTAAATATAAGAGATTTTCTACACAAATGACAAATTAAAACTTGCACGAGGTGTTCAAGTTTGTGTTTGAATTTGTAAACGCGCGCAAGAATGGAATGTATGAATTGTAAAATCGTTGAGAGGCAGCATTTTCGTATTTAAACTTGTATGGTGGAGGTCGAGGAGTGACGAGGGCCTAGAAGGAATCATCTTTCCCTACTGAATTCCATCCACCTCAGCAGCTTTGCCTGCTTTTATGTTCTCAATTGAGGGCTATATAATTTTCATCTTTCTACTTCTGCAATCATAACGCCGGATCCCATATTGTCTGAACAGACCGAGTCTTCTCGTTCCAATTCCTGTACCCTTGGCTTTTCATCCGTTTTATACAGGTCTTTCATATATTCTTCCTATCTATCAAGGATTTCCTTCTGGTCTTTCAACTATTTGCCGTTCTTGTCTTCTACTTCATTACTACAAACTGCTCTTGATGTTCAATCCCAGGTAGTTTTCTAACGCTAACTTTCCACAAAGGTTACGTTATAAATAACGTGAAATACAATTGAAACTATTATTGGCAGATGAGGAAAACCGGACGGGTAAAAATCAAACACAACATTTATATAAATATGATACCTCTATGCGCTGTATGCGCTGTATACGCTGATGATACCTCTGGCTAAAAAGATAGGCACTCAAGTGCGGTGAGCACAGACCCATCAGTCTAGTAGGATATGCAGCGAAATTATTGTAGCGAGTGCTAAATAGAGGGTTCGAGAGGATAATGGAAGAAAACGGAAAAGATTGAGAAGTGGAATGGGAACAAGAGATGCGATTGGATGTGTAACAACGATACGGGATGGTTTAGAAATTTAGTGTTGCGGACTTTTTACCTGGTGTAGCTGTTCTTAATCGTCTTTGGCACTATTTAACTAATTGTAAGATTCGAAAGCAAAAATTAAGCTTCTACGTTGTCTACGTTGGTTCAATAAATATTCGTGTTTTTGTTGAAAATAATTGTTGACATTTTCTATATGATAGATAGTAGATGCGAACGCAACTAACTCGACGTTGCCACATTTATTATTTTAGATTGGTTCAACGGTCCTTGCCACATTGTCCTATATTGTCAACCTAATCTAACCGGGGTTAAGCCAACGGTCCTCGCCACATTGTCCTATATTGGTTTAAGAGTTCGCGCTGCCGCGCGTATGTTATCTTGAATTAACTGCCCGCCTCGCGGCGAGCAACCTAATCTATTTGGGGGTTAAACCAACGGCCCTTGCCACATTGTCCTAAATTGTATCGAGAGTTTGCGCTGCCGCGCGTATGTTGTGTTGATTTACCTGCCCCCTTCGCGGTGGGCAATCAAATCTAACCGGGGTTAAACCAACGGTCCTTGCCCCATTGCCCTATATTGGATCGAAAGTTCGCGCTACCGCACGTATCTTGTCTTGGTTTATATGCCCGAAATATGATCCGAAACCAAAAATTAAGCTTCTACGTTGTCTACGTTGGTTCAATAAAAATTCGTGTTTTTGTTGAAAATAATTGTTGACATTTTCTATATGACAGATAGTAGATGCGAACGCAACTAACTCGACGTTGCCACATTTATTATTTTAGATTGGTTCAACGGTCCTTGCCACATTGTCCTATATTGGATCGAGAGTTCGCACTGCCGCGCGTATGTTGTCTTGATTTATCTGCCCGCTTCGCGGCGAGCAGCCTAATCTAACCGGGGTTAAGCCAACGGTCCTCGCCACATTGTCCTATATTGGTTGAAGAGTTCGCGCTGCCGCGCGTATGTTATCTTGATTTAACTGCCCGCCTCGCGGCGAGCAACCTATTCTAATCGGGGGTTAAACCAACGGCCCTTGCCACATTGTCCTGAATTGTATCGAGAGTTCGCGCTACCGCGCGTATGTTGCCTTGATTTACCTGCCCCCTTCGCGGTGGGCAATCAAATCTAAAAGGGGTTAAACCAACGGTCCTTGTCCCATTGCCCTATATTGGATCGAAAATTCGCGCTGCCGCACGTATCTTGTCTTGCTTTATATGCCCGAAATACGATCCGAAAGCCAAAATTAAGCTTCTACGTTGTCTACGTTGGTTCAATAAAAATTCGTGTTATTGTTGAAAATAATTGTTGACATTTTCTATATGACAGATAGTAGATGCGAACGCAACTAACTCGACGTTGCCACATTTATTGTTTTAGATTGGTTCAACGGTCCTTGCCACATTGTCCTATATTGGATCGAGAGTTCGCACTGCCGCGCGTATGTTGTCTTGATTTATCTGCCCGCTTCGCGGCGGGCAACCTAATCTAACCGGGGTTAAGCCAACGGTCCTCGCCACATTGTCCTATATTGGTTTAAGAGTTCGCGCTGCCGCGCGTATGTTATCTTGATTTAACTGCCCGCCTCGCGGCGAGCAACCTAATCTATTTGAGGGTTAAACCAACGGCCCTTGCCACATTGTCCTAAATTGTATCGAGAGTTCGCGCTGCCGCGCGTATGTTGTGTTGATTTACCTGCCCCCTTCGCGGTGGGCAATCAAATCTAACCGGGGTTAAACCAACGGTCCTTGCCCCATTGCCCTATATTGGATCGAAAGTTCGCGCTGCCGCACGTATCTTGTCTTGGTTTAAATGCACGAAATATGATCCGAAAGCAAAAATTAAGCTTCTACGTTGTCTACGTTGGTTCAATAAAAATTCGTGTTTTTGTTGAAAATAATTGTTGACATTATCTATATGACAGATAGTAGATGCGAACGCAACTAACTCGACGTTGCCACATTTATTATTTTAGATTCGTTCAACGGTCCTTGCCACATTGTCCTATATTGGATCGAGAGTTCGCACTGCCGCGCGTTTGTTGTCTTGATTTATCTGCCCGCTTCGCGGCGGGCAACCTAAACTAACGGGGTTAAGCCAACGGTCCTTGCCACATTGTCCTATATTGGTTTAAGAGTTCGCGCTGCCGCGCGTATGTTATCTTGATTTAACTGCCCGCCTCGCGGCGAGCAACCTAATCTAATCGGGGGTTAAACCAACGGCCCTTGCCACATTGTCCTGAATTGTATCGAGAGTTCGCGTTGCCGCGCGTATGTTGTCTTGATTTACCTGCCCCCTTCGCGGTGGGCAATCAAATCTAACCGGGGTTAAACCAGCGGTCCTTGCCCCATTGCCCTATATTGGATCGAAAGTTAGCGCTGCCGCACGTACCTTGTCTTGGTTTATATGCCCGAAATATGATCCGAAAGCAAAAATTAAGCTTCTACGTTGTCTACGTTGGTTCAATAAAAATTCGTGTTTTTGTTGAAAATAATTGTTGACATTTTCAATATGACAGATAGTATATGTGAGCGCAACTAACTCGACGTTGCATCAATCGGGGGTTAAACCAACGGTCCTTGCCACATTGTCCTAAATTGTATCAAGAGTTCGCGCTGCCGCGCGTATGTTGTCTTGATTTACCTGCCCCCTTCGCGGCGGGCAACCTAATCTAACCGGCGGTCCTTGCCACATTGTCCTTTTTTATGAGGAAGGAGAAACTTTTTATAGGCACTCTCTAGCTGGGTAGTGTGTGGGACCCTTCTCTTCCAGAGATAGCATACCCAATAAAACCATTTCCCCCCATTTTCTCATTTTGTTCCAAGCGCTGCCGTGGTTTGCACCCTCTCGGAGTATTATCACTCGGCAACTTTGGGTTCACGCTCTTCGGTTAGTTTTTAATTTGTTGGCCTGCTTCCAGTCTCCTCTCATCTACTTCCTTGGCCTTCATTATGCTTCTTAGCATCACCGCGGTTGCGTTTCAATTATCTTTACTTTCTAGCATGGCTTTGGTCATATTCTCCTTGTCCGGCCATACACCAGTTTCCCTTGCCATCCCTAATCTCAGCTTGTCCCATCTTTCGCAACAGAATATCGTATGACACGCGTCAACTCTTTCGCCGCAGTACCAGCACTGATCGCTTTGCCTTTTGCCTATTCTGTTGCCACATTGCCCTATATAGGATCGTGAGTTCGCGCTGCAGCGCGTATGTTGTCTTGATTTATCTGCCCGCTTCGCGGCGGGCAACCTAATCTAACCGGGGTTTAAACCAACGGTAGTAGGGAAAGATCCTATGTTCTGGAACCACCTCATCCTCTCACCTTGAAATTACAGATTCCTTTAATAAAATTACAGATTCCCTGTTAATTACCTATTTGGTCCTGTTTAAACCACATCGGATCTGTTTATTAGTTAAGAGGGTGTTAGGTCTATGTTACCTCACGTTCTGCATAATCTGGTTCTGGTCTGGTTCTAGCGAATGCGCAAACCGCCGATACCTGTTCAAGGCGTATTTTCTATGAAAGGTTTAAACAGGTAGTAATCAACTAATAAACAGGTTCAATCGGCTAATAAACAGGTTTAAACAGGTAGTAATCAGGTATAATCAGCTAATAAACAGGTATTGGCGGTTTGCGCATGCGCTAGAACCAGACCAGAATCAGATTGTGAGGAACGTGAGGTAGCATAGACCTCACACCCTCTTAGCTAATAAACAGACCCGATGTGATTTAAACAGGACCAAATAGGTAATTAACAGGGAATCTGTAATTTTATTAAAGGGATCTGTAATTTCAAGGTCGGAGGATGAGGTGGTTCAAGAGCATAGGATCTTTCCCTACTAACGGTCCTTGCCACTTTGTCCTATATTGGATCGAGAGTTCGCAACATTGAAGCTTAATGTTTGCTTTCGGAACTTATTGTTAGTTAAAGAGTGCCAAAGACGATTAACAACAGTTACACCAGGTAAAAAGTCCGCAACACTAAGTTTCAAAGCAATCCCGTATTCTTTACCTAACCCGAAAGGTACATTGATAAAGGAAAAGATCTAAGTTCGTGATTTATCAACCTAGCAAACCTGCAATGATAAAATTATAAATATCTTCAATCTGTTCGTAGCTCTATAATATTAAGAATTTTTAAGACTATAAAACAAATAGCATGTTGAAACAACTACTTTCCTGACTAAAACCACGTATGTTATTGAATTATACAACAAATATTTGCATGTTATTACTAGCCCAAGTACACTTTCATGTCACTAACAAGTGCTAGATAAACAACATTGTTTTAAAATGTGGGCGGCGGGCAACCTAATCTAACCAGTGTTAACACAACGGTCCTTGCCACATTGTCCTATATAGGATCGAGAATTCGCGCTGCAGCGCGTATGTTGTCCTGATTTATCTGTCCGCTTCTCGGCGAGCAACCTAATCTAACCGGGGTTAAACCAACGGTCCTTAAAACATTGTCCTATATTGGATCGAGAGTTCGCGCGGCAGCACATCATAGAAGCTTAATGCTTGCTTTCGGATCTTAGTTAAAGAGTTCCAAAGACGATTAACAACAGTTACAAAATGTAAAAAGTCCGAAACACTAAGTTTCAAAGCAATCCCGTATTCTTTACCTAACCCGAAAGGTACATTGAAAAAGGAAAAGATCCAAGTTCGTGATTTGTCAACCTAGAAAACCTGCAATGATAAAATTATAAATATCTTCAATCTGTTCGTAGCTCTATAATATTAAGTATTCTTAAGACTACAAAACAAATAGCATGTTCAAACAACTACTTTCCGGACTAAAACCACGTATGTTATTGAATTATACAACAAATATTTGCGTGTTATTACTAGCCCAAGTACACTTTCATGTCACTAACAAGTGCTAGATAAACAACATTGTTTTAAAATGTGGGCGGCGGGCACCCTAATCTAACCGTTGTTAAAACAACGGTCCTTGCCACATTGTCCTATATAGGATCGAGAATTCGCGCTGCAGCGCGTATGTTGTCAAAGACGATTAACAACAGTTACAACATGTAAAAAGTCCGCAACACTAAGTTTCAAAGCAATCCCGTATTCTTTACCTAACCCGAAAGGTACATTGAAAAAGGAAAAGATCTAAGTTCGTGATTTGTAAACCTAGCAAACCTGCAATGATGAAATTATAAATATCTTCAATCTGTTCGTAGCTCTATAATATTAAGTATTCTTAAGACTATAAAACAAATAGCATGTTGAAACAACTACTTTCCTGGCTAAAACCACGTATGTTATTGAATTATACAACAAATATTTGCATGTTATTACTAGTCCAAGTACACTTTCATGTCACTAACAAGTGCTAGATAAACAACATTGTTTTAAAATGTGGGCGGCGGGCACCCTAATCTAACCGGTGTTAAAACAACGGTCCTTGCCACATTGTCCTATATAGGATCGAGAATTCGCGCTGCAGCGCGTATGTTGTCCTGATTTATCTGTCCGCTTCGCGGCGAGCAACCTAATCTAACCGGGGTTAAACCAACGGTCCTTACCACATTGACCTATATTGGATCGAGAGTTCGCGCGGCAGCGCATCATAGAAACTTAATGTTTGCTTTCGGATCTTAGTTAAAGAGTGCCAAAGACGATTAACAACAGTTACAACATGTAAAAAGTCCGCAACACTAAGTTTCAAAATTCTAAGTTTTGCAATCCAGTATTCTTTACCTAACCCGAAAGGTACATTGAAAAAGGAAAAGATCCAAGTTCGTGATTTGTCAACCTGGTAAACCTGCACATAGTAGAACACCGATAATGATGGTATTATAAATATATTCAACATGTTCGTAGCTCTATAATATTAAGTATTCTTAAGACTATAAAGGTATGTCCACACTATGCAACAAATTAGTGGCAACATGTTGCCAACACTTTTACATGGCAACATGAAGTTGCTTCAATTGCATCTGGATACATGTTGTCTGTGATGTTGAGCGTCCACACCACAACCAGTCAAATGTTGAAAATGGACGTGAGAGCTGTAACATCCCACAAAGCTGGCGATTACATCACTGTAATCAACTATCAACTTCATTTCTGTACATTTTTGTTTGGTCCAGGAATATTTAATTTCTTCACCACCACTATTCTCCATCACTTTTTTGAATTATAAAATATAATTATAATTAAGAATTAATGAATATTATTATACCAAAAACGAAGTCGGTAGCTAACCTGCACAAATGAAACCTCAACCACTGGGATTCACGCAAAATGTTGTAAAAACTGTCCACACTGAGCGATGTTGCCCATATAAGGGCTATGTTACCCATATAAGAGCGATGTTACCCGTATAAAACGGGATACACGGATACAAGCAACAAGCAACAAATTTCTTTGATGTATGCCGCCAAATGTTGACGAGTATCCATTAATATGTTGCTAGTTTACATCTTGCCAACAATTTGTTGCCCAGTGTGGACCTAGCTTAAAACAAATAGCATGTTGAAACAACTACTTCCCTGGCTAAAACCACGTAAGTTATTGAATTATACAACAGACATTTGAATGTTATTACTAGCCCCAGTACACTTTAATGTCACTAACAAGTACTAGATAAATAAAATTGTTTTTAAAATCATTTCTTTCTGCAGATTTGGATGTGTACAGACATACAAATTTATTGTAATATCAATGAATTATTGTGTGACAAATTAAATAAAATTATAATAAAATAAAAATGAGGTCAGAGAGTCTCAGTTAAGTTTACATGGTAAGTATAGGATATTGTAATGCAAGTGCACGCAATCCATCATATGCAGATGTGGATTGAGAGAAATTTGTGCTAACAACACGTTAATGCATTCCGGAACGTGTTATTTAGTTTGTAAGTGATCATTACACCCATTATATAGATACAAGTCGTAAATCATCCCCTGAAATCGCATTATAACAAATAGTTGCGGTTCTTTATAGCGCTTCACACCCACAAAAATTCCATCAAATCAGCGGGTGGTTAAAAGCTATTTATATTAATAGCACAGGAATCTGTTCAACTTCGCTATAAAAAACTAATAATAAATTATGGCGGGTAATTGAATTTAATATATTGATTTAAAAGTGTTTTATTTAGGTGATAATTTTTAGGGGTAGTTTTTGTTAAGGGTAGCGTACGAGTAATAAAGTCCGTCTCAGGTGCGAAGCTGTTTTAGTAAGCTCCTAAAGCTGCAGGTGCAATACTCTAATGGCATTACTAGGCTTCTGGAAACGGGTCCTCATTACTAAAGTACCTTTGCCCTATCAGTACGTTCAAGGAATTTTCTCCCGCTTTATGTTGCGGGAGACGTACCGTGATAAATCAAATTACGATTAAAAAAGGAATTCATATAATTCCGGATAGTGTTGAAAGTTTATGGAGATGAGGAAATATTTAACGCGAGCTTGGAATACCCTTGAGAAATCACAAGTGTTTTAATTAATTACGAGGTGGTGAATTGTAGGTGAAAGCTTTCACGGAATTTCGGCAGTTTGTATTATGATTATGTCGTTTACCCTTATAGTTTTTTTCAGCATTTATTTTCTTCTATTCCATCCGCGTGAAAAAGTTGGAAAGGTGAGAAATATATCGCTGCAATTAGTATATTGCTCTGCGTCTAGACACAACGCGTTCCCACAGTTTCCCTTTTTTCATCTCGCAAGATTTATCTCCGAATTTCCATTCACACCCTTAAAATCCGCTCAAGAAAGATGAAATCATTTATTTCCATACTGCTTTTAATTAAAGCAAATATAGATCAACCCCAGATCCTACACCCCAATTATTCATTTTTTATTAATATTATTCATAGCCACTTTTTTCTTCTGTGTCTAACTTCAATATTCAATTAGGTGCTCCTTAGCATTCCACTCTGTTACTCAAATGCTACAGATTTGAATAAATATAAATCACCCCATAAGCCCAACAAGAAAAAAAAAGCGGAATAGGAAACGATATCCAATTTAAAAAAAAATCTTTACATAAAGTATCATACTAAGACAAAATAGCAAGTTATAATGTTGAACTATAAAAAATATTTAATTAAAGGAATATTTAAAGAGGCAAATTTTAATATTAAAAGCTTTTGGAATGAGCTTTTAGTATACATTTTTTGTGTATGCAAGGAAAAGGAAAAAGAGAACCCCTAGTTTTAATGGGATATAAATTTGTAAAACGTTTTTGAATAATTAATTAATATGTCTATAATCAAGCAATTCGTTGTTTAGGGCAGTGGTGCGCAAACCGTGGGTCGCGACCCCTCAAGGGGTCGCGAGAGACATTTTGGGGGTCGCCAAATTCAAAGAAATTTATTTACCAGTAAAATAGTGAAATTAAATTATATTATTTATAAAATATATTTTATATTTTTATATTAAAATATATTTTATACATATATTATATTTTATTTTATATATTATATTATATTATATTATATTATATTATATTATATTATATTATATTATATTATATTATATTATATTATATTATATTATATTATATTATATTATATTATATTATATTATATTATATTATATTATATTATATTATATTATATTATATTATATTATATTATATTATATTATATTATATTATATTATATTATATTATATTATATTATATTATATTATATTATATTATATTATATTATATTATATTATATTATATTATATTATATTATATTATATTATATTATATTATATTATATTATATTATATTATATTATATTATATTATATTATATTATATTATATTATATTATATTATATTATATTATATTATATTATATTATATTATATTATATTATATTATATTATATTATATTATATTATATTATATTATATTATATTATATTATATTATATTATATTATATTATATTATATTATATTATATTATATTATATTATATTATATTATATTATATTATATTATATTATATTATATTATATTATATTATATTATATTATATTATATTATATTATATTATATTATATTATATTATATTATATTATATTATATTATATTATATTATATTATATTATATTATATATTTATTTTTATTTTCCAAAGTGACTCCACTCAAAACGGAAGGACAGAGGGACCGCCAGCGATGGCATTACTGCCTCTGCCCACCCTTCGAATAAAAATACAACAGTATTTACACGAAAGTAAAAAAAGTAAAGTAAAATATGCTATACAATAGCAGTTACAATTGCAACAATTACAACACAAGTAATAAAAAAAAACAAAAACAGAGACAAACAAAAAAAAAACAAGAAAAAACTCTACCGCCCTTGTTCCCACACAGGCAACTCCTTAGCCCGCATGACTGTGGCCGCGAATCGGCTTAAGGCCGCCCACACGCCCCGCCCCACTTCGCCGGCGAGGTCACCCGCCACGGCTTCGACCGTGACTTCCCGTTCCAGGGCCGACGCCAGGGCCTGTCGCTCCTTCTCCCAACGCGGACACGCCACGAGAGTGTGCACCGCGTCGTCGCGCACGCCCTCTCCACAGGATATGCACCTGTCGTCTAGGGCTTTCCCAATCCTATGGAGATCCGCTCGGAGGGACCCGTGTCCGGTAAGAAGGTGGGTGAGAAAGTAGGAACCCGCCTCATCCAGCCCTCGCCTTATCCACCGAATTAACTCAGGGATGAGACGACGAGTCCACGCGCCGTTTCAGCTACGTGACCACCTCTCCTGCCAACAGGCAAGTAGTTGCTCCCGAGCAGCTCTCTTTGCCTCCCCGCGGTTCCCACCAGAAGTTCTTGCGTCCCTCACCGACGCGCGCTCCATAACAAGGAGGTCCGCGGGAGGAATCCGCGATATGACCTCCACGGCGTCACTGCTAACAGTGCGGTAAGCCCGGGCGACCCTGATGGCCACCGGGCGCAGTGCCCGTCGCAAACGCTCCCTGCTACGAGCGTTACCCCTCACCGCCGTTGCCCCCACCGGTGCCGCGTATAGGAGTCTACTAGTGGCCACACTGGCCATAAGCCTCCTCCTACCCTCACCAGTCCCGGAGGCCCTCGGCATGAGACACGCCACCTGTTGTGACGCGCGTGCCGCGTTGCCGGCGGCATGGCACACGTGTAATCCCCACTGACCCGCCTGGAGGATCACACCGAGGTACCGAATCGACCGTTCGACCAGTATCTTCTCTCCCAAAATTTCGATCTCCAGAATGCCTCTGCCCGACCTTCTAGTGGAGAGCAGGGCCGCCTGTGTTTTAGAGGCGGCGAGCTGAAGGCCCGCCGTCTCCATCCACTCCCGAACGAGTTCCTCCGCGCGGGTGACCCTGAGACGCAGCATATCCCAGCACCTGTCTGTGAAGACGAGTGCCAGGTCGTCTGCATAAGCCACAATACCCACCCCTGTGGGCAGTAACCGTCTCAGCGTCCGCAGAAGGCCGTCATAGGCGACATTCCACAAGAATGGTCCTAGAACCGATCCCTGCGGAACCCCAGCAGACAACCCCCGCTCACGCCAGTCCTCCCCCTCGCGGTAACTGATGGTTCTGTCGCGCAGGTAATCGACAGTAAGCCTCAGCAACGTCTCCGGTAGTTTCCAACGGGCTAGGGCCTCAATAACGAACCACCATTGTACCGTGTTGAAGGCATTGGCGACGTCAAAGCTGACGACCACACAATGCCCCCTGGTACGGTACGGTCCGCTGTTGGCCCCCTCCGCGACACGAAGGACAGCCCGAATGGCATCCTCCGTCCCAACCCCTTTACGGAAGCCGAACTGTTCCAGAGCGAGTCCGCCCCCTTGCTCTATAACGGCTTGTAACCGCCATAGGAGCAACCTTTCTAGAACTTTTGCCCCACCGTCCAGCAAACAGATCGGTCTGTACGCACCAGGCATCGAGGGATCCTTACCCGGCTTTGGAATAAGGGCCAAAATGGCCTTTTTCCAACACCTGGGAAACACTCCCTCTTCCAGACATCTGTTGCAGACGTCGGCAAGTCCTTCGAGGTCCCACCCTGCTGCCAGCCGGAACAGCTCGTTAGGCAGCCCGTCTGGGCCGGGTGCCTTTTTCGCGGGTAGTGAGGCTACCGCTCTGCGGACTTCATCCACGGTGAAGGAGTCCACCGCAACGTACCGCCCCACGACAGCGCGTCCCACCCCCCTCGCCTTGGCGGGGAAAAGGTGCTCAACCACAGCTTCGGTTCCACCCAACACGCACGCGTCAGGACCCTTCCCTCGGTGCCCGAACCGACCGGTGACTATGCGGTACGGCAAGCCCCACGGATCGCGGTCGACCAGAAGGCAGAGTTCCTGCCACCGCTGGGATTTGCTCCGCGCAATCGCTCGTCGAAAACTACCACGGTCCTGTTTCGCCCGCTCCTCCGCTGCCTCACATGGCTCCCCTCTGCGCCGCGCCCTCTGAAGTTGACGCCTAGACGCCACCGCCACGCGTCTCGCTTGCGCCACTTCAGGCGTCCACCAATAAACCGGCTTCCGCCCCCCTGAGGACAGACGTCTTTCAGGGACGCCAGCCCTGCACGCGTCAACCACCCTGTTCACGAATGCCCCGGTAAGATCCTCCGCGGCCAGCCCGTGCGGTGTATATTATATATTATATTATATATTATATTATATATTATTTATATTATATGTTATAAAAATATATTTTATTTATTATATTTTTAGGAAACCATTTTCTATTTTAATACCTAATCAGAGCTGTAGCAATGCTTTCGGCGCTCTTGGAAAATAATTGATTTTATTAGTAAATTCTGAGTAAATTCTGAATCACAAATTTAAATTTATGAAGATCCTACAATTATTATATATAAGGCTCGGATTTATAGCTATTCGGCTATACGTGAAAATTAATGGCAGATTAAAAATATTTACAAATAAATATGAATCATGACAAAACTATTTATTTAAACAAAAGTTAAATGTGCTTTTTTTACTTTTTATGATTATTTAAAATCGTTATGCTTATTTTCGTGCTTATTTCCGGCTTATTACAATTTTACAATATTTCTAAGCTAATTTTTGACTTTTGCTATTTCTTAAACGTGTAAACGCGAACGCGTAAAAACCAAACTTGAATATGTCGGCGACAAAGACTTGTTTGGACCAATGCCCTCCACTCTGTCTATTTGCACGTGCACAGCGGTTTGTAAATTCTCGGTAATTCTGAATTCAGTCATTTATCTCTGGCCTGTTATTCATTTAGAGTTCAACAATTGGAAAAGAAAGAACAGCAAAAAACTACGGCCAATTTCAAATTTTAGTATTGTCGAGTTTTTACCCGATATAACTGTTGCTAATCGTCTTGCACAACGTATTATCCCACAACATAACCCCAACAAAAACAAATTGACCCTATTATTCATCTTCAATATACCCAAGAACAGTTTACTCGTGTGGTGCTTGTGTTTTAATCATGCCAAAAATTAAACCTATGATTGAAGATTGGATTAGAATTAGAGGATTTCCGGAATTGAAATGTGAAAATAATAAGATATTTTGTAGAGCATGTGTGAAAACAGTAAATTTTCAAACTCTCACAAATGAATTTAATTATTTTACATTAAAATCTCGCGACCCCAAGATTTTGCTAAGCGACCCCATTTGGGGTCGCGACCCATAGTTTAAGAAGCCCTGGATTAGAGGATTTCCGGAATTGAAATGTGGAAATAATAAGATATTTTGTAGAGCATGTGTGAAAACAGTAAGTTTTACTTTTTTTAAATAATAAACTTGATTTTTCATTGTAGATTAAATGCGACAAAAAATACAATATTGTACAACACACGAAAACAATTATTCATTTCATCAAAGAGCATCTCAAAAAGTTTACTGCTAAAACAGCTAAGCAGCAAACAATAAGTGAATCAATCGCTACAACTTCTGCTCGTGATGAACAGTTTGCATTTTCCAAGGACCTATGTAGGCTATGGTTTCATCAAATATACCTTTGGCAAAGCTGGAAAACAGCAATTTTTTTTTTTTTTTGCAAAAGTCAGTTTTTTATTCCCACAGAATCGACTATTCGTAAAAATTATCTTGATAGTGTTTACATGGAAGAAAGAAACGACATAAAAAATAAAATAGGAGAAAATTATATATGGTTTAGCGTGGACGAAACCACAGCCATTTATAGGCGCTACATAGCTAATTTGTTAATTGGAATTTTAAATGAAAATTTACAAACTACGTCATATTTAATGGCTACCAAATAACTTGAAAAAACAAATAGCAATACTGTAACAAAATTTGTGCATGACGAATTGACATAATTTTTTTTACCAAACTTAGTTCCTTCTGAAAAAATACTATTAATGGTATCAAACGCAGCGGCTTACCTGATTAATGCAGCTTCAAATTTAAACATTTTATATATAAATTAAATTCACTGTACATGTTTAGCACTCGGACTAAATCGTGTGGTTGAAAGTATTAGACTGGAATTTCCCTTAGTAAATAATTTGATTGCGCAAGGCAAAATAATTTTTTTGAAAGCGCCGTTGAGGATACAAGTATTCAGAGAAATATTGCCACCCCACTGCCGCCTCAACCTGTAATAACGAGATGGGGAACCTGGTTGGAGGCGGCAATGTACTATGCCGACAATTTGAATCGTTTCCAGAAAGTGGTTTTTGAATTTTCAGAATCTGCATCCCAGTCTATCCAAGATTGTCAGACTCTTCTTAAAAACCCAGAAATTGTACAGAATTTGGCTTTCTTAAAAGCAAATTACAATTATGTTCGTGGTGCAATTCAAAAATTGGAAACTGCAGGACTAACTTTGGTGGAAGCTGTAGAAGTAGTACACAGTTTCCAGACTGCAATATCAGGTGTACATGGATCTATAGGAAAAAATGTTCTCACTAAATTAGATAATGTGCAGATGAAAAATATAGCTTTTAAAGTATTACAACAAATCTCCGAAATCTTATGCGGAGAAATTGTGGAAAACTTTGAAGTGGAAGGATCTTTGGTTCCAAAATTTAAACATGCACCAATTACAAGTGTAGATGTAGATAGAAGCTTTTCTTGTTTAAAAAATTTCTTAAGCGACCGCAGAAGATGTTTCTCGGTACAAAACTTAGAAAAACATTTAATTATAGCCTGTTTTAAAAATGAAACCGACTCAGAAATTTGTCTTTTATTGTGCATACCCGTTTATTTTTCTTAAGAATTTATACATTTTGTATTTTTTTTTTGTTGAAATTTCTTTAATCTAATAAAATTATAACATATTTTTCAATTTTTTTATGGTTTTTTGAAACTTATTTTGACGCATTTCTGAATTTTTATGCCTATTTAGCCTGATTTTTATGATTTTTTAAGAGCTTTTTCCATTTTTTTTGTGCTTATAAATCCGAGCTTTAATTATGTAACTAGTATTTTACAACCGCGTTCGAAAACCTGGTGTGATTCCATTTTTTCTTCTTCTTCTAATTGTAAGTAAATCATTAGTATCGTAGCAGGCAGCACTTGTATAAAGGTCTCCGCACATCAATGCTTCAGTGCGTTGCGGTTCGTTGTCATACGTGCGAGAGCGGAAAAATATGTTCTGCACACACCAATGCGGTAAATGGATTGCGTATTTAGTCAATTTTCTTAATTTTTGAAGTGAAAACTTCTATAGCGGCACTGAATGACATTTGGGTAGGGAGTAAACTCATAGATTTGCGTCATCGTCATCAATAGCTGCGTTCTATAGAAAAAAATTATATTACTCAAAGATGTGTTCAAAAGAACACATATATTTCAATCTATACGCATATGTTTAAAGTTGGCTCTGAACGTCAAACTTAATAGTCAAAGTTTTTGGCGGTGTTGACAGAACGTAGAGTTTCTAAGGAAATATCAACCCGTAGAATTAGTGTGTAGTACAAGAGTAAGTACTTTTACCGGATGTAATAGTAGATGTACTAGTGCCGGATTATTGGAAAGTGTTCGGCAGTGTTGACAGAACGCAGCGCTTCTAAGGAAATATCAACCTCTATAATCAGTGTGCAGTACAAGAGTAAGTACTTTTGACGGATGTACTAGTAGATATACTAGTGCCGGACTATTGGAATGTTCAGATTACTGGATTGTATCGAAGAATTCATCAGACCCATCAAAGTTTTAGGCAACCAAATGTACTCGT
Organism: Phosphuga atrata; assembly: GCA_944588485.1. NCBI lineage: Eukaryota > Metazoa > Arthropoda > Insecta > Coleoptera > Silphidae > Phosphuga > Phosphuga atrata. Next base: position 25,263,033 of record OX155907.1, read on the forward strand.
GTGCTCTCCAAAGGAAGGAAACTCCAAAATAAAATTAATAGTCAGCAATATAGAGAAGAATAAGAAAAAAACTCTTGCAATAGTTAATTCAAAAATTTCTAAACATCGAACAATCACAGCTGAGAAGGAGGAAAAAATTACACGTCGTAAAGAATATTCCTAACAAATAGTATATTTTACAGCAAGAGATGAAAAAGATACAGTGGCGTTTTTTTTGTGAGGTGAGAGTTTGCTCACGAGCGCCAGCGAGTTAGCAATCACACCGAACACTTTCATCTCGAGTAGTAAATGCAATTTTTTCCACTGATTTCGACTTTAATAAATCCAATTCGAAGCTAACTGTCAGAACTGTCATTACAAATTTAATTGTTGGTTTGGTCGTTTCCATGATTACATATTGCATTCTCATAGAAGGTAATACTTTTCAAGTCAAATGACCTAATTTTATTTCGGTTTTTTAAATAGTTTCAGGCTCGTTTTACGTTTCTATATAAAATATTTCATTGAAATTGATGTAATTAATAAGAAAGTCCATGCAAATTTGGTTAGTTTAGTGTTTTATTCGAGAAAATCATAAATTTAAAATGCTGAATTTCCTCTCTAGTTGTGAAATCTCTAGAATGTGCAAATCGATCCCTAGAATGAAAAAATGTCACTTTCATGTTGGGTAAGCCGTGGAAAAATTGCCATTTCCACATATGTATCACTCACTGTAAAAGTGAATTATCTCCTTGAAACTGAATTTTAAAATAACGAGCTTTTTGAGAATTGAAATGTAGGGAAAAATATATAGGTATTTATTAAATGCTTTCTCTTTTTAGGGTTCCGTACCGAAAACGGAACCCTTATAGGATCACTTTGTTGTCCGTCTGTCTGTCTGTCTGTCTGTCTGTCTGTCCGTCCGTCCGTCCGCCTGTCTGTCTGTCAAGACCATTTTTCTCGGGAACGCGTTGCGGTAACAAGTTGAAATTTGTATCAAATACTCGGGTCTGCGGTCTCTTTCAGCTGTGAAAAAATCACATTTGTAAGTCAACGCTATCAAAAGATATGACCGTTTATGTCGCATATTTTGCGATTTCACAAGGGAATCAAAACCTATAGGGTACTTCCCGTTGATCTAGAATCATGAAATTTGGCAAGAGGCGGTGTCTTACAGCACATGTAAAGGTAAAAATCTGAAAACCGTAAATATGTAGTTTAATTACAAGAAAAATGCGAATTTACTATTACAAACTTATGAAAATACACTAACTAATGTGTTGCCTGGTATTGTCAGGCACCAGAAGCATATGGGTTGCATACAGTTAGGTCCTCCTAAAGATACCTTACTTACAAGTTTGTACGGAACCCTCGGTGCGCGAGTCACAACTCGCACTTGGCCGGTTTTTTATTTAAACTAACCTATCCTAACCTAATTGTGTCGAATAATATTAATTTAAACAAAAAATCAATTACACGTCGAAATATAAATAACACGAACGGTTTTTTACATATTATTTAACGCAACTTAGTGTTTACATAGGATTTCGTCGGTTTACAAATTACGTAAACCATGTAATTGGGCTGTGAAAATTAATCATTGCGTCATTATTTTACGCGCCGGTTATTGCATAATCATATATTGTTTCAATAACAAAATGCTTAGTAGATTATATTTTAAATTAGTTCAAGGGTTTTAAAGAGACAATATATAGTGGAATTGGGGGTAAATGCAAATGGGCTTTTGTTCTGAATATTTCCAACTGATACAATGCGAGCACACAGGAAAATACTAATTTTAATATTCTACATCTTTTATATAAACTGCGCTTACATTTTTTGACCTACTTTGCTAATAACGTTGTTACTATAAAACGTGTTTCATTACATTCCTTACGTTCAACTTTAAAGCGCGAGCAAAAACGGAATAACCAATACAATGCACATATTTCCTCCAAGATTTATTCATTCGATGGATTTGCACAATCTGTAATAACTTTTTATTATTACCCGGAAACTTCATTTTTTTTTCTTCTTTATTAAAATTCACAATGAATGAAAACATTTCACTCAAGCTATTTCCACGAACACAATCGCTCACGACCAGCCATAACAAATAAACATTTCTACCTAGCTTTTTGCCCATTTCTACATTCCTAGGGTTTATAAAAAAACCGACATTGTGAAAAAACGGTTTTCGAATTCCAGATTTCCAAAAAACGGTTTTAGCCGGTTTTCAAATTTTTGTGCCACTAATAGAAATAGGAAAAATATTTTATTTAATTTATATAAAATAACAAAAAACGATATCAATATCAAAGTCAAAATACAAGCAAAAATTTAAAATCCTCTTTCACTAACTACTTGCTTGTTATAGTAGTAGTATATATGTATAGTTTCAATAAATAAGAAATCTGTTAGAAAAGTATCCGACCTTTAGCCGTTAAAAAAAAACTGGCATACCTGGAGTCATACCAAGTTTTACCAAGGCATACTTAGTTTTTGGTTATTTTATTCGTTGCCTTAAATAATGAAAATTCAGCTTTCAGTGTCTTTGGATTTGTAAGTTTTTCTTCAGGGTCTTCAAGAACCTTTTCAAGATTCTAAATTGAAGATTTTTCCATGGCTTCCTTCAAAAAAGCATTACACTGATGAGTAGTTTCTTTGATTTGCTTTTCAGCAGAATCTGTTTCCACAAAAGAATTTGGAAATATACTAGACTATTCTATTTCCAGACTTAGTCCACTAGACTAAGTTATTTCCAGATATCTTAATAATTTCGGTTTTTGACGCCAAAGGAAGTACACTAGATTTCATTGCTGAACTGCAAATGTGTCGTGTATTTTGTAAATACAGTAAAAGATTTACTAATTCTATGTGTCTTCTTTCGTGAATTCGTGCTTGCAAAGCATATAATAATTTCAAACTTATTTCAGTCTTTAATTTTTTTAGATCATTTAACAGAAATTCAAATATACCTTCACCTGTTAAAAAACTGGCACAATTTTTACGTAATTTGAATTCTTTGGAACGGGTTTTGTTAATTTGAAAACCGGTTTTCAAATATGACAAAATTATTTTAAAAACCGGTTTTTTAAAGCCGGGTTTGGAAAAGCGTCAAACCCTAGACATTCCTATCAAAATGATAAATACGCCTTAAATGCCGTTTTTTTAATGACGATTAAATGCCTTTTTTGTTTTAATTTCGCTTATGAAAAGCCATTTAATATAAAGGAAATCAAATATTTCATAATATAACGTATATCTAGTCTGATCTGTCCAATCCTGTCTCTCTATAATCTTGTATGTCCAGTCTAGTATGTTCAGTCTTATCTGCGTAGATAAGACTTGGCTGTCTAATCTTGTCTCTTTAGTCTTATCTGTGTAGTCTTGTCTGTCTAGTCTTGTATGTCTAGTCTTGTCTGTCTACTCTTGTCTGTCTAGTCTTGTCTTGAGTTTCTTGAGTCAGCATATTTGGTAGCTTGTTATAGACTTTATTTCAATTTGGTTCGGCGCTTTGCTACAAATTGTTAAATTTGTGATTGGAGTTCGTAGTTGCTTTTGACCTCTTGTATAGTGATGGCGGTCTATGTTTCTTATAATTGAGGACTTATTCCTGTGAATATAGGCATGTAGTGTCCTATATATATATATATATATATATATATATATATATATATATATATATATATATATATATATATATATATATATATACACGGTCTGTTAGAAAAGTATCCGACCTTATTTTTTATATTGAAAACCTGATAGATTTGAATCAAGCGCGCTTGCATAAGCCGACCTTGAACCTTCGTGTGCATGCGTGATTTTTTTCCCGCCTGTAGATAGCGTCAGTTGCTGTCGAGCAGTGTTCGAGTGACGTAGTGTGTAATGCTCTCGTCGGTTTTTCAATGCAAATAAACTGACGAGAAGTGAAATGAGGGAGGTCCTACGTTGCCTACGTGATGTTGTGCGGCGCAAGCGACTGGGGTTGTGGTGATCAGGAAATTGGCGACTCCATCACGACAATGCTCCAACACATTCTTCGCACTTGGTTCACATTTTTTTGGCGAAAAACCAGACTCCTCTGGTTCGACAGGCTCCTTACTCTCCTGCGACTTCTGGCTATTCCCCAAAGTCAAGAGGCCATTGAAAAGTACGCGATTTCGGACAAGAGAGGATACTGTGGCTGCAACGACAGCCCAGCTAAAGTCGATTCCGAAAGAGGCTTTTTCGGAATGCTTCCAACAATGGCGGCACAGCTGGGAGAAGTGTGTAGAGTCACAACCAGACTACTTTGAGGGTGATTAGGTTTCCAACGCTCCAGGTATGCCAGTTTTTTTACCGGCTAAAGGTCGGATATTTTTCAGATTTTTCAGATTTTTCAACAGACCACGTATATGGATGGTACCGTAAGAAGGTTTAGCTTTTTAAAATAGGCATACAGGATGTTATTCTACCTATACCTATGATTGCCCGAATAATTCTCTTTGAAGACCCTTTGAGTTTGTGGAGAGGATCCCCATACTATAAGCCCGTGCGAGATGATAGATTGTACCTCCGCGTGGCATATATTTAGATTGCTCTACTAAACAGCGGATATTTCTGATGAGGTTTTATAATTTATTTTTTTGTTTATGCGATCAATATGGATATTCCAGGTTAGATTTTCTTCAAAATTGACTTTAACAAATTGAACTGTGTCGGTCCTTTAAACGGTTGCGTTGCCTATTTTTAGCGTTAAATCGTCTTCTCGCAAACTACGGGTTGTTTGAAGTACAATATAGAGAGAGAATATATTTGCTGTATACTTTATACAAAGGGCTATCGACCACAAGGTCCTTCTGCCCAAATACAATATATTTTTCTTGTTTTGTTATTATATACTTTATTTACTTCAAGGAATAAATTATTATTTATTATTATTTATTTCTTGAAGTAAATAAAGTATATAATAACAAAACAAGAATAATAAAAACTTCAAGATGGTCAAATACACAAATAATGTAAACAATATATTTCGTTTTTCCAATATTTAAATTTTGATTGTTTGCAGAGAACCATCGATAGGCGTCAGTTAGAAGCTCATTTGCCTCTGATTCAGCTTTTTGTACAGACGGCTCTGATACAATAAAACTGGAATCGTCTGCGTAATAATCGTCTAAATCGTCGGTATACCACAGGGAAGTGTATTAGCGCCTTTATTGTTATCTTTATTAGTGCCTTTATTTGTTATTGTTAGTAGCTCTGCGCAATTAACAACAGATATCGGGGTACCACAGGGAAGTGTATTAGCGCTTTTATTGTTTTCTCTATATACTGCGGACCTGATACAATATTTAAAGGGCAGGGAATGAATTCTCTCGTTCCCTGCCCTTTAAATATTGTATCAGCTCCGCAGTATGCAGATAAAACAATAAAGGAGCCAATACACTTGTTAATACCCTGTGGTACCACGATATCTGTTGTTAATTGCGCATAGCTACTAATATTGTTTGATTGGCAGATTTGCACACATTGCTTTCTTTTGTGTAAAAATGATTCGAACCATCTTCCAATTTTGCCTCGAATTCCGCATCTATATGGTTTTTCTATGAGTTTTTCAAGCGACACACAATTAAAAGCTTTGTCTAGTCTTGTCTGTCTAGCTTTGTTTATCTGAGGTCCGATGCTAGTAGAGCAAAAACAATAAATTGATCGCTTGTACCCAAAAAATGTACCCAAAATATAAGCTTTGTTTCTCTAGTAATATCTGTCTAGTATTAGTAGTCTGTTTAGTTTTGTCTGGGGTGGTTGCCGAAATAAGAGAAATAAACCCCTTTGATCTAGAAGATATTTTAAAAATTTCGTAGTGGATCAAGACCGGAAAAACTCCAGGTGCAGATGGTATATCGCCAGATGTGCCCAAAGCAGTAACTAGAAAGAAGAAACCCGAAATCGTTCGGAGAGTGATGAACAGCTGTAAAGTTAAGGGAGAATTTCCCGATATTTGGAAGGAGGCACGTCTTGTACTTATTGAAGCACCTAAAAGACATCCAGCCGATGAAATATCGTATCGGCCGATCTGCAAACTAGACACTCCAGGCAATTGCTAGAAATGGTAGGCAAGGCACGCCTAGAGGACGAGCTACAAAACAAAGGAATTTTACACGATAGACAGTACGGATTTAGTGCGGGAAGGTCAACGATAGATGCCAGTAGCGAAAGGTCCTTCGTTCAGGATCCTCCACCTCCACTACCCCCACCCCTCGGTTTTACACTCGGTTTTATAAAACCGGTTTTTATAGAAAATTTGTCACATTTGAAAAAAAAACCGGTCAAAATTGAAAACCGGTTTCAAATAAATTAATTTATTAGGTAAACTCCAATAAACATTTCCAGTTTAGCAAAGAAACCTAGTGTACAAATATTGTCTAGAATCTTTCTAAATTCTTACGTGGAAACCGATTCTTATGAAGATCAATCCGAGAAACTGGATGGCACACAAGGATGGCAAGGACCAGGTAAAAATCCATTCATACCTTTCTTGAAGACTAAAGAAAAACATTCAAATCCAAAGACACTGAAAGCTAAAATTTTTGTTTGAGTTTTCGTTATTTTGTGTAAGAAATGTCTAATCCTTATTTTTATATATTTTGACTTAGTTTTGATTTCGTTTTTTGGTATAAATAAAATAAAATATTTTTCCCTTACTTTATTTTTTTGACAATAATTCGAAAACCGGTTTTTTGGAAATTTGGAATTCGAAAACCGGTTTTTCAAAAAGTCGGTTTTTATATAAACCCTACGCAAGACGCTGTGGAAATAATACCGCGACAGCTAAAACCACAAGGGCTTAAAATGGCATATGCAAAGACAGAAATGATTATTCTTGTAGGCAGACGAAAACTAAATACATAGTCTATAAAAATCGGTGACACAATGATTACAAGGGAGACGGAAGTACCTGGGTGTATACTTGGATAAAAATACTCGCATGACTACACATACTAAGATAAAGTGCGAGAAAGTCGAGAAATCGCTGATGGCTCTAACTAAGATCACCCCAAACCTATGGCGACCGCTCGAAAGAAAACGTCGAATTCTAATGTTCGCGCCGTCTTCAACTGTCCTGTACGGTACACCCATGTGGTCGCAGGCGCTAAAGCATTCCTTCTATAGAAACAAGTTAGAAGTCCTAAACCGAAAAATGGCACACACAGTTACATTGGCATATCAATATTGTCTGTCTAGTCTTGTCCGTCTAGTCTTGTCTGTCTAGTCTTGTCTGTCTAGTCTTGTGTGTCTAGTCTTGTATGTCTAGTCTTGTCTGTCTAGTCTTGTCTGTGTAGTCTTGTCTGTCTAGTCTTGTCGGTCTAGTCTTGTCTGTCTAGTCTTGTCTGTCTAGTCTTGTGTGTCTAGTCTTGTATGTCTAGTCTTGTCTGTCTAGTCTTGTCTGTCTAGTCTTGTCTGTCTAGTCTTGTCTGTCTAGTCTTGTCTGTCTAGTCTTGTCTGTCTAGTCTTGTCTGTCTAGTCTTGTCTGTCTAGTCTTGTCTGTCTAGTCTTGTCTGTCTAGTCTTGTCTGTCTAGTCTTGTCTGTCTAGTCTTGTCTGTCTAGTCTTTTCGGTCTAGTCTTGTCTATCTAGTCTTGTCTGTCTAGTCTTGTCTGTCTAGTCTTGTCTGTCTAGTCTTGTCTGTCTAGTCTTGTCTGTCTAGTCTTGTCTGTCTAGTCTTGTCTGTCTAGTCTTGTCTGTCTAGTCTTGTCTGTCTAGTCTTGTCTGTCTAGTCTTGTCTGTCTAGTCTTGTCTGTCTAGTCTTGTCTGTCTAGTCTTGTCTGTCTAGTCTTGTCTGTCTAGTCTTGTCTGTCTAGTCTTGTCTGTCTAGTCTTGTCTGTCTAGTCTTGTCTGTCTAGTCTTGTCTGTCTAGTCTTGTCTGTCTAGTCTTGTCTGTCTAGTCTTGTCTGTCTAGTCTTGTCTGTCTAGTCTTGTCTGTCTAGTCTTGTCTGTCTAGTCTTGTCTGTCTAGTCTTGTCTGTCTAGTCTTGTCTGTCTAGTCTTGTCTGTCTAGTCTTGTCTGTCTAGTCTTGTCTGTCTAGTCTTGTCTGTCTAGTCTTGTCTGTCTAGTCTTGTCTGTCTAGTCTTGTCTGTCTAGTCTTGTCTGTCTAGTCTTGTCTGTCTAGTCTTGTCTGTCTAGTCTTGTCTGTCTAGTCTTGTCTGTCTAGTCTTGTCTGTCTAGTCTTGTCTCTCTAGTCTTGTCTGTCTAGTCTTGTCTGTCTAGTCTTGTCTGTCTAGTCTTGTCTGTCTAGTCTTGTCTGTCTAGTCTTGTCTGTCTAGTCTTGTCTGTCTAGTCTTGTCTGTCTAGTCTTGTCTGTCTAGTCTGTCTGTCTAGTTTTGTCTGTCTTGTCTTGTCTGTCAAGTCTTGTCTGTCTAGTCTTGTCTGTCTAGTCTTGTCTGTCTAGTCTTGTCTGTCTAGTCTTGTCTGTCTAGTCTTGTCTGTCTAGTCTTGTCTGTCTAGTCTTGTCTGTCTAGTCTTGTCTGTCTAGTCTTGTCTATTTAGTCTTGTCTGTCTAATCTTGTCTCTCTAGTCTTGTCTGTCTAGTCTTGTCTGTATAATCATGTCTGTCTAGTCTTGTCTGTCTAGTCTTGTCTGTCTAGTCTTGCCTGTCTAGACTTGTCTGTCTAGTCTTGTCTGTCTAGTCTTGTCTGTCTAGTCTTGTCTGTCTAGTCTTGTCTGTCTAGTCTTGTCTGTCTAGTCTTGTCTGTCTAGTCTTGTCTGTCTAGTCTTGTCTGTCTAGTCTTGTCTGTCTAGTCTTGTCTGTCTAGTCTTGTCTGTCTAGTCTTGTCTGTCTAGTCTTGTCTGTCTAGTCTTGTCTGTCTAGTCTTGTCTGTCTAGTCTTGTCTGTCTAGTCTTGTCTGTCTAGTCTTGTCTGTCTAGTCTTGTCTGTCTAGTCTTGTCTGTCTAGTCTTGTCTGTCTAGTCTTGTCTGTCTAGTCTTGTCTGTCTAGTCTTGTCTGTCTAGTCTTGTCTGTCTAGTCTTGTCTGTCTAGTCTTGTCTGTCTAGTCTTGTCTGTCTAGTCTTGTCTGTCTAGTCTTGTCTGTCTAGTCTTGTCTGTCTAGTCTTGTCTGTCTAGTCTTGTCTGTCTAGTCTTGTCTGTCTAGTCTTGTCTGTCTAGTCTTGTCTGTCTAGTCTTGTCTGTCTAGTCTTGTCTGTCTAGTCTTGTCTGTCTAGTCTTGTCTGTCTAGTCTTGTCTGTCTAGTCTTGTCTGTCTAGTCTTGTCTGTCTAGTCTTGTCTGTCTAGTCTTGTCTGTCTAGTCTTGTCTGTCTAGTCTTGTCTGTCTAGTCTTGTCTGTCTAGTCTTGTCTGTCTAGTCTTGTCTGTCTAGTCTTGTCTGTCTAGTCTTGTCTGTCTAGTCTTGTCTGTCTAGTCTTGTCTGTCTAGTCTTGTCTGTCTAGTCTTGTCTGTCTAGTCTTGTCTGTCTAGTCTTGTCTGTCTAGTCTTGTCTGTCTAGTCTTGTCTGTCTAGTCTTGTCTGTCTAGTCTTGTCTGTCTAGTCTTGTCTGTCTAGTCTTGTCTGTCTAGTCTTGTCTGTCTAGTCTTGTCTGTCTAGTCTTGTCTGTCTAGTCTTGTCTGTCTAGTCTTGTCTGTCTAGTCTTGTCTGTCTAGTCTTGTCTGTCTAGTCTTGTCTGTCTAGTCTGTCTGTCTAGTTTTGTCTGTCTTGTCTTGTCTGTCAAGTCTTGTCTGTCTAGTCTTGTCTGTCTAGTCTTGTCTGTCTAGTCTTGTCTGTCTAGTCTTGTCTGTCTAGTCTTGTCTGTCTAGTCTTGTCTGTCTAGTCTTGTCTGTCTAGTCTTGTCTGTCTAGTCTTGTCTATTTAGTCTTGTCTGTCTAATCTTGTCTCTCTAGTCTTGTCTGTCTAGTCTTGTCTGTATAATCATGTCTGTCTAGTCTTGTCTGTCTAGTCTTGTCTGTCTAGTCTTGCCTGTCTAGACTTGTCTGTCTAGTCTTGTCGGTCTAGTCTTGTCTGTCTAGTCTTGTCTGTCTAGTCTTGTCGGTTTAGTCTTGTCTGTCTAGTATTGTCTGTCTAGTCTTGTCTGTCTAGTCTTGTCTGTCTAGTCTTGTCTGTCTAGTCTTGTCTGTCTAGTCTTGTCTGTCTAGTCTTGTCTGTCTAGTCTTGTCTGTCTAGTCTTGTCTGTCTAGTCTTGTCTGTCTAGTCTTGTCTGTCTAGTCTTGTCTGTCTAGTCTTGTCTGTCTAGTCTTGTCTGTCTAGTCTTGTCTGTCTAGTCTTGTCTGTCTTGTTTTGTCTGTATAGACTCATCTGTCTAATCTTGCCTGTCTAGTTTTGTTTGTCTAGTCTTATCTGTCTAGTCTTGCCTGTCTAGACTTGTCTGTTTAGTCTTCTCTGTCTAGGTCTTGTCTTACATTGAATTGAAAAATTCACTTTGTTTTTTACCACACTTATATTATGTAAAAATGTTATATAACTTATTATTCATAGTTATATAAATTTCTACACATATCACGACTCGAGTTTCGACGTTTGACGGTCATTTTCAAGTTTTCAAGGACTTGAAAATGACCGTCAAACGTCGAAACTCGAGTCGTGATATGTGTAGAAATTTATATAACTGTGAATAATAAGTTATATAACATTTTTACATAAAATAAGTGTGGTAAAAAACAAAGTGAATTTTTTAATTCAATGTAAGTATGGATTACCACGTAGTAACTGTCGTCACCATCCTATTCATAGGTCTTGTCTTTTGTCTTGTATGTTTAGTCCTGTCTGTCCAGTTTCGTCTGTCTAGTCTTGGCTATCTTACATTATCTATCCAGTCTTTTCTATCTCTATATAGTTTAGTCTTATCTATCTAATCTAGTTTTTATTTGTTTCATCTTGTGTGTTTAGTCTTGAGCGTTTAATCCAATTTGTCGAGTTTGATTGGTCATTTTAGCTGAATAATTTTCGTTCCTTGAATATTCGAAAATAAACGATTTGTTGCGTGTGATTTACTTTGTGGGATTCAATTAGTGGGGCATTGTTTAGTGGACGTTGCATGAAGTGGGTTCTCAGGGGTTGGAAACAAGTTTGTCTGGCAACGAGATAGGCATAAAAACATCCGAGAAAGAAACGTTGTTTCGCACAAAATATCATTTCGTTTGCCGCGTTCAATCATCCCCGCGACATTTTAATTCCGGAAACTAAACAAATTGTATGCAACTTGTCCTACCGAACACGAAACTTTTAATTTTACTTTTGTAATTACTCAATTACATAATCTGGCTTTAATTATGTGGAGTAATCCGTGGTTTTGTAACGTGCGTGACTGGAAATAATTTGAGATAATGTCGCCAAAATGTTGCGGTGTTTAAAAAGAATGTTTTACATGGTAATTATCTGTGTAATAAAAGACGGGAAGATTGTAATGCGCACGCTATGTTTAGTTTTCGTATTGATTTTATTATTTGTATTAACGTGTGAGGTGCATGGACGAAGGCGAAGATGTTTTCTGTCACTTTCTCGGTAATATTGTGTAGTACGTTATATAAAATAGGAATAAAAACACGTCACTTTCCTTTCGTTCTATTTCGGTTTCCACATCAAAGAATTAGCTTTCTATAAAACAAATTGTTTTGTAACCGTTATTTTCCTCTCCCTTTTTAGCCTGAGTTATTCTATATTGACATATATTTTCAATGAAAATTACACTCGCACATAAATAAAGCGCAATATTGAATCGTACAACTGTCACATACAAATACTCGAACATTAATCAGGCAACATTTACTAATCGACTCTTATTTTTCATTCACGTATTAACCAAACAAAGCCACTTTTTAATCTACTACACGCGCGGTTACAATGAATTGCTAACTCTTAACGCTCCGACAAAGGCACGTTTTAATTGGAATCTAATCGCCAATCCCTTATACAACTACACCAGAAATAATGCCTCCCATTTACACCGGCAACAACAAAAAATTTACTACACACTCCAAAGGGAATACATAATCATTATAAAGTTAGGTAATTATGCAACTGCGCTTGTTTGTTTATATGTAAATTTCACCCTATTATAAACTTATTGAGCAAATAATATAAATACAAACTTGTATACGCTAGTCTCTATTTCCAAATAATCCTATCCTAATATACGGGATATTTCCTTTATTAATCAGAACATAATCCTAATTTTATCTACAAACCGAGGGGCAATACATGTTATTATTTAGATGCATTACCGAACATTACTTTGCATTCCTTAGCATTACTTAAGTATTACACCACAGTATACAAAGTACTCTTGCATTCCTTGAATTACTCTTGCATTCCCTGAATTACGTTCACATTATATTCGCATTGTGGCCGCATTATGTTCACATTACCTCTCCACTACAACCGCATGAGCTCATCATGCGCCTCGCCATGCGCCGTGCTGCAGTAGGACAGTGAGCTCCTACTAAACTCCTCATAATAGAAAGAAGCCGATGCCAAGTGAAATTGGTTTAGAATTAGATAGTATAATATGAATAACAAAATTTTAACATTTAATAGTAATATATATTCCTAAGAAGTTAGCTACAGAATTTGCAAAACTATAATATTGCATCGGAGTTCGTGGTAGATATCAAATATTTCTAGAGTATTTTGTCCAAAGTTTCGCGCAATAGTTCTGTTTGCAGTTTTCGGTAGAATTCTTAGAGTTCTATCCAGAATCCTTATAATATTAAATCCCAATTTGCCTGTAAAGTTAAAAATGTTGAAAATATTTTCGAAAACTTGAGCTTAACGGATGCGACGAATTTAAAAAGAAAAAATCCGCGGAAAAGTTTTTTGAAGTTCCTGGTAGAACTCTTCCAGGTAGTGACACACTGGTCCGACGTACACAACTTATGCGATGCAACGTGGGAGAATTGGTGTGCACACTCGTCCCGCGTATGCAACGTAAATTTTGCATCAGACGCTGTTGTGATTTCTCAGAAGGTGCACTAGTGCGTCTGTGAGTCATGTTTTCTGATTCTGATAGCGAGTTTGAGGATTTTGCTACTTTGATTTTACTACTTTTAAATGTATATTTCCGCGCCACAAAAAAAAACTAAAGTTAAGAAGAGAAGACATTGGGTTCATGAGATAAATAAACAAAGAGAAAAAGTTGAAAAATACCATACATTAATGCAGAAACTGGAATTTGATGAAGAACGATTCTTTATTTACTTTCGCATGTCTAAAATGCAGTTTTAGGGGAACGCTTGCATCAAAGGTCTATTTGTTTCTGACGTGCTACGCATGGGTTCTAGAAACACACTGATCACACGCGTGGATAGCGTACGAACATCCCCTCCACCTTCCCACGCCGATCTGGACATCCCATATCGACGTTGCTAGGGCTTCACACGAGAACGATATTTTTCTCGTTTCGTCTCGTCTCGTAAAAGCGAGACGAGAACGAGAACACATGTGGTCTCACTCTCGCGAGAACGAGAACGTATGTGGTCTCGCTCTTGCGAGAGCGAGAGCGCCTGTGGTCTCGTTCCCGCGAGACACGAGAGTCCCGTTTCTGATCCCGGTCATTCTTCTTCAATCTTTGATTCTAATACGGGCTCAATAACTGGGGGCTCGGGCAAGTTACATTTCATTATATAACAATTAAAAGAGTAGATTTCGTAATATGAAATAGATGTCGTAGACAATTTCAAGTTTTTATAGTATATAAGTAATATTCATTTTTAGGGTTCCGTACCGAAAACGGAACCCTTATAGGATCACTTTGTTGTCCATCAGTCTGTCTGTTCATCCGTCCGTCTGTCTGTCTGTCAAGAGCATTTTTCTCAGGAACGCGTAGAGGTAACAAGTTAAAATTTGTATCAAATACTCGGGTCTTCGGTCTCTTTCAGCTGTGAAAAAATCAAACTTGTAAGTCAACACGATCAAAAGATATGACCGTTTATGTCGCATATTTTGCGATTTCACAAGGGAATCAAAACCTATAGGGTACTTCCCGTTGACCTAGAATCATGAAATTTGGCAAGAAACGGTGTCTTACAGCACATGTGAAGGGAAAACTCTGAAAACCGTAAATATGTAGTTTAACTACAAGAAAAATGCGAATTTACTATTAGAAACTTATGAAAATACACGAATGTGTTGCGTGGTATTGTCAGGCACCAGAAGCATATGGCTTGCATACAGTTACGTCCTCCAAAAAAAAAAGATACATTACTTACAAGTTTATAACTAGTTGGTCCCGAACCGAGCATAGGTATAGAAAAAGCCTGCGCCAGAGCATCCATCAATGATTGGATGAAAAATAAACACAAACTCAGATGGAACTCCTATGATAAAGCAACCCATTGCAGGAAGCTAATAGACTCACCTAATCCCAATATAGCAAAGGACCTGTTAAAACTAAACAAAGCTCACACGAAGCAGATAGTTAGTTTACTAACAGGCACTGGCGGATTTAGAGAATTCATGCATAAAGTAAAAATCTACCGAGACGAACCTTTATGTAAACTCTGCGGAGAGGAAGATGAAACAGCAAACCACGTACTCTTCGAATGCCCTGCCCTAGAACGAATGCGACACCAGCTCGACTGGAACCAACAAACCACATGGGAACCCAAACTTGTAGGAAAACTAAGGAAACTAGTCAGTGACACAGACGTCGGACTGCAAGTTTGATATCAACCGACAGCACAATAAGCCTTAAGGTTGACGTGCGCCAAACCCTTAGAGGAAGTCGGGAATCTAATCTAATCTAATCTACAAGTTTATACGGAACCCTCGGTGCGCTAGTCACAACTCGCACTTGGCCGGTTTTTATTATTACTTTTAAATCGTCAACAAAATAGAAAGTTTATATACTCAGACATGTATGGTGTGTTATCGCTACATTTTCAGGTGGATGGAACAAAGCGAAGCTAGAAGATATTAATAGTAACCAAATAAAAAATTATGTAAAGAGACAGTGATTGGTTTACAATAAAATGAATGATTACCTCGTTTTGGACTATCTTAACAATAAGTTCTAGCAAGAACGATGTTTGGCGAGATTAGACGAGAGAGGAGACAAACGGTAACGAGAGCGAGACGAGACAAACGGTTACGAGAGCGAGAACGAGACAAGACTAACGGTTACGAGAGCGAGAGCGAGAGCGAGACGAGACTAACGATTACGAGAGCGAGAGCGAGAGGAGACTAACGGTTACTAGAGCGAGAGCGAGACGAGACTAACGGTTACGAGAGCGAGAGCGATACGAGACTAACGGTTACGAGAGCGAGAGCGATACGAGACTAACAGTTCCTAGAACGAGGGCGAG
Source organism: Phosphuga atrata (assembly GCA_944588485.1). Taxonomy (NCBI): domain Eukaryota; kingdom Metazoa; phylum Arthropoda; class Insecta; order Coleoptera; family Silphidae; genus Phosphuga; species Phosphuga atrata. The sequence continues at coordinate 25,278,304 of OX155907.1, forward strand.
ACTGAGACGAGAGTAATTTTTTACACAACAAACGAGAGCGAGACGAGATTTTTTAAACTCTCGCCCTATCTCGCCTCGTGTGAAGCCCTAGACGTTGCGTGTGAGTCGTGTGATTGCGTTGCATACAATAAGTGTGTTTCTATGGCATAGTTTTTCAGAGTCCAGATATCGTAATGCGTTGCATACGTTGCGTATATGGGACCAGTGTGTCTCTACATTTAGAGTTATGTCTTCGAAAATCCTTATAAAATTAGTAATCCTTATAAAGTTAGAAATTAGAAAGATATGCGAAAAATAAAACTTCACCGATGTGACGAAGGGAAAAAGAATATAAATCGGGGCGACCGAGCGGCGCACAGTGGTCTCAATCTTAAAAAAGTTGGCCGAACATCGAAAAAATGATAGTCACCGAATGGGTTTATTTCTAAAGCATCTTGTAAAGAATACTTTGGTGTGTGTTATTCTAAAAGAAAAGTGGGATATCTTTTTTCCCTGAGACGCCACACTCCTTCAAAGTTACCCTTCGGCATAGCGCGAGCACGTGTAGCGGCTCCGAAATATAATTGTTAATACAAATGCGTGTAACTTTTTACTAGAGTGTCCTTTTTCATTTCTGTTTGATGAAGGGTGTTAAGGAAGGTTTTATAACTTTAATATATAATGATAATATATAACATTTTCACTAATTTATATTCGCGTGTGTTAGAAATCATGTCAAAGTTGTGTCTAAGTAATGGTTTTTCTAGTAAAAAAATTTCCGTATATTAGTAAAAAAGTTGTCACTGCAGCGGGGCTTAAGAAGTTGAGATATAGAACAGATAGATTACGATGTTTTGTAGTAGAATCTAAAAAAAAATCTTGCCCATGTCTGCCTCTGTACATGTGAGATTAGAAATGAAATTAAATTTTCATCATTTTTGAAATTAATAATTCGAATAACTCGACTTATAATATTATTGTGAAAATATTATAAATTGTGAAAATATATAACTAAAAATATTATTGTGAATAATTTTTTTAAATTACATCGCTTTATATCTGCATTTTAGAATAGCGCAATGAAAAATAAAATAATCGCGTAATAAAATAAGATTATTTTATTTTTCTCGTCGTTGAACTGTTCGAGACCATACGGAACGATTTGAACTTAGACTTGGAAATTTAATGTAAGCGTTTGGAGGAACATTTCATCGAGAAATAAGGATATAAAAAAATATCGTGAAGAATTTTCCAGAAAAAATCCACTCATAAATACATTGGAAGATGTGTTTCATTGGCTCCTTGTATCTTCGGATGCACTTATTTCGAGCTTGAGAAAAATGAAACCAAAAATGCGCAAAAATTTGTCATCAGAGGCCATAGAGCTTTTGCTTTTCCCTGAAGATGATGAGTCTGAAAGTTTCCTACAAATTTCTGATAAGCATGATATCGACTTTGATTCCGAACGTGATGAATTATCCCGACAGTGATAGCGAATAATTAGTACAATTTTGTCCCTATTTTCTTCCTTTATGGTTATTTTTCCATAATAACTGTTACATAAACTGTTTATTATTTCGCAATTGTAATATTGCCTAATTATTATTATTGTATAATTGTTATTACCAATATTGAATACCCTTACGTACTCATTTATATGAAATTCCGAACAATTTTTAAAGATCGGGGTCGGTCATATTGGATCTGCCATATTGCATTTAAAAATTTCATTATGAAATTCGTAATCAGTGACTTCGAAAAACCTCATATACAAATTTATATAAAATTTCGTTCAAATTTTAATAAAGTGCTCGGCTTTATTGGATCCGCCCTTTTGAGTTTTAAAATTATAACTTGAAATTCGTTATCAGTGACCTCGAAAACCCTTATATACCAATTTATATGAAATTTTGATCAAATTTTAATGTAGTGGTCGGCCATATTGGATCCGCCGTTCTGAATTTTAAAATTATACTATGAAATTCGTAATCAGCGGCCTGGAAAATCCATATGTACCAATTCACGTTTAAATCTGAAACTTCTTTCAATTTTTCACAAAATTTTGCTCTTAATTTACAGGATTGCACATAGTAATAACAAGTAAATATACTCTAATGTTCAGTGCATTAGAAATTATTTAAATATTTAAAAGTAAATATTTCAAATTTCCTTCTTTTACGTGGGCATTACTTTACAGTACCCCAAAAAGTATCTGACATTATTACGCATTACACTTGTGATTTCCCCAAGTACTTCACATTAGCAAAGAATTAGCATAATTACGTGACACTATTACGCATTAGGCTAGTAATTTCTCCGAGTACCTCGAATTACGAAAAAAATCAGGATAATTGCGAATACATTCCAACATTTCAGGGAGTCGATGACCCCTCGCTACAAACTTAAAACAAACGGAACGTTTAACATATATGTGGACGTGTTTCGAGATTTATCTCTCATCAGCACAGCTTTGCTTCCATGAACAAAAATTTGTAAACCACTCACTTGAAAACCCATGTGGTATTTAGGGTTAGATGTTTATAATTTTGACATTTTGTGAGAGAGACATGAACTTAGCAGGTTATTGATTGAACTAATATAAATTCAAAACAAACAAACAAACTATTTATATAGTCAGGAACAAAGCCTGAATATATAAATATATACAGCCTTTCCGGAGCTCTATAACAATTATTGAGTTTTTTTTAGGACTATCTACCTTTTTAGTCCACCTTCATGGCACTCAACAAAAACCATAAAATAACGTTGTTTTTAAGATCATATCTTTCCGATACCTTAAGTGGATAGCCATCTGTGGACGCGTTTCGAGATTTATCTCTCATCAGCACAGCTTTTCTTCCATGACCAATAATTTGTAAACCAAATTTTGGTTTACAAATTATTGTTCATGGAAGCAAAGCTGTGCTGATGAGAGATAAATCTCGAAACGCGTCCACAGATGGCTATGCATTTTCGGATTATTGTCGTGTTCCGCTTATCGTGTTCCGTTTGTTTTAACCAAGAATTATTGTCGAAAAGCCTCTTCATCCTCAATGTGTGACTGTTTGGTAGGGTTTTTTATACAGCGGAGTCATTGGACCTTACTTTTTCGAAAATGAGGCTGGAGCAAATGTTATGGTGAATAGATTGCGCTATCAAACGATGATTAACGATTTTGTATGGCCGGAATTGGAAGATATTGTTGAGGACGACGTATATTTTCAACAAGATGGCGCTACGTGCCAAACAAGTAACCATACCATCACTCTTTTGCTTGAAAAGTTTCCTGACTGTGTGATTTCCCGAAGAGGCGATCACAATTGGCCTCCAAAATCGGGTGATTTAACACTTTTAGACTATTTTCGTTGGGGCTTCGTGAAAGATATGGTCTATGCCAATAGCCCACAATAGATTCAATGCGTTAAAGATGGAGTTTGTGATTATCGAAGACATACGTGGTCTGTTAGAAAAGTATCCGACCTTATTTTTTATTTTGAAAAATTGATGGATTTGAATCAAGCCCGCTTGCATGAACCTTGATCCTTCGTGCGGATCCGTGAATTTTTTCCAGCGTATAGATAGGATCAGTTGCTGTCGAGCAGTGTTCGAGTGACGTAGTGTGTAGTGCTCTCGTCGGTTTTTCAATGCAAGTAAAATGACGAGAAATCACATTTGAATTTTATTTTATTGGATTGTTGAGGGGGATGTAATTAGAGAATTTTATGTGCTGTTGGTAAATGGGGGATATATGTGAAGGAGGGTATGAAAATCGATGGTATAATCGGAGAATAAAATTTAAATGTAAGGGATTTATTAATTAAGCAATGATAAAGTTTTTGGGGGTATTTCACGTTACATTACTCTTCGTTAATTACATTTTTTGCGAGTGTATTGTACTTGACTGGGGGAAATCGATGAATCTCGAGGTTTTTTTTTTGGTGTTATCAGGGAATAAAAGACTCTAATTTCATTAAGACCTTGTTGGCGACACCGACCGCTTCCAGAATTATGTTCTTCTAATTAAAAAAAAAACAGAATTTTCGAGATTTTTGTTGATTAAAAAAAAAGTATATGTGGTAAATTGAGTAACGTTTCGCTATCAATCTTCATTATTATTTCTTGGTGCAATTTGCGTTTTTTAGTTGGTGTAGGTTGAGTAATTGGATAATTCAGTGACGCGCGAATGGCCAATCTAGCGATTCCTTGTGATTTCTCTTTTGGGACATTTTGCACGCCAAGATACAATTCACTGTATCTTACACTCCCCTGTGTAAAATAAATCTGTCCGTTTTTTCCCTCTGAATAAGAATTATTACTTTGACGAAGCTTTACTTAATTTTCAATGATAATTATATAAAATAATTACAGCTCTGGGGTAACTCGAATTCCCCCCAAAAACTTTTGCCTATAATTATATTAGTGAAGAATTTAATTGTCTGTGAACTTTTCAAATAGACATTGCAGCTTTTTCATTATCCCCAAAGAAATAAATTCGTTGCTGCTTGGATTTGTTGACAGTTTCCGACAACTCCCTCCGATCGCACCAATTAAAGTATTATTTAAATTTATAGCTTCCATTCGCCAACTCCAATTGTTTTTACTCCCATCTCAAATCATTCTGCATTTGTTTTATTAATGTTTCACCAAAATGACAAACAAAATATTTTTTCTTGAAATATTAAAATAAAACTAAAAAAGTGACAATAACATAATTAAATCACATTTGACAAAAAAGTAAATATTTTCACACGTTTTTTTTTAAAGCGATTGTTTTGTATTTCAACGTCTGCCTCTAAAAGCGAACGTGCGGAGCTGCAAATGTTTTATTAAAACTACTCCTGATGCGCATGCATTGTGCCCTATGTGTTGGTTAGAACAAAAAGGATAACGTGAAATATAACGATAAAACCTTAAACACCAGACAGCAAAAATAATATCTGCATGCGTTTTTTCCACAACAAACTGAAAAATACGTTATTAATCCTGAAACGGTTTAATTGATAACTAGAACATGACGGATCAAATGTTAAAATTGCAGCTTTTTTTCGGTAATATTTCATTTTATTCGAATGGAATTAGAGTAGTAAATATAACGCGACGAAGAATTTTAGTAACGAGGTTTTTATTAGAATAGAAAAGACCTTTACATAGTTGATTTTTTTTTGTATGCATGCGTCAATTTCCGCCATGTTATACGTCAAAATTGCCCGAACTTTTTGACTATAACTATATTTTTTTTTTATCAGCCTGTATTAATCCACTCCTGGACATAGGCCTCTTCCATTTCCGTCCATTTTGACCTGTCTTGTGCTGGGAGCATCCAGTTCTTTCCGGCTCTTCCTTGTATGTCATCTTGCCATCTTAGCATGAGTCTGCCTCTGCTTCTCTTTATTTTCCGTGGTCTCCACTGCATAATGATTTTTGTCCATTTCTCATCATTTCGCGCAACGTGTCCTGCCCAAGGCCACTTGTTTTTTGCAGTTTGTTCTATAACGTCGCTTACTTTAGTTCCTGCCCTGGTATCCTCGTTTCTTTGTTTATTCCTTAAGCTAATTCCCAGCATAGCACGTTCCATCGCACGCTGACAAACCCGTAGTTGTTGTGCACTTTTCTTTGTCATGGTGACTGTTTCGAGTGCGTATAATATAAGTGGCAGTACGCAGGCATCGTATACTTTCCCTTTCAGATTAATTGGTATCTTCGGTTCTTTGAGTATATATGCGAGTTTTCCAAATGCTGCCCATGCCAAACTCCTTACCTCGGATCCTCCTCCTTACCTCGGTTGTCTCGTTGTCTTTGCCTACCCTAATGCTGTTTCCCAGATAAATATATTCTTCCACTAGTTGAAGTGTGTGGTTATCGATATTGACATTGATGTTGCTGTTGTTTGAGCTCATGATCTTCGTTTTCTGTAGGTTCATTTCTAGTCCTACTTTCTTTGACTCTCTCTTTAGTTCGCATATCATGGTGTTAAGTTCGTCCTGGTCGTTGCTCAAGATCACAATGTCGTCGGCGAATCGGAGATGACTCAAAAATCTCCCATCTATGTTGACTCCCTTTTGTTTCCATGTCAGATTCTTACACACGTCTTCTAATGCCAGGATAAATAATTTTGGAGAAATTGAATCTCCCTGTATATAACTATACAGGGTGATTCGGGAGGAAATGGAAGTATTTTAAAGACATGTCCAGGAAGCAGAAATAATCAAATTAAGCTCATATGTTCAAGTACGATTTTCATTCGTTTCGATATTTTGAACAATAGTAATTTATAAAATTAATGGAAAATGTACTACTGAACTTATAAATTTTCAAAAACTCTACCACCCATTTCGATACATTTGTTTGCGCGTTTATAAATGGACCTGGTAGCGAGTTTCAGTGAACGATTTTTCGCTCTAATTAACGCCGCAGCATTAATAATGCGATCTAGTAGCGCATCCCTTGTAGTGGACACAAGGGATGCGCTACTAGATCGCATTATTAATGCTGCGGCGTTAATTCATCGAATAAACTAATGACTTCATCCATCCCCAAAGACAGGGAGTGAGATCTAAGGGAGTGAGATCCGGTGATCTCGGTGGCCAAGGGTGCGGGCCTCTTCTGCCAATCCAGCGATCGCCGACATGGATATTTGAAAAATTTCTCACAATATTTGCATAATGAGGAGGTGCTCCATCATGTTGGAAGTTAATACGTCGTCGAATATTTAAAGGTACTTTGTCCAATATTTCCTCTAAATGGTCATCCTTTTCATTTCCATTTGCTTCCCTTTCTCAATACAGAGCGTCTTCAACTTTTGCTTCCATAAGTTTCTTGACTTTTGGTAACTTGCTGCTATCATACTTTTACAGCCACATTAGTCGCAACTTCGGGTGAAAGGTTCTTTTCTTGATTCTTCATCTTCCATAAACCGTTCAAATCTTTTTTTATGCCAGATAATAGAGCACTTGCCAAAGGGTTGCGACAATGAACCAGGTGACAAATATCTTGCAGTTTGAACACTGTTGTCGCAAATAATTTGTAATAGAGTTCCAAGATATGCTTGAAATTCAGCTTGAATTAAGGCACACGGAAAAAAGTACACTCCAAAAATTACAGTTTAAATAGTAGCAGCGGCCTTACGAATACAAATTTCTAGAGACTTCAGTCGCATACTATAATTTTTAAAACTTATTTAATAATATTACCGGAAACTATAATTATAAAAAAAGCAATTGTTAGTTTTCACAGTTTCAAATTTGTAAGGCCGATGCTACTATGTAAACTGTAATTTTTAGAGTGTACTTTTTTCCGTGCAAGCGCTCTAGCCACTGGTAACATGACCTGCAAGTAGTCGCGATGCCAAAAGATTCACCAATGCTTTGTTCACGTAATCTTTTAACATGTTGAGGTGAAAACAAATCCCTTCTACTGCTAATGCTATCTGCATCAATATCAGAAAAATTCACAGCACTTGATGAGGGCTGCAAAGAAAACCGTTCTGAAGGTTTTCTTTTTCCCACGAGTTGACGCTGCTTTTACTTTTTCTTCAAACTGCACATATTTGGATGCATGGGTCGTTTTCACATGTTGTTTCAGACTATTAAGACTAGACATGTGAGCCTTTATTGTACAAACATTAGGCAAACACAGTTTGCATTCATAAATCAACTTATGTTCTCCAAGTTTTGATTGGAATACAAAGTAATCAGTAAAGTGTGGCCAAGGATTTGATTCAGTTTCACTTTCAGAGCTTTGCGTACTTTGAGTAGAAGTAGTAGTGTTCATGATGAAATCTTGTAAATGTTACACCATCAACTATTACCACCAAAAACCAACACAAACGAATAGATAAATAAATGAGGGATGATAAAATATAAATGAATTCGGTTAAAAATGACGCTGACGCAGGTTTTAGTAAAAAAGGCAGGTTATAATAACTTGTCATATTCACTCGCACTGAGCAAATAATCAACAGGGTCGCTTTATTTTTTCGGTTCTGAATTTTTGCTCTTTTGAGCTGTTGCTGTTGCGCCGGCTGCGCTGGTATGCCTGCGTGGCACGTAATTCAAACAAAAAATGACAACATGTCAACAAACAACCAATGTAACGGACTAAAGTTAACGGAAGTTCAATTTAACTGAAGTTAACAAGAGCGTTAAATTTTTTTTGAGTTAACTTAAAAGTTAATCAGTTAAGCATTTTGTTAAATTCGTTAATTAAAGGATTAACGAGTTAATGCCCACCTATGGTCTTGAGGTTATGTTCCATTGTTTTTAAGTTCAACAATTTCATTAGTTATAAATAAAACGCCTTCTCGTAAATTTAACACTGATTTATTTTATATAGTTGTAAATTATTAAATTAACAAAGAGGAATAAACATTGCAACAGATGTTGAATGTGTTGTCCATTTTCACGAATACACAAATTAATTCGCCGTTTTATGTTATTTCTACCGGTCTTACTTAATTTATTTAATTTAAAAATGTTTACAATAATAAACTTTTATTGTCGAAAGTTATTTTCGTAATGGTACACGCCTGGAAAATAATGAATGGAAATAAAGTATCGACCCGTCCATTGAAGAATTTAGGCAACGTTTTCCTATGGCTGTATTTAAGAGGAATCAGTTTAGAAGGCAGGTATTACGATCAGTTGATTGCTTTCGAAGTACTGATCCAAAAAACCGATGTAATTTCAAAAACCGGTTTTCGGTTTTTCGTAAAGTAAAAAAACCGATTAGAACCCGGTTTTAAGTATAAAAATAAATAAATTGCGGCTGTAAACCAAATAAAATAAATATTTATTCACCATTTATAAATATTTTAAAATATATATATTAGTGTATTATTTCATTATATTTACGTAAAGAATAAAAAAGTGGCACAATTTATATAAATATTCAAATAGGATTTAAAACAGTTCAACATGTAATATGTTTCACCACGTATTGTTAAATTATTTTTTTCTACAATTTGCGTAGTAGTGATTGGTCGGAAGCAGGATCGACGGGGCCTAGCTGTTAGGGGCATACGCCGTGTAGTGGCATTGAGTCTGAGAGAGACAGATATAGAGCGACGATACAAATGAAAAAGCCACCGAAAAGAAAATCCGCCAAAAAGAAAAGCCGCCGAAAAGAAAAGCCGCCGAAAAGAAAAGCCGCCTATGTTGATTGAATTATGCAATTACTTATATGTATTAATTTTTCTTCCGCAGTATGCTATAGATGGAAAAATAAAAAGTTCAGTGATACGAATAACTCATCGGAAAATATATTTTCATAATTCTTCTTCTTCTTTTTAGCGCAACAGCATAACTGGGACGCAGGTCTCCTCTCTTTACGTATACTTGTGTTTGGTGTCCTATAAGTCTTAGACACAAGCGTAGGGGCCCTTACGTTTTTTACGTGGGCGACTAGCCACATGTGATGACATTGTCAGAGTCATGCATAAGAGGACGGCGGCTTATTACATTACGTGTCCCGGGATCCAACTGCTAGCGCCTTACATGCATTGTGCCGCGTATAAACTAAACCTAGCTGTCGTGAAGGCATGCAGCTTGCCTAGTGTTCGCAACAAGATGGCAATAGTAAATAAAGTCACCAGTTTTGCACGAGAGTCAACAAAAAGACTGTAACTTTTCAAACAAGCTATCCTTAAAAAACACCCACAGACGAAAAGAGTCAAGTTGCAAAGTCTTAATGGTACACGCTGGGTTGAAAGGCATGATGCGCTCCTTCAATTCAAAGAGTTATTTGACCCTATCCTATAGTTCCTTGAAGAAATCGACAGAACTGAAGAGCTGAACCTGAAGAGCTGCTATGATCTCTTCCCTGGAGTAATATAGACTTCTGCAGGTGCTAGTGAGACCATACCATTGTATCTGAGAAAGACTTTTCACGACTGTTGAATTTGACTTCAGTTTCGACAGCAAAATTTCCCATCTGTGTGTTGATGCCGAAACAAAATTATACAATGACTGCAAAATACCGAAGGAAGATACAGCAGATTGACAAGACTGGGCCCCAGTGGGTCCAACAAGATTCAGTGAGTGAGCCGAACAGGGATCGAAATCGAAATCAGAGGGTTCAATTGTTTAATTCTCGCTTGATGACCAGAATATAAATCCCACACATTGCTATCATTGTCGTAAGACTGCCCCCGGTAATCGGCGATATCAAAGTCGTGATTTTTCATGTCTCTAGGACGATTTTGGCCCGGTCTTCCGATTTATGGCCACAATTTGAAATGAATTGCAAAAATCGTTCGACAGGATATCCGTCTTTAGTAGGGCATCCAAAAAACCGATGTAATTTCAAAAACCGGTTTTCGGTTTTTCGTAAAGTAAAAAAACCGGTTAAAAACCACTTTTAAGTATAAAAATAAAATAAATTGCGGCTGTAAACTAAATAAAATAAATATTTATTCACCATTTATAATTTATTTAATATGTAAAAATATATATATTTGTGTATTATTTTATTATATTTACGTAAAGAATAAAAAAGGGGCACAATTTATATAAATATTCAAATAGGATTTAAAACAGTTCAACATGTAATATGTTTCTCCACGTATTGTTAAATTACTTTTTCTACAATTTGCCTAGTAGCAGGATGCACGGGGCCTAACTGTTAGGGGCATACGCCGTGTAGTGGCATTGAGTCTGAGAGAGACAGATATAGAGCGGCGATACAAACAAAAAAGCCGCCGAAAAGAAAATGGGCCAAAAATAAAAGCCGCCGAAAAGAAAAGCCGCCGAAAAGAAAAGCCGCCTATGTTGATTGAGTCATGCAATTACTTATATGTATTAATTTTTCTTCCGCAGTATGCTATACATGGTTGGTTGGAAGCAGGATCCACGGGGCCTAACTGTTAGGGGCATACGCCGTGTAGTGGCCTTGAGTCTGAGAGAGACAGATATAGGGCGGCGATACAAACGAAAAAGCCGCCGAAAAGAAAATCCCCCAAAAAGAAAAGCCGCCGAAAAGAAAAGCCGCCTATGTTGATTGAGTCATGCAATTACTTATATGTATTAATTTTTCTTCCGCAGTATGCTATAGATGGAAAAATAAAAAGTTCAGTGATACGAATAACGGAAATTTTTGTATGATTTTGGAACTGTAAGCTGCATTCGATCCTTTTTTAGTGAGTCATGTTGAATATCTAACAATAAGACTAAGATTTTTATAAATTCGACACAACGCTGGCAAAAGTTAATGACTGAAATTGGGAAAGAGAAAACGCTAGAGTAAATTTGACACGTTGGTCAGCTAGAGAGGACGCTAGTTCTTAAAATTTTGGAATCAAAAGTTGCTTAAAAACACCACGTGCTTAATGAACGACCCTTTACATTTGATTTTAGTACAAATAAATATACAATATAATAATAACCATAGAAAAATAAAATTATTTTCCAGTTAAAGAAAAAAAAAAGAAATAAAACCCGAATTTCGGTTTTTCGAAAAAACTCGGTTTTACGGTTTTGTAAATTTTAACAGAAAACCGGTTAACCGGGTTTGGTTTTAACCGGTTTGGATGCCCTAGCCTTTATAGACCACTATGAAAGATCACACTATGAAAGAAAGTTGATCTATATGAGAAATATTCAGGGTAGAGTTCACAGAAATATTTGGCATGTTTTGGCATCTCAGTCACGATTGTATTTATTACCTTTTCTGCCATGATATTGATCATTTCATCGTGCATTTTTGACGAAAGATATAATGTGCCACTTTCTTTGTTACCGTGGCGTTTTATGTGTAAGTCCAGAAAAGGATCAAACTCAACCAAAAGTTCTAGGGTCATACCATAGTTCCCACTATTTTTTAATCCAAATCTCTCATGGGAATTCTAAAGAATCGAAGATTCTATAGAAATTTTTTATAGCTGTTGAAGGGTTTTCAGGAATAATGCTTGCGCAATTGAAACTTGTCAGTTGGAGCAGAACACGGCTTACGATGACAAATCAACACAAGCAAACGCTGCTCACTTGAATACTGCGCAGTGTTCGGATTGCGAGAGACACCCACTTAGGGACGTATATTTAGGCTTACCGCCTCCATCCGAGTATCCTGTATCTAGTCTGCTTGGCTCTTGCATAAACATATAGAATGGACTGCCTGCGCGTGGCCTGGCAATGCTAAGCGTGGATACTGCAGGCGAGAGCGAGGGGAGGTTGAAGTGGTCTAATTATACCTTTTTTTGCAGTGCCTTAAGTTATAGCCTTAAGTGAGCGCCCTTCTTTGGCAAAATGTAGTAAAAACATTATAATATTAAATAATATTATAATGTATTTAATATTTTCGATAAAACTTTTTGATAAGGCAAGCCAGGCATTTGAGCTTATGTAAAGATTCCGCCATCGGGGCCCCTACGCTGGCTGGGCCCCTAGGCCGGGACCTTGTGGGCCTAGACAGTAATCCGGCACTGCCAGTAACCACTTGTAGTGTTTAGGTTTTGTAGTGTTTAGGTTGTTTAGGTTCCGCGGCTTCTCTTCGCTTAAACTAATAAAATCGTATCTTCGTACGACATTGACCCAAGACAGGTTAACCGGTTTGCACGGAAAAAAGTACACTCTAAAAATTACAGTTTAAATAGTAGCATCGGCCTTACGAATTTGAAACTGTAAAAACTAACAATTGCTTTTTTTTTAATTACAGTTTCCGGTATTATTAGTAAATAACTTTTAAAAATTACAGTATGCGACTGCAATCTTTACAAACTTGTATTCGTAAGGCCGCTGCTACTATTTAAACTGTAATTTTTAGAGTGTACTTTTTTCCGTGCAAACCGGTTAACCTGTCTTGGGTCAATGTCGTACGAAGATACGATTTTATTACCTTAAGCGAAGAGAAGCCGCGGAACCTAAACACTATAAAACCTAAACACTACAAGTGGTTACTGGCAGTGCCGGATTACTGTCTAGGCCCACAAGGTCCCGGCCTAGGGGCCCAGCCAGCGTAGGGGCCCCGATGGCGGAATCTTTACATAAGCGCAAATGCCTGGCTTGCCTTATCAAAAAGCTTTATCGAAAATAATAAAAACATTATAATATTATTTAATATTATAATGTTTTTCTACATTTTGCCAAAGAAGGGCGCTCACTTAAGGCTATAACCTAAGGCACTGCGCGCAAAAAGCTATAATTAGACCACTTCAACCTCCCCTCGCTCTCGCCTGCAGTATCCACGCTTAGCATTGCCAGGCCACGCGCAGGCAGTCCATTCCATATGTTCCATTCCATCCGTGTGGCTTCCATGTATATTCACCGAGATATCTCTGCTACTCTATAACCTTACGAAGTCATTGAGGAATTTGCGAAAAGTTATCCGAGGAGACTTACTATGCGTTAAGCAAAAAATAAAATATGTGTTTTTTAGTGTTTTCTGTGCTAGTCTTTACTTTAGTCAAGACCACCCCCCCGCCCCCAAATGATCTGGATCCGCCCTGACTGAATTCTGGATCCGCCCCTGACTCACAGGATTATTCGTCAAGATCAATGAAACATGAAACGATATAAGTTGCAAATGTACCAAGAACTTTTACAACTCGATTATAATAAAAGACAGGCTTACTGTCGGTGGTTCAATGAAAATATGAACGACGAAGTGTTAAATTTAACTTCTTTCACTGATGATGCCTGGTTTCATATAAACGGATACATTAATTCCCGAAACATACGCATGTAGAGTGTTGACGACCCATATTTTTTTAGAGAGACTGCATAAAACTGCATAAAACTGCATCCAATCAAAGTTGGTATGTGGTTAGCAATGTCAAGATGCAGAATTATGGATCCAATACTTTTCGATGGTAATTTAAACGCTGCCACTGATAGAGCCACTATTTTGCGACAATTTATCATGATGAACTCCAAAATGGCTTCTTTCAACAAGATTCTGCTAGGTTATATGAGAATAAGAATTGTGGCCGAATTCTAACCTTGTTAGAACACATTGCCACCGCACATTGCCCGTGAAATATTAACTTATCTTAAGGAATTCTTTGACGACAAGCTAATAAGCAAAGACCGATTTCCACCACGTTCTTGTGATCATATGTGACATATTTAAAAAATTCAGTATTCAGGAGTCCAGTGCACACAGTAGAAGTTCTGCTAAACAATGTAATAAGAAAATGTAAAGAGATAGACAACACAGTATTACAAAATGTGTTCAAAAACATAAAACGGAGAATTATTTTGCGTATTCGTGAAAATGAACAACACATTCAACATGTGTAGTAACGTAGTAGTAATGTTTGTTCTGTGACATATTTAAAAAATTCAATATTCAGCAGTCCAGTGCACACAGTATAAGTTCTGCGAAACAATGTAATAAGAAAATGTAAAGAGATAGACAACACAGTATTACAAAATGTGTTCGAAAACATAAAACGGAGAATTATTTTGTGTATTCGTGAAAATGAACAACACATTCAACATCTGTAGTAACGTAGTAGTAATGTTGGTTGTGTGACTTATTTAAAAAATTCAGTATTCAGCAGTCCAGTGCATACAGTAGAAGTTCTGCGAAACAATGTAACAAGAAAATGTGAAGAGATAGACAACACAGTATTACAAAATCTGTTCGAAACATAAAACGGCGAATTAATTTGTGTATTCGTGCAAATGAACAACACATTCAACATATGTTGTAACGTTTGTTCTTCTTTGTTAATTTTATAATTCACAACACTATAAAACAAATCAGTGCAAAATTTATGAGAAGGCGTTTTATTTATAACTAATGAAATTGTTGAACTTCACACTAAAAACAGTGCGACATAACCCCAAGGCCACTGACAGCTACTTAAAAATGACGTTTGATAAATGTGTGTCAATTACGAAATGACCTATTTCTTCAAATTCATGGCAAGAGTGGATTCCAAGACTTTTGGGACTCACGTTATAGCCAATCGGTAAGGGTATGTACGCTATTTTAGTTTTCTGCACACTTAATGCTTCATATTAATGAATTAATTATATTATTGTTGTATAATAGAAGTTGTTGTAAGGGTAGAAATATATTTATTTATATGAGTTTAGGGTATGTGATTCAAGGAAATGCGATATGCATAGGATTATGTGAAATAGAAACGCGCCGTCAAAGTTACAAATTTATGTCCTCTTTGTTTCCTTTTCGAATTACTTGCTATTCATGCGGCATCGTTCTTCTCGTCAAAACTTTGTTGTCGCTAATGTGACCGGGGACAGTTGCGGATACTCAATTGATTTTGAATCCGAATCTACGGCCGGACGCGCCTGTTATTCCCGACCCAAATCACCTATTCCGCAAACATTTCACCAAACACGTCACAAAATCCTTTATTTCCACCCCCGTTTTCCACAAATAAAATAATGCGCTATATACATTTTGATACCCGCAAAAAAAAATATTACTGCATTTGTAAACATCAAAGCATATCCATTCAAGTATTACGTTTTCCCTTTACAACGTTCTCAGATTCACCTTCAATGGAGATGTAGACACAACTACTTTTCTCGCCTTTGAAACTCACAAAATTTAAACGTAACCTATTAAATAACCGAATTACAGTAATTTCAAATTTTATTGATTGATTTAATGTATTCGCCCATTAACACATAATAAAATATTAATTACATCAATTCAGTTAAACAAAAGGTTACATTTAATATATATTACAATTGCGTTCAGAAACGTTAGTTAATTATTAACAAGATTAATTACCTTGTTTATTTTACTATTTTATTTTAAATAACAGTAACGTTCCCCAAAAATAATGCAATTACAACAGTAAATTAACATTTCACCTAAATCATGTTGCAGTTTGTTAAACTGTTCCAAATTATTAATTACGTTCTGTTTCTGCACAAATTAATACCTTTAATTAATTACAAATTTGTGCTAAGAGAAGGATTTTTTAAGGGACATCTCCTTTTCATCTAATTCTAATATAATTGGAGGCTTCCCATGTTTTATTTATTTATTTAAATTAAGATAGAATTGGTGAAACCATCCTACATTATAGATCAGGCATGTCAAACTCATATGATATTGCGGGCCACACGATCTATTTTGTACAAAGTTGAGGGCCGCATATTTTTACTGTACAAAAAATTAATAAAATACGATTGTTAGAATGATTATATTATGTGTTTATTAGAACTAAAAATAATAACCTAAAAATATTTTATCTACGACCACTATTGTAAATGCCCATTATTGCACAGTTCGTGGACTATGTAAATACATCATAACACCCACGTATGTAACAGTCCGATATTAATGTTAAGTTATGATTGATAACACACACGTACGTTTGGTTTACGCTTCGTTAATTGCTTGAGAGCTGCTACTACATGCTCATACGTTCAGCGCCCCCCGTGCCAGAATTCAAACTAACGGAAATTGACATTGCGTACATTGGGTTGCCTATATCTATGAGAATTCTTATTCCAGTTTAAACCAAATAAGCACTAAATAATAAGGTATGTAACCATTAAGAATATATTTCTTTTCATATACCGTAGCTAATATTGTAATATCAACATTAATGGAAATTATGATGATGCAACTGGTATGGTTAATATTAATGCTACTAATATCTTCTTAGTTTGAATATCTATTTTTTGTTTCTCGTTGTCCCGCTAGTGCAGGGTCCGCTTTCTTGCTCAATGACCGCCATTTTGCACGGTTTTGTGCATCATTTGGTTTTAGGCCCACCATCTTTAGGTCACTATTTATCGTGTCCTGCCATCGCTGCTTCGGTCTTCCTCTGGGACGTTGGCATTTAATCTCAAAATGGAGAGCAGAGTTGACAACAGTACCAGGAACTGTTCGCAGTGCATGGCCATACCATCTGAATCGTTTCTCTCGCATTTTGTCCACAATTGGAATGACACCCATTTGCTCTCGAATTGTGTCGTTTCTGACATGGTCAATAAGGGAGATACCCATTCCCCAACGAATCATTATCATTTCCATGGCATGTAGATGATGTTCAGAAATCTTGTCAGATGGTCGACATTTGACTCCATATAGCGCAACAGGCCTTATCACTGTCCGATATGTCTTGAATTTGAGGTGAAGTGGCATTTTCTTGTCGAAAAATACACCAGTGACCTCCTTCCACCGCATCCAGGTTGCATTTACTCTGGCTCTTACTTCATCACTGAAGCTGCCATCACTCTTTAGACGAGATCAACGCAAAGCTGCACTGATGAGAGATAAATCTCGAAACGCGACTGCAGATGGGTATTGACTTAAATTAATAGAAAGACATGATCACATGATGAGGAGAGACATGATGAGGAGTTGGTCTTGACTAGATTTTCTACACCGACTTGAATGGTACTGCCACTTGGATTTAATTCCAGATATTCCGTCATTTTCACGTTTAGACGTAGACCATACCGGGAGGTACCGGGAGACATCTGCAACCATTACATCAACCGCATACAGAAAGGTTCAAGGGATATTCCGTTGTAGTTCGTTAGTGATGGTGTCCATGACAACAACAAAGAGGGATAGTGATAGTGCTGAACCTTGTTGGATCCCGACATTTACAGGAATGTTATCTGAGGTGCCAACAGCATAACGTACTCTGCTACTGGTGTTTGTGTATAGCATCTTGATCACATTAACAAATGATTCTAGCACTCCATGTTCTCGGAGCATATACCAAATTAACTAATGAGGAACACTATCAAAGGCCTTTTCGAGGTCGAGGAAGGCAATATGCAGTGGTTTCCTTTTCTCACGATGCTTTCCTTTTCTCACGATGAGTAATCGTGCTGCAAATATGGCGTCAGTAGTTCCAGCTCTCTTGACAAATCCACACTGGTTAATGTTAATGTTGGCATTGTCACGTAGTCGATCATCAAGAGTTCTCTCAAAGATCTTCATTGTATGTGAGAGAAGGTGTATTGGGTGATAGTTAGAGAACTCTGCTGGGTCTCCTTTATTCTATATATCAAGTAAAATAACGTAGAGTGTCAGTTATATATGAAAATACAACTGTTTGTTTATTATAATGTTAAATAATGATAATTTATTACGAGATTTAATAATTTATTAATGATAATTTAGTAAGAAATAAATTTGTTACATCAAACATATTGTTCTTATTAAACAGGAACAAATAAGTGTGGTCGTAGATAAAGTATACTACATAACTCGAGTTGTAAGACAATTACGTGCTCACGGAATTACGCTTTTCCCGCTACGCGGGTCTTGCGTAACTGTTCCGCTCGTACGTAATATGCTTCGTTACGTAATATGCTATTACATTTTATTGTATATTATTATATACATAGACATTCTATATTTCATGTTATTTTCTACACTGAAACTATAAATATTGTCTATTAAAAAATAAAACTAAAATCGTTTGTTGAGTTTTGAAAGCAAGTCATCAATATTTTGTTGAATATCTTGGGCTGATGCAATTTTTAAATGATAAATGTTGATCGGTTAATAATCTTTACCTTTCTGAACTTTTGTTATTTTGCATTAAAGAAAATAGTAGCTCGCGAAAATGAGTGCTTAGTAAATACCTAACAGTAACGCCTAAAAAACATTTTAGGATGCCACTAATGCCACAAAACATAAACTTCAGGTTTTCGCCAACAAATGTCTACGAATCATCCTCAGAATCTTCTGGCCACAGAAAATTACTAATGAGCAACTTCTTAAACGATGCGGAGAAGAAACAATAGAGCACGACATTAAGAAAAGAAAATGGGGATGGATCGGCCACATTCTAAGAAGAAAACCAGACGACATTGCAAGGGCAGCACTAGACTGGAATCCCCAAGGAACGAGACGACGAGGAAGACCGGCTCAAACATGGAGGAGAACAGTGTTAGATGAAGTAAAAGCCCAGAAAACCTCTTGGAGTGAAGCCAAAGCAATGGCCCAGAATAGGGTCCGCTGGAGGGTGCTTATGGAGGCTCTATGCTCCACCTAGGAGTCCAGAACCCATATATATATATATATATATATATATATATATATATATATATATATATATATATATATATATATATATATATATATGTGTTGTATTGTTTTCTCGGGGATTCCGCGTTGATGCTGAGGGTTGGCTCTGAAAAGAACCGGATTCTCGACGTTTCGGCGAACTAACATTCGCCATTCTCAAGAGATATATGCGTCCGTACGGGTCAACCGTTCGACGCATACTTAGAGCTCGTTCGTGCGATGCGACTACTTATAGCTGTCTGGCTTCGGGTCATGCGCGTTGTGTGCGATGCTTCGGTTCGGTTGTTTGTTTGTTTTGTTGGTCTTACATGAGTCTGGGGTGTCTGGGATTGCATTTTGAGGGTGGATATGATCGGTCGCCATGCTGGGGGCAGTCTCAAGGAATCGTCTCTCGTGTTCATGCAGTAGTCTCGTTTTTCTATCTCTAGAGATCGTCTTTCGTGTTCATGCAGTAGTCTCGTTTTTCTATCTCTAGAGATAGAAAAACGAGACTACTGCATGAACACGAGAGACGATTCCTTGAGACTGCCCCCAGCATGGCGACCGATCATATCCACCCTCAAAATGCAATCCCAGACACCCCAGACTCATGTAAGACCAACAAAACAAACAAACAACCGAACCGAAGCATCGCACACAACGCGCATGACCCGAAGCCAGACAGCTATAAGTAGTCGCATCGCACGAACGAGCTCTCAGTATGCGTCGAACGGTTGACCCGTACGGACGCATATATCTCTTGAGAATGGCGAATGTTAGTTCGCCGAAACGTCGAGAATCCGGTTCTTTTCAGAGCCAACCCTCAGCATCAACGCGGAATCCCCGAGAAAACAATACAACACAGGTATCTATCCGCGAAAACCTCAAATACAAAAATATATATATATATATATATATATATATATATATATATATATATATATATATATATATATAACGCCTAAAAAACATTTTAGGATACCGATCTACAGATTCCATACATTTTCCTTCAGAGAATCACATTGGCTATCAATTAATTCCATTTGGACACGAAGGAGGACTAATAGCTGTCCACATTCGTTGCAACAAAAAACAGGAAAAAAACATTGTTTTTTAAGATCATGTCTTTCCGATACTTTAAGTCAGGGGTCTCCAAACTACGGCCCGAGGGCCACATCCGGCCCGCGGACAGATTTTGTCCGGCCCGCTGAGAGCTAGCATACTTTAAAACTCCTTTTAGAGAACATATTTTTTATAGCAAATTAAATTTAGTTTACTGAAGTATTCTAATTTTATGTTGAATAATTATAAATATGACATCTACATTGATATGGTCATGGGCTAACTACTCATAACATTGTTGTAGGCTTATTGTTATTGTTTTTGTGATAAGTTGGATAAAGAAACACAGAATTGTAATGAGTAAAGACATGTATAATATGCAGAAAATTTAACTTCAGTATATAATAACTAACAAATTATTGAAATGAATCCAACTAACATTTTATACATTTTAAATAAAAACATAACTTATAACAAGCATAATGACATATGAAATACTAATGAGATTTATGTAATTGAGATTTTCCACTGACAATAGTTTGTAGTTGTGGACTAATTTTACTTGTACCAATTATTAAAAGAGATTTAAGATGCTCATAAGTTAATTTAGATCTGTAAACATTTTTTGTGTACTTCATTTTGGAGAAGGTCTTCTCACACAAATAAGTTGTACCAAAAACAAAAAACAGCCCACGAGCAAATTTATGCAAATTATCAAATTGTGTCAGTGGAAGACTCTTATAAAATTCCAACAAAGATGACTTTTGATATTTGTTCTTAATTATATCACTGCACTGTAATCATTTCCATTTGAAGTTCCGGGGCTAGGGTTTCAATGTCAGTATCAAAAGGATTCTGAAAAATCATAATTTGATTCGCAAAGGCATCAAAGTCCGAGAAACGAGTATCAAAATTTATTTTCAAAGCACTCAAAGTTTCGATTGCAAAATCGATAGGAAACTCAGTCTCAGTGGTGTGGCTGAATATTTCACATGTTTTAAAATGTGAAAAACATTTACTTCGTAGTTGTGATTGAAACAGTATCAATTTCTTCCGGAATGATTTGATATTAGTGTATAAATCAGGAAGATGCTGGTTTTCTCCTTGCAATCTCAAATTCAGTTCGTTCACATGTTTTGTCAAATCAACATAGAATGCTAACTTCCACAGCCATGCGTTGTTTTGTAATTCAGTAAGAGGGCGATGCTTTTCATTGAAAAAAATTTCGATCACTGCTCGAAGTTCAAAAAAGCGCTGAAGGACTTTCCCACAACTAAGCCAACGTACGGCAGTATGATAAGGTAAGTCATTTTCTCCAATCTCTTCAATAAATTGTCGGAATTGTCGGTGATTCAGCCCAAAAGATCTGATAAAATTAACAGTTGATATGAATGGTTTCAGAACTTCAGACATATCCAAACATTTTCCGCACAAAGACTGTTGATGAATGATACAATGTTAGACTAATGGTTTTGAACCACCGTCATTTTCTACAGCCTTTGACACAAGGGCACTCCTTTATCTTTCCCACTCATGTTTTTGCCTCCATCAGTTGTAATACATTTCAAGTTTTTCCATCGAAGGTTCTTTTGATTAATGGCCATTTCAACTCCTTTAAAAATATCTGTACCAGTAGTTGTGCCATGAATACTATACATATCAAGAAGTTCTTCATGCACTTCATAGCTTTTATCTACTCCTCGAATATAAATCAACACCTGAGCAGTATCTGACACATCCGTTGACTCATCCAAGGCCAAAGAAAACCACTTAACATGTCCATTTTTGTCGAACAGTTGAGAGGATTTATTTTCAGCGATGTTTTCTACCCTTCGAGCCACAGTGTTTGCTGACATACTGACAGTTTTTAATAAATTTACCTTTTCAGGGCACATTTCTTCAGCTACTGCAAGTATGCATTCTTTGATCATTTCTCCATCGGTGAATGGTTTTCCACGTTTTGCAATTTCAAGAGCCACACGAAAGCTGGCACGAGTTGCAGCCTCTTGTTCAGTTTTGAGTTTTGTAAATGAAGATTGCTGCGATTTTAATCCGCGCTTCATAGCTTCGAATTTTTCTGTCCGCAAACTTCTTGTATATTTTGAGTAATTTTGAAATTGTTTTGTTTCATAATGACGTTTACTGTTATATTCCTTGAGAACGGCTATGCTTTCATTGCAAATCAAACATAGCGCCTTGTTACTGGACTCAATTACGAAATACTGAATGTTCCACTGATCTTTGAATTTTCTGCATTCACTATCATTTTTTCGCTTCTTTTCCATACTACTAAATCACACACAAAAGCAACAATTCAAATCAAAATACTGTTACAAAGATGTCTTAAACTTAAACACGCACAAACACGTTTTAAGGAGGTACGCACTATTTTATTTCACAACAGTGTCATAGGAACTGACTTGTGGTTGCGCCACTAGCCTTCTTATATATTCCAATTACTGCCATCTAGAAGTGAGTGGATGACACCAGAACTTTCTCGAACCAACGAGATTATTCTGTACGTGCTATTAGCGCCATCTGTTAGCGATAGAAGGTATTACCTATTTCCGCTTGTGTCCACCAGATGTCGTATCACGTTACTCCTGATGGCTCGCACTCTACGACTTATCTAGAAATTACAGATAATGACAGAAAAATTAATAATATGCAGTGTTGCCGTTTTGCGGACTTTAGTCCGATTTGCAGCCTTTTTTAAACGTTGCGTACTTTTTCGGACTTTTTTTTTCATCAGTGGAATATTTCACTTTTTACCACCGGCAACAATGATAATATGGTTTTGGCCCTCGGAACTTACTGGAGTAATCAGTATGGCCCTAAGGCTGGAAAGTTTGGAGACCCCTGCTTTAGACAAAACAAAAAACAGTCCCATGACGTGTTCTCCTTTATCCAGTTTCTCTGATGTATATTTCGCAAAGCTGGCGGAAGCAGTTTCCACCGATCTTTTTGATATAAAACCATGTTGACATTCAGATAATAAGTCATTTTTAAGGAGATATGCTATCATTCTACTGTATATTAATCGCTCAAATATCTTAGAGAAAATAGATACTAAAGATATAGGTCTATAGTTATCCAGAATCTGAGGGTCAGAGTTTTTATGTAGTGGCACTACCAATGCCACTTTTAACGCCGATGGATATACTCCTTCTTCAATGGCTTTATTGAATAGCTGCGTTAGTGGAAGAGCCAAAGTTTTAATATTGTGTTTCAAAATTTTGATTGAAATGCCATCGGTTCCTGTGGAATTTCTGAGGCTATACTGGAGACAGCGTGTTGTAGATCAGTATTATCGATAGGTGACATGTAGAAAGAATATGCATGTCTAGTTTTCGGCAGAGTACATTGAAGCAAAGAGGGTGATGGAAAAAAAGCATTTAATGTTTTTAAAGCAATGGTCGAAAAATAGTTAGCAAATTCATTAGCAACCTGATTTGAATTTGAAATCAATATTCCATTTACTTTTAAAGAAATATGGTTAGGTTTTTTATAATTATTCATAGAGTTGTTAATTATTCTCCATGCTTCTCTACTTTTATTACTAGCATTATTAATGCGGTTAGTGTAATACATTCTTTTAGCTTTCGATATATTATTAGAATGTTGCTTTTTCATACTTTTATATGTGTTGTAGAGATGTGAGGTTGCTCCTGTCTTGAATAATGTCCAATACATATTCCGCAATGACTTTGAAAAAACCTTCATTTATGATGGCATTCGATATCATTGTTGATAGGTTTGGAAACTATATTCCTGAGTTCTAAAGGAAGAAATCGGTCCAAACTATTTGTTAAGATATTAAGGAATTCTTTAAAGCCTAGATCCACATCGCTCGCTTTTCATAAATGAAAAGTCTGTTTTTAAGAGACAGTGTTGCAATTTTAGGATGTTGTCTTCAGAGTATGTCCTACTTAGTTTATACATCATCCTACTGTTTTTTGATTTGGAATATGATGAATCTAGATGGAATATTTGACTTAGATGGTCTGCTAGAATTGGTTCCACCAAACTGCTCTTAAATGCATTTCTGTCTAAGTTGGTGACCAAGTAATCGATGGCTGTTTTAGAATGTGTCCCATCTGGTCTTCGACCTATTCTTGTTGGTCCCATGTTAATAGTGGATAGATTGAATTGAAGAAAAGTATTAAGCAACATACTTCTTTCTTTGGAGTCTATTAAATTGTCTGTGTTAAGATCACCGCATAATAATACTGGGTTTTGATATTTAAGAGCTTCAACTAACATGTCATTTAGTCCAACAAAGAACGAATTAAAATTTCCTAAAGTAGATCAATAAATACATATCAATACAATACAAAAAATTTCAAATAACAGGTTTGTATCACAAACTTCAAAATCAACTTCTTTAGAAAAGTTTTCAAGATTTAGTTTAGAAGTATGTATATCGTCACGTACAAATATGGCCACGCCACCATGCTTGTATGTACCTCTACAATAATTCGAAACCACAGTGAAATTGTTATTAAAAACAATGTCTAGCTCAGGTTGGGTGCACCAATGTTCACCAATACACAATATTTTAATATTTTGTCTTTTAATGAACAGTTCCACTAGTTCCAGCTTATTTTTTACAGACTGAACATTCACATGTGCTATATTAAAACACTTCGTTTGTTTCGGATATTTTTCGGTTGATACTGTTGTTATGTTTTCACTGTTATTCTTTCGAGTCTTAACAAAAAACGGTTTACGCAGGCGTTTCTCGGCCAAGTTTCTGGTTTCGATATATTTTCCAGATCCTCAACGGGCACCGAAACTTCGAATGATGAGTACTCATCTGGATGTTTGGACTGAATTTTCGTACATATAACCTGATTGAATTTTTTTTTCTTTAGATATTGCTATAAATCATCTGCTGAAAGTTTTGGATCAAGTTTAAATGCATGAACATGTGCGTAACATGTGGCAGCTTTTATTTGATTAGATTCGTCGTTAGTACCAAGGATAATATTTGATTTCCTAGTTTTTTTTGATTTTCGCCTTTGGGTTTCCCATTTTTCATTATTTACACTTTCAGTATGTTGGACCACTGTATTTTGTGAATCGGTTTGATTATTTACGTTTGGGTTCGGTTGGACCACTATGTTTTCTAATTCGATTGTTTTGGTGGTGTTTTTTGCACCAGCTCGCAAATCCGTGCGGGAATTAACTTTTTCATCTACCAAGTTTTTCGGTACACTATCGCTGACTTTGCTTGTCCCTGCGCGTTCTTCTTGAGAATTTTGTGAAGTTGTAGGTTTTACCCGCACATTAGAAATTACGGAATTTGACAACTTCACGTTCACTTCGGACAAATATGTTACTTTATTAGATAGGTCTTCTTCTTCTTTAATCCATAGCCGGCGCATGGAGAGGTGGTCGACCTCGTAGCCAGTACGCTGCTGTTGGTGCCGCTAGATTCCGTGCTCCATTCACTATACGCTTCCATGCTAATCGATCAGTTGCAACGGTTCTTGCCTCAGCTGTTGTTATTCGCTGGTTTTTTAAATCGTTCTCTACGTGTTTCAACCATGTGGTCTTCGGTGCTTGTTTTTGTGTTCTCCAATCAAGAGGTCGTTTTTTCCATAGGAGTTTGTGCGGTACTCGATTGTCGCCCATCCTACAGATGTGGCCGAACCATCGTAATCGGCGTTTTTGAATTTCCTCAGCAATCGGTGTCTGTTGGTCGCACCTTTCTCTGATTGTCTCATTTCGGAGGTGGTTGAGGAGTGAGACGCAGAGAATCTGAGTCTCAGGCATCGCATTTGGAAGGCCTCGAGCTTGTTAAGGTCTGGTTTGAGTAATGTCCATGTTTCCGATCCATAAAGAAGAATTGGGAGGATCAGCGTCTGGTATAGGCGTATTTTGGTTTTGATGGTAATATTCGTCCGCTTCCATATGCACCACTTGAGTGAAGCAAACGTTGCTGTTGCCTGGCCTATCCGGCTGTGAACTTCGGCTGTCAAAGCTACTTTCTTCTCCACAACCAGTGATCCCAAATATTTGAACTGTGGTACCTGCTCGATTGTGGTTCCATCGAGGTAAACTCTGGCTTCAGATCCATCCGTTCTAAGCACTTTGGTCTTATCCGCATTGATTCTCAGTCCGTATGACTGGGCAATGCGGTAAATGTCATACAAGGTGTCTGTTGCTTCGGCATCTGTGTTGGCGAAAACCGCACTGTCATCGGCGAACATCAGATCGGTTAGGAAGTTTTTGTCATCATATCGAACTCCGCGTCGCCCATCAAACGCTTTTCGCATAATCGTGTCGATCACAATGTTAAAAAGGAGCGGCGAGGCCACGTCTCCTTGCCGGACTCCGGTTCGAATCGGGAATTCCTCAGACATGTCGTTTCGGATACGAACATTGCTGGTTGAGCCGTCGTACGATGCTTGAAGAAGTTGAATGATTTTCAGTGGCACGTGTTCGATCTTCAGGGCTTCCCACAAGCTTGTTCAATCGATGCAATCTAAAGCAGATTTGAAATCGATGAAGACGATGACAGTTCGTTTGCCACATCGAATTCTTTCTTCCATTAGCTGACGGAGAGCAAATATCTGATCGATGCATCCTCGATGTGGTCGAAATCCAGCTTGTTCTTCCCGGCTTGTTTGCTCTCGATGTTTCTGTAGTCTTGATTGTATGATTTTCATAAATACTTTGCCGACGATCGAGAGGAGGCTAATACCACGGTAATTCTTGCATTCCCGACTGTCGCCTTTCTTCAAAATAGGCACAACAATCGCTTTCTTCCACACGGATGGAACACAATCTGAATGCCATATATGCACTATGAGAACGTGAAGTTGATGTAATAAGACGTCTCCCCCGGCTTTGATCATTTCGGCAGTTACTTGATCTCCTCCCGGCGCTTTACCATTTTTCAGGGATTTTATTGCCGTCTTCACCTCATTGATTGTTGGTTCAGTATCGGGAAACTGATTTATCGGCTGCTCAATAATCGGCAGTTCGGGTGCTGGACCTACTGGCGGATTGTGGTTGTACAGCTGATGAAAGAATTCTCTCCACCGCTGTAGACGTTCCGGAGGAGAGGTCACGAAAGTTCCATCCAATTTTTTGATATTGTCATTTGTTGATGTTGTTTTGCCACTTAACCGTCGGATTGTCTGGTACAGCGTCCGGTACTTATGCCTTGACGCTGCTTCTTCCATGTCAGCCGCGATGTTATTCCAGTAAGCTTCCCGTTCCAATTTCATTTTCTGTCGAACTTCTTTGTTCAATCGTCGGTATTGTTTGAAATCGACGTGTTTCATTTGCTTCCGCTGGTCGACTAGATTGAGACAGTCGTCCGAGATCCATTGCTGCGTCCGTCGACGGATGGGCGGACACAGCTCCGTTGCACACCCCACAATAGACTCAGAAAGTTGTTTTTCTTCTATGTTGATATCGACTGGTATCGTGAGTGCTGCAAATTTGTTGGATAATGCGATTTGAAATTTTCGGCTGGTTTCAAGGTCTCGCAGACAGGCCCAGTTCCTCTTGGGTGATGGTGGTGCCTTTTTCTTTGCTCTTTGTAATTTCAATTGTAGTTTCACTCGTACAAGATAATGGTCTGATCCACAGTCGGGTCCACGCATCGCACGTACATTTTTGAGCGTCGATCGGAATCTGGTGTTGACCAAAATGTAGTCCAACATCGCCGAATCGTTGCCGGATGAATTTCGCCACGTGAGTTGATGTTTGAGGGGGTGACGAAAGATGCTGTTGCCAATGATCAAGTTGTTTGACGCTGCAAATGATAAGAGGCGTAATCCGTTGTCATTTATTTCCCCGTATCCGAATTTTCCCATCGTTTCTTCCCAACCGGTTCGATCTGCACCCGTATGTGCATTAAAGTCGCCCATAAGTACGATTAATTCGGTTTGGGGTATTGTATCCAGTGTGTGTTGAAACTGGGCATAAAATTCATCCTTGTTTGTGTCCGGGCTGGTCTCAGTTGGGGCGTAGACGGATACGATATGGGTCTTAATCGTTCCATCAATAGTGATAACCGCCAGACGCTCGGATATCGGTTGGAATGCGATAACACTGGCAGAGGCCCGTCGATCAACCATAAAGCCATCGGCTGCTTCTCGTTTGTCGCCACCAGAATAGAATAGCGTCATCGTCTCGTTAAAATCGATTGATGGTGGGTCAACCTTCATTGTCCCAGATCCTGTGAGCCGCAGTTCTGATAATGCACAGATCGATATTTTGCATTTCAATAATTCCTTGGCGATAATTTCCTTTTGACCAACGTGATGTCCCGTTCGCACATTCCATGCGGCGATTCGTATTTCTGATTTCGGTGTGATTAACCTGAGTCTTTGGCCAGTAGTCCACTTCTCACCAGCATCCCTGGTTCCCAAAGCTGGCGCATCGGCTGCCCCGGATGCGGTAGCATTAATTCGTAAGTGGTTAAGTCGTGTATCCATGCGGTTTCTTGCCTAGTTTCTTCGGTTTCCCGATTCTGGTCGGCGCGGCAGGCCGACCACCCTCCTCCTTTCACACCCTGGGCTTGGGACCAGACGACGGCGGAGACGACGGTGTATTAGGTCGAAAAAGGAGGGAGAGCAAAAAATACGTTTATATCAAAACTAGTAACGGATCAACATGTTTTTTAATTATATTTGTCATAAACATTTCAAAATCCGAACTTTGTAAAAACGTTTGTAATATATCAAATTGTTTTTCGGAAGGAACATTGGACCTTAATTCCATCGGCATTATAACATAAATAATGTTTCACAGTAACTATAACATAAACTTTACTTTCCACAATTTTAATTTTTATTAAATTTAACATTAAATACTCTCGCACGTTCACTCTCGTTGAACACAAACTCATGACGAAACATAATTGATCGACATTTGTGATTACGCCGTGATCTGGCGATTCAGGCCGAACACTTCTCCACACGGACCCCAAAAGTTTGCTTTAAAAAAATTAACACTTTTTCGGAGGTCACGGAGAAGATGGCCAGGAAAGATGAAATTCCGGAATCCTTGCTTCCGGTAGAAAATTTCGAGACGCGATAAATATCCTTCGACAACACTCTCGTCGCTGCGCGACTTTTGTGGACGACGCTATTCAGATTTTCCTGCGAATCCGGGTCCTCCGACTAAAACACCGCCTCCGGCGACCCCCTCGCTCTGAAATAGTCGGTGCATCAAATTCTTGAAGCCAAAGAATAAACGAACGAACCCACTTATGGTAATTTTCTATGAGACTTCCGGATCGCGTAGTTTAGGCGACCAAAAATGACCAAAATTTGTTTGCAAAAAAGTGAGTTTTTCGCACTTCCCCAAAATTTTTAACAAGATCATCGAAAAGTGAGGCGACAGTCGGACGTATGGCGACGTTCCGGATACACCGTCACCAGAACCACGTCCGTACGACGAAAACTGTCCGAGTTGTGGGTGAAAAAGTGAAAAAAGCTTAAAAATTCGCCCAGCCGCCCACGTAGACGGCAGATGGATGAAATTATTTTTAGAAAATATTCGAATCTTTTGCAAATCAGCTGTGTTAGATTTCGAGTCGTTAAACAGTTTATAAATATATAAATTACCGGCATTTTCATAAATATTGGCGGTGTGTTATTCCTTATAATGGACACGGCAGTAAAAGGGTTAATCAACTTAATCTTAAGATTCAAGGCGAAAAGCATGTTGTTACAACGCTATTTGATAATATTAACGCTTTCAAACAAAAGTTATTACCTACTTTGGCGAAAAAAAATAGAAAAATAAACTTAATAAAGACGGAACAAAGCTTGAATATATAAATATACTCAACCTTTCCGGAACTCTGTAATACTAATGAGTCTTTTTAGGACTACCAAAAACAAATCTCGTATGAAATTTGTCCGTTATTCTATAGCTTTCAGTCCACCTTCGTGGCACTCAACAAAAACCATAAAAATAACATTGATTTTTAAGATCATGTCTTTCCGATACCTTGAGTGGATAGCCATCTGTGGACGCGTTTCGAGATTTATTTCTCATCAGCACAGCTTTGCTTCCATGAACAATATTTTGTAAATCACTCACTTGAAAACCCATGTGTTGATTAGGGTAAGATGTATTTAATTTTAATTTTGACATTTTGTGAGAGAGACATGAACTTAGCAGGTTATTGATATAAATGATAAATTTTGAATTGGTAAAACCATACAACATTATAGATAATCAGATAAACTTAATAAAGACGGAACAAAGCTTGAATATATAAATATTTCCGGAACTCTATAATAATAAACTTTAAAAGGTGTCAATATCTATTGCTTAAATCACCTAAATTAATACATATTATATCCAACATATTCATTAGCTACGGCGGCATAAAAAAGTGAAATTTGAACTTTTAAAAATCCTCGTGGTGCGGTCCCCCGGGTGAAATTCGGGAAACGCCACACGTCAGTCGTCTCAGAATCGATGGAAATTTAGGATTCCGTCGTGAGTTGGCGATTCAGGACGAACGCTTCCCCACACGGACCCCAAAATTTTGCACACAAAAAACACCACTTTTACTGAGGTCACGGCGAAGATGCCCACGGAAAATGGAATTCACGCAAGGATTCCGGTAGAAAACTGAGACGCGTCCTCAGACACGACTCTCGTCGCTGCGCGACTTTTATCGGCGACGTTTCTCCCATTTTTCTGCGAATCCGGGTCCCCCCACTAAAGCTACGTGAGGTTAGGAATAAAGCGCGTCATCGCTTCATTCCTAACCTCACGTAGCTTAACCTAATGCTATCCTAACCTAATTCTAACACAACTAACCCAATGGGATTAAAGCTGATTAAAAGCTGATGAAAGCTGACTAAAAATAGACCTCACGCCCTCTTTAACGTGGGGTCACATAGACCTCACACCCTGTTTAGCGTGGGGTCACATAGACCTCACACCCTGTTTAGCGTGGGGTCACATAGACCTCACACCCGGTTGAGCGTGGGGTCACATAGACCTCACACCCTGTTTAGCGTGGGGTTACATAGACCTCACACTCTGTTTAGTGTGATGAAAAGTGGATGCAAGTAGATGAAAAGTGGATGCAAGTAGATGAAAAGTGAATGCAAGTAGATAGAAAGTGGATGCAAGTAGATGAAAAGTGGATGCCAGAAAATTGAACTCTGGTTTATATAAATGAAATGCTGGATGCTTCACGTGATTATGTTTATTAGATTAAAACGAAAAACAAACCTAAGAAATTGATTAGACCGCGCTTCATAATTTATTATTTATCCACTCGCGTGCCGTTGATAAGATAGCAGGAGTTGTTATGAGTGCTAGACAGCCAGCTGCGCCTAATTGCCAAGCCAGGGCAGTAGAACGAACAAATACATAAACAAAACTTAGAAATTGATTACACTGACATACACACACATCCGGCTATGTTTAACCGAATACTGATAAATTCAAATCTTATTATGTTTATTAAATTAAACGAAAAAACAATCGAAAATATATTTTAGTTAGATTAAACAATCCCTTATCTATTTTAGTTCAGTCTTATCTAGTTTCATGTATTTAGCTTCATCTGTCTAGTCTCATGTATCCAGCTCTGTCTATCTAGCCCCATGCATTTAGCTTCGTCTGTCTAGCCCCATGTATCTAGCCACGTCTATCTAGTCCCATGTATCTAACCTCATGTATCTAGCTCCGTCTATCTAGCCCCACGTATCTAGCCTCATGTATCTAACCCCGTCTATCTAGTCTCATGTATCTCATCTCATGTTGATATATGCAACCAACTACACATCTCATTTGCCCTCGCCAGCATCTAATTTAGAATTTTCCCATCTGGCGTCTATTTTTTAAATTTTCCCGCGCATCTGGAAGTTCCGGAAATGAAGGCCGGAAGTAAAAACCGTAAACCGGAAGTCGAAACCGAAAACCGGAAGTCGAAACCGGAAGTTTCAAGGTCAAGGTCAGAGGGGGAGGTGGGTCTAGAACGCATCATCTTTACCTACTCACGTGTCGGTCGAGCTTCGTTCGCGCTTCGATTCTTGTCTCTACGCTTCACGCACTCGAAGCATACTCGCCGAATAATATACATTCGCGAAGTAAATTGATAAGTAAATCGCGCGGTTTCGGCCAAGGTCGATACACCTTTCCCCTTCTGTTAATCGGTCCCGAAATCGATTCAAATGTTAAATTTAAAAATACAGATTCATTAAAATTGGAGCGAACAGTGAGAGAGACATGAACTTAGCAGTAGGGCATCCAAACCGGTTAAAACCGAAACCGGATACCCGGGTTTTCTGCTAAAATTTAGGAAACCGTAAAACCGGTTTTTTTCGAAAAACCGAAAGTCGGGTTTATTGATTTAATTTTTTTTTTCAAGTAGAAAATAATTTTATTTTTTATGGTTATTGATTAAGTATTATATTGTAGATTTATTTGTACTAAAATCAAATGTAAAGGGTCATCCATTAATCACGTGATGTTTTTTGGCAACTTTTAATTCCAAAATTTTAAGAACTTCGTGCCAAGAAACTCTCCAACTTCTACATGCTTCCCTTCTAGCTGATCAACATGTCAAATTTACTCTAGCGTTTTCTCTTTCCCAATTTCAGGCATTAACTTTTGCCAGCGTTGTGTCGAAGTTATAAAGAATCTCAGTCTTATTGTTAGATATTCAACATGACTCACTAAAAAAGGATCGAATTCAGCTAACAGTTCCAAAATCATACAATAATTTCCGTTATTCGGATCACTGAACTTTTAGTTTTTCCCTCTACAGCATACAACGGAAGAAAAATTATTACATATAAGTAATTGCTGGCGGTCCCTCTGTCCTTCCGTTTTGAGTGGAGTCACTTTGGAAAATAAAAAAAAAAAAAAAGTAATTGCATGACTCAATCAACAGAGGTGGTTTTCTTTTCGGCGGCTTTTTCATTTGTATCATCGCTCTATATCTCTCAGACTCAATGCCACTACGGGGCGTATGCCCCTAACAGCTAGGCCTCGTCGATCCTGCTTCGGACCAACCACTACTAGGCAAATTGTATAAAAAAATAATTTAACAATACGTGGTGAAACATATTACATGTTGAATTGTTTTAAATCCTATTTGAATATTTATATAAATTGTGCCACTTTTTTATTCTTTACGTAAATATAATGAAATAATACACTAATATATATTTTAAAATAATTATAAATGGTGAATAAATATTTATTTTATTTGGTTTACAGCCGCAATTTATTGATTTTTATACTTAAAACCGGGTTTTAACCGGTTTTTTACTTTACGGAAAACCGAAAACCGGTTTTTAAATTTACATCTGTTTTTTTGATGCCCTACTTAGCAGGTTATTGATTGACCACATGGGTTTTCAAGTGAGTGATTTACAAATTATTGTTAATGCAAGCAAAGCTGTGCTGGTGAGAGATAAATCTCGAAACGCGTCCTCAGATGGCTAAACATTTAAGGTATATATTCAAACTATGTTCTGTTTGTTTAAAGTTTATTTAAATTAATATCTTTTTCTGGAATACAGGGAGGTATTAGATCGGAACATTGTTTTGAATTCATCGCTGTTTTTCGTGTTTGTTTGTTTGAAACGAAATAAATTTGTTTGAAAAACAAGAGGCTTAGAGTTCAGAAGGTAATAAAGATTACGTAATGTAGCTTTTAGTTGCATTCGCCTGATTAATTAAGGGAGTTTTACGTTGTGAATGCAGCGGATTACAACAAAATTTAGTAAAAAATGTAGCGCTACTTTTTGTATAATGTAACGGTGAATTTTGTACGCGAAGGTGAGTTAGGGTAATTAAAGTTTGGATTTGTTTTAAAGATTAATGAAAGTTTTTTTTGGTTGAATTAATTTCTGAAATTATTCTGTATGTATGAGATTTCATGTGTTGGTTAATTATGTAAATGGTAATTACGTGTTTTGTACTAGTAAGGGTAATAAATAGACGTTTAATAATTTTTGCCGTGTTATTATCATAAGTTAATAATGAGAGAGAAAAACTGAGATTACAGGGTAAACGTGCGGTATGTAAAACATGCCGTTTGAATTAATAAAAAATTCCAACTTCAACACGTCCTTAAAACGTGAGAAAGAATCTCATTACAGCCCCTAAAAATAAAACGATGTAAAACAGAGTTTCTTATTTCAGATAACGAGACCAGCACGTACCTACCAGAGGAGACGTCGCAAGAGATTCTTACTAAACAAACTACAATAATATCAATGAGTACGTTAGAGGTGACTAGTGTAAGTTCGGGGCCTCAGGCGGAGGCCCAAGTGGAAGGTCAGGTCCAGGCGGAAGAGAGGGACACAATTACCAACTCTGAACAACCCACGGCTGCCACAGAACCCGTCCGACACAGCTTAGGTCGTGGTTTCCCCGTTCCCCATTTTCACCTACCAGATTCGCGCTGGGGTCCATTCTTTGAGGAAGGATCCGAACCACACAACATTACCGCCAGGGTCGGATCCACGGTCATACTGGACTGCCGCATCGGACTATTGCAAGATAAAACGGTCAGTATCAATTTTTATTGGTTTCGAACGACCGTTTTTCATTCTCATTCTTGACATATACAATTTAATCAAATTACCGAGAAGGTTCCTATTTTATATGCACCTATAAAACTGTATAGGTAGCAAACGTTTTAATTAAGACCATCAAGTGTTACGATTCATTTCAGGTAGCGGCTACCATTACCCCCCCTAAAGCTTTTATTCCATAATTAAAATTATCTGAAATTACATTTCGCGTTTCACTTAATTATTCTAAATAGCCCCATGCACATTCTTACTTCGAACACGGACACCGCCGCACAGTCCTGCAATCATACTACAAGAATCCAATCCAATAACCATTACCACAGTTTATACTTCGTTCTAATTACACGCTCAATTTACTCCCTAATTTCATGTTTTCTTAAATTAATCAAATTACAATGTAAATTAACACTTACAAAATATATCTCATTCCCGCTTTTAATAACAAATCTTCAATAAATGGTTCATTAATAAATTATAGTAATAAAATTTATGAAAATAGGACAAATTGACGTTTTTGAATTGTAAACGAAAATTTATAGATTATGATACTAGTGTGTGAAGAAGGGTTTTCGTACATGAGTTGCAAAGTTTAAATTTTTAAACTTACTTTAATAGCAATTAGTGCACAAAAGCCTTTCACACACGTGTATCATACATTGTTTTATCTACAAAGCATGTTAAAATTCTGTAGAATCTACAAAAAAAATAATCGTTTCTTCCGATACTTCAAATCACTGACACAATAAGGTTTTTATAAACAAACAAGTGTTAAGAATTAGTTTATTATAACTATGTAAATATGTTATAATAAACTAATTCTTAACACTTGTTTGTTTATTAAGCATCAAATAAAGAGATTAACATAAGAAGATTCGATAACGTTCTACACACCGGCTTTACAACTTAAAGACTGACTCGCTTATTCTAACGACAAAACATTATATTTCCAGTACCAACCTTACTTTTTGGTCGGTGGCGGGAACATTTGAATTATAGAATCTTATTCGAACACTCCCACAAGATTCTATAAATCTAACAATTACGATTAATGGTTCTTAAACTAAATTTCTAATAACAAAAACAAAAACAAAAAAAACTCTCAGTAACTAATCATTCCAAGCAACAATCTTATTTGATTAAACTTATGAGAATTCAGAGGTTTAGTAAATATATCTGCAAGTTGCATATTACTAGGTACATATTCAACTCTTATTTCATTAGACATATATTTCTCACGAATAAAATGGTATTTAATGTCAATATGTTTTGTGCGCGGATGAAACACTGGGTTCTTCACTAACTTGATTGCACTCTGGTTGTCAACGAAGATAGTGGTCGGTTTCACTATACACTCACTGACATCACATAGGAAAGTCTGCAACCAAATCACTTCTTTGCACGCACTGGAAGCTGCAACATATTCAGCTTCGGCTGTAGATAGGCTGACGGTACTTTGTCTTTGACTGCACCACGATACTGCTGACGTGTTTATCATGAATACGTATCCTGTAGTGCAGCTATTCTCAAACGCTGGTCCGGCGGACCACCAGTGGTCCGCGGATAAATTTTACTGGTCCGCAGACAATTTTTTCTATCCGCGAAAAAAATTTACTTATAAAAAAAAAATAACAAAAAAAATAAAATTTTTATTTATAAAATTACGAAATACAAATATCTTAAACTAATTTTAATTCTATGTAATTTATGATTAGTACGGCACTGAAGAAAAAAAAAGAAAAATAATTACATATCTTTACATTTAAATATTATTGTAAGTAAATGATAATAAAAATGTTACAATTAACTTGTAGTAGTTCTACTAACAGGTAGATCTTTGGTGATGGATATATATTTTTCCTTATTTTGGGGGATGATATTAATTTTTTCCTCGCCAGATCCAAATTCTTAAATAAATAAATGAACATCATAATTCGACATGTTATGGAAAAATACCGGGATCATTTTAGGTATTTTATAATTCAAATTACAATTTGAGTGGGCGGCTCCCCGAAATTTACCCGTTAAATGATCGTGATCGGCGACTTTGTCTGTTACTTGTAAAAAATTATTACATATGTGACAAGAAGTGGCCGTATCGTAGGAATTTTGCTCATCTGCAGTTAATTTAATCATCGGAAGTATAACGCTTAAATGTTCTCTGTATAATTCCTTAAAATCTGCATAGAGGTTCCGACAAAACAATTTCGGGCAATCTTCCCCGGTATAAGTGAAAAATTTACTCAATGAGTCATCGCATGAACATTTTATATTATAGGCGAAACTGTATGGTACATGGATATGTGTCTGATTAGTATAGCTATTGTCAGGGTTCGGTGAGCATGTATCAACAGGTTTTAAAATTGATTAAAAACTGCGTATACAACAAAGGGTATACGCATTTTTCCATCGAAATTTTGAAATTTTAATATATTCCCCGGCATCATATCACCTCTCTTATGTTTTACAAAGTCTTCCGTCGGCATAATAGTGTAAATTTTGCTGCAGTCATTCAATGTATGTTGATTGAACGCGAATTCATTTGAAAAAAAGGTTAAACAGCCGTCACATAAATATTTTTTTCTACAATCTACCGAGATTTGACTTCTTACAAGCCGTGAAATATTTTTAATATAAACATAATGACCATTAACCCCTTCTTCCGAATATAATAAATTTACATGTCTTTCCCTAGTCGCATTAGTATGGTAAATTGGTCCTACTACGTCATGTTGTGTAGATTTAAAATTAAACTCCAAGCTATAAACGTTAATACTAATATTATTCATCTGTTCAAATTTAGGAATGTCTTTGATTCTAAGCGGAAACTCTAATCTGTCATATTTTAAAATTGAAGAAAAGTAGGGATATGTTGCCGGGCGATCAGAACTCACATTCGTGGGGTGTAATGCGGATACAACGCTCCATAAAAAACAAAATTCGTCTACATTCTGAACATTGATACAAGCTATCCGATCCCTAATCTCTTTTGGCAGTTCAATAAATGACGACCCACGTATTGGTTTATATTTATTGATATTAATTTCTAAATGGGAAATCTCCCTTAGTAACCAATCCGAATCTTTCTCCTGAAACTCGCTACATTTGGTTTTAATTTTGGCACACATACTGTCAAAATCAAGTTACTCATGCTACGTGTTATTTCGCGATATTTTGTGTTAAATGACTTTAATTCACCTTTGTGTAGTAGTTCTTTAATACCTAATAAAATTTTGTTAAAAAAATATCACTGGTCCGCGAATCTTTTTTTTTTATTTTCCTGGTCCGTGGGCCAAAAAAGCTTGAGAAACGCTGCTGTAGTGGACCTTCTTGTGTCACAGTCCCCAGCAAAATCAGAATCTGAAAAACCTTTCAGCAAGGGGACTTCAATTTCTGTTTTGTACATTATTCCATGGTTTGACGTTCCTTTCAAGTATTTGATTATCCTCTTGACTGCATTCCAATGTGCAGTTGTTGGATTGTTAAAATACCTGCTAGCAATTGACACAGCATACATAATGTCAGGTCTACTTACAATTGCAGCAAACATTAGTGAGCCTACTGCTTCTCTGTAAGGCACTTCCATTTCCAATGGTTTGCCAACTTCATTAGATAGCTGGGTGTTTGGATCAGCTGGTGTGCTGATGGGATTTGCCTCTGCCAGATTAAATTTTCTTACCATTTGGTTTATGTAACTTTGCTGATGTATGAAAATTGACCCATTCAATACATCCCTTGTAATTTCCATACCTATAAAACATTTTGGAGTTCCAATTATGGTTACTTTAAACTTTTCTTCAAGACTGCTTAAGATGCGATTCAATTCATCTTCACTGTTTGAAATCAGTAGTCCATCGTCCACATAGATGACTAGGAAACTTACTCCGTCTTCAGTATGTCTTTGATACAGACACTTGTCTGAAGTTTGCACAAAGCCCAAGCTTGTTATGAAATCATTAAATAATTCGTTCCTTACTTTAGGGGCTTGTTTTAATCCATACAAAGATTTGTTTAAGCGACAAACTTTGTTTAGAGGTACATTTGACCCTTGAGGGGGTGTCAAATAAATTTCTTCCTTCAATTTACCATGTAGGAAAGCAGTTTTAATGTCAAACTGCTTCAATATGTATTTGTTCTTTGCAGCGATAGCTAGAAGTGTTCTGATTGTATCATACCTTGCTGTTGGTGAAAAGGTTTCTTCATAGTCTATCCCTTTTACTTGATTGTAACCTTTGGCACATAATCGAGCTTTGTATCGGACTTCATCGCTGTCTGATGAGTTCTTCAATCGAAACACCCATTTCGTTTCTAATGCTTTTCTCTTCTCCGGAAGTATTGTGACCTCCCACGTCTTGTTGACTTTGAGAGCTTCTAACTTCTCTTCAACTGCAGCTTTCCATTTATTCTTCTCTTTACAGCTCATGGCTTCCTCGTAAGTACTTGGAACTGCTTCTGTCAGGTACAATTTCTCTTTAAAGTTCAGCTCATACTGTTGTAGAAAGGATGGAAGCTTTATACGTTGTCGTAGATTATATCCTTGATCTTCTGTAACATTTTGTCTATTAGTACTAGGTGCTGCATCACTTACCTTCTGCTCTATAGTTTCTTCATCTTCATTTTCAGCTGCTGATAGATTTTCAACTTCAAGTGGGTCTTCTTCAGGAGCATGAATTGAGTCATCTTCGAATGAGACATCAATGGGAACTGTGTGACTTCTTTCAGTGAATGACTTCTCTTCGTTGAAGATTACGTTTCGAGAAACTTTCACCCGTTGTGTATTGGTGTCATATAGCCTGTAGTTGGTCGAGCTGCCGTCATATCTTACCAAGATTAGTTTTTAACTTTTCTTAACCAATTTACGACGTAGACTGTCTGAAATATGTAGAAACGCTTCTGATCCAAAAACCTTGATGTGATGAAGTGTTGGTTTCTTGCCGGTCCATTTTTCATATGGAGTGGAATCTTTCACTTGGCTCGTAGGAGTTCTATTTAGAATATATGTTGCGGTGTTGATTGCCTCCGCCCATAAAGACTTTGGTAAGTCTTTTGTGTACAGCATTGCACGTGCACTTTCGACGATGGTGCGACTGTCTCGTTCACTCCTTCCATTTTGTTGCGGTGTGTAAATTCCCGTTGTTTCCAGCACTATACCAGGATTGTTAAACAACTGTTTAACATTGTTGTTGATATACTCAGTCCCATTATCTATACGCACTATTTGTACTTTGTAACCAAGTTTTGTCTTGCACATTCTTGTGAAGTTTTGAAAACACTCATAAACGTCACCTTTGTGTTTTAGAAACTTTACTTCTCTGTATCCTGTACTATCATCTTTGAACAGTTCACTCATTGGTCCACATACGTCACTCGAGATAAGTTCACCAGGCCTTGTGACTTTTCTGTTTATCGGGACGAATTTCAGCTTATGTTGCTTTGCATAAACACAGCTTTCACAAAAGAAATCGTCAAAGTGTGTTATTTTCATATCGTCCGCTAGTTCCTTTGCAACTATTTCTTTTAAAGCACCAACGTTAATGTGACCAAGTCTTTCATGCCATTTTTTGAGCGTTGCACTAGCTACATTTACTTCAATGTGCTCACTACCTTTTACACGAATCAGCATTCTATATAGGTTGATACTTTCTCTTACTGCAATTGCCACCAATTGTTTTTCTTCGAAAACTTCTACCTTTGTGTGGTCCTTTATTATTTTGAAGCCCTTCTTTGTTACTACACCTTCAGAGAATAGATTTCTTCTTAAACCAGGTACGTGATATACATTGTGCATTTCACCATCATACCATCCACCGTCAATCCTCTTTTGAATTCTTAGATTTCCAATTCCTTTTACAGGGAGATGTTCATGGTTACCTAATTTTACATTTACATCATTAATTTCTTCATGCGTTACGAAGCCTTCTTTGCTACTGCACATATGGTGAGTGGCAGCACTGTCCATCAACCAGTTTGTTTCTTCGTTTGTAGTTAGAGCTTGAACATCAGTTTTAACTTCTGTGATAAAGGCATTTCCTCCTCTTTTCGAGTCGTCTGCAGCATTTTCAGTTCTCCTGTTCGTATATCTTTTGGGAGCTCGACATTCTCTTGACATGTGTCCCATTTTATTGCAGTTATAGCCCTTTACTTGAAACTTAGACGTCTTCTTTCTTTGAAAATTTGAGCTTGTTGCCATTAATGCAGTTTCTATTACAGCCTTACTATTGAAATTTGCTTCTTCGTCTATGAGCCTCGCAGTTAAATTTGGCAGCGTCTGTTTTGTTTCTTCTACAGATAACCATGCTTGTCGAAATGGCCAATATTTTGATGGTAGTGTACTTAACACTTTCGTTATCACTGCAGTGTCACTAACTGTGTCCCCGGATTCCTTTATCCGTCTTGCCAATGACTCAACTTTTGAAACATGGTGTGCCATAGAATCCATTTGATCCATCTTGTATTGATAAAACCTTTCATGCACTAGCATTTTATTTGTTTCAGTTTTTTGTTCATAAACTGAGTTTAATTTGTCCAAAATTTCTTTGGACGTTTCGCAATTTTCTATTAGTGAGATTTGTGTGAGTTCCAGACCCGAAGTTAGGATACACATTGCTGTTGTGTCTTTAAGATTCCATTTTTCAATTTCTCCTTCGTTGTTCGCAGCTGGAGTTGGCTTCAATACTTGTCCGCTAGCTATGCTGTAGACTCCTTTCGCTCTCAGGGCGCATTTTATTTGAAACTTCCACTGGTGAAAATTATGACCGTTGAATCTTGTGACTTGTATTAAGTTGCTTACATTACTCTCACTCATCTTTACTTTGTTTTACTTTTAAAGTTTTACACCACGAGGTGACCTAACTACACATTATTTATATCTTCTTTTATTTTGTCAATCCTTTCTGCGTGACCGCTCACTGGGCACATGTTATAATAAACAAAAACCTGTTGTAATAAACTAATTCTTAACACTTGTTTGTTTATTAAGCATCAAATAAAGAGATTAACATAAGAAGATTCGATAACGTTCTACACACCGGCTTTACAACTTAAAGACTGACTCGCTTATTCTATCTAACGACAAAACATTATATTTCCCGTACCAACCTTACTTTTTGGTTGGTGGCGGGAACATTTGAATTATAGAATCTTATTCTAACAGGCTCTCCGTGGCAAAAATTGCTAACTAGTAAAAACGCACAGTCACGGGAACATTACTTAGTCGTTGGCGATGTAATCTAGGTTAACATAGTTGAATCTAGATCATGGTTAGGTTAAGTTATATAAACCCAGACTGAGAGGCCGAGAATTCTTATATACGTCATATACGTATTTTAATATACGTCAGAAAATGTATTTTTCACTAAATCTAAATGTTTAAAAAAAACACTCAAAAAAAAAACTTAAAAAACAGAAATCGTTTAATAATGAAACTCCCTTTGATTTACCTACCAGAAACTGCATTTTCACAACGTCTATGTTTTTTTTATATCAAGATTATGTCAATGCGCATGCGCAAATATTAGTTCCAATTTACTACACACTGGTTTACCATTACGTAAAATTTACCGTGTAAATTTCAACCATTTCAATGCCATGTCAATTTTAAGGAATAACACACAGCGCCAGTATTTTAAAAAATGACGGTAGTTATGCAACTCCTTTCACATCGACCACCATTTATTCAAAAGCGAAAAATTGTGCTCCTCTATAATCCTTTGCTCCTCCATAACTATTGAAAGGGTTAAAATTTACCGTGTAAATTTTAACCCTTTCAATGCCATGTCAATTTTAAGGAATAACACACTGCGTGCCAGTATTTTAAAAAATGCCGGTAGTTATGCAACTCCTTTCACATCGATCACCATTTGTTCTAAAGCGAAAAATTGTGCTCCTTAATAATCCTTTGCTCCTCTATAACTAGGCGCTCGGCGGCGGAGCCGGTTACACTGCCGCAAAGTCATAGGTTCAATCTAAAGAATTTTGTCGAAAATTCGTCCGCCGCGGCACGTTGAATTGACAAGTTATTTTATCTTTACAAGTAGCCAAGTAACTTTATACTATCAGATGACTGGACTTAGGTATTTCTTGAAACTTTAAAAGAGTAAGTAAGTTACTAGAGTTTGACGGTTTTCCAAACCCGGTTTTTGGAATAAATTTGTCACATTTGAAAACCGGTTTTTAAATTAAGAAAACCGGTTTCAAAGAATACAAATTACGTAAAAAAAATATCATTATCATATATATAATATCATATATATATAATATCATATATATAATAATTTCAAACTTCATAAGTTTGAAATTATTATATACTTTGGAAAAACGAATTCAAGAAAGA
Source organism: Phosphuga atrata (assembly GCA_944588485.1). NCBI lineage: Eukaryota > Metazoa > Arthropoda > Insecta > Coleoptera > Silphidae > Phosphuga > Phosphuga atrata. The sequence goes on from OX155907.1 coordinate 25,321,168, forward strand.
AAACAAGTAGAATTAGCAACTGTTTTGCGGTATTTACAAAATCCACAAAACATTTACAGTTCAGCAAAGAAATCTAGTGTATTCTGGAAGTTATCTGGAAAGATATTGCCTAGCATATTTCCAAATTCATATTTGGAAACCGATTCTTATTAAGTTAAATCAAAGAAACTACTCATCAGTGTAATGCTTTTAAAGGGAGCCATGGAAAAATCAATTCATAAGTTTCTTGAAGGGCCTGAAGAAATACTTATTACAAATCCCAAGACACTGAAAGATGAATTTTCATTATTTGAGGCAACGAATAAAAGAACCAAAAACCTAGCTTTGTTATTTGATGCCCTGAAAACTATAAAAACCAGCTCAGTCGCTAGTGAACTAGTATTTTCAATTTCAGGCAATATTGTGTCCAAAATAAGAATTGTGTCCAATATTGTGTCCAAAATAAGAAGACTTAGCCACCACATTCAGTGGATATTTTAAGTTTTTTAAAATTCTATTTTCATGGGAGAAATTGAAATAAAAATAAATACTATTGGAAAATTTTATTTGAATTTTCGTTATTTTGTATAATGTTATGTGTAATCCTAAAATTTTTCGTTGTATTTTGGCTTTGATATTAATATCGCTTTTAGTTACTTTATATAAAATAAATAAAATATTTTTCCGTATACTATTTTTTTTTAATTCGAAAACCGGCTAAAACCGGTTTTTTGGAAATTTCGAATTCGAAAACCGGATTTCAAGAAGTCGGTTTTTGTATAAACCCTATAACTTACTGTAAATCGAATTTGAACAAGTGTCATGAGCTACATGAACTGCCGACAGATCATCCAATTTCTCAGTTTCACACAATCTGACTGATTCCACTATATAACTGCGACATAATACGACATATACGACATAATACGACATAACATAATTTTTATAGATTATAGAAAATTTTTCTTTCATAAATTTTTCAAATCTTTCTCAAATTGGTTTAACTTTTATTTAATTCCCACATGCTATTTTTTTGACAAAAATTCGAAAACCGGCTAAAACCGTTTTTTTTTTTAAATTTAGAATTCGAAAACCGGTTTTTTACAAAGTCGGTTTTTGTAAAAACCCTATAAGTTACTGTAAATTGCATTTAAACAAGTGCCTGATAAAATCGGCGATTTCATGAGCTACATGAACTAGACGAACTGCCGACAGATCATGGAATTTCTCAGTTTCACACAGGCTGATTTCACTATATAATTGCGACATATACAAATATAATTTTTGTGGATTATAGAAAAGTTTATTTCATATATTTTCAAATCTTTCTCAAATTGGTTTACCTTTTATTTAATTCACACATTCTACTTTTTTATAAAAATTCGAAAACGGGCTAAAACTGGTTGTTAGGAAATTTCGATTTCGAAAACCGGTTTTCCAAAAAGTCGTTTTTTTTATAAACCCTGTAAGTTACAGTAAATCGCATTTAAACTGATTTCACTATATAACTGCGACTATACAAACATAATTTTTGTAGATTATAGAAAACTTTTAATTCATAAATTTTCAAAATCTTTCTCAAATTGTTTTAACTTCCCACATTCTATTTTTTTGACAAAAATTCGAAAACCGGCTAAAACAGTTTTTTTTTGGAAATTTCGAATTCGAAAACCGGTTTTTCAAAAAGTCAGTTATTGTATAAACCATATAAGTTTAAAGTAAACCAGTAAATCGCATTTAGCAAGTGCCTGATAAAATCGGCGATTTCATGAGCTACATGAACTAGACGAACTGCCGACAGATCATGCAATTTCTCAGTTTCACACAGGCTGATTTCACTACATAATTGCGACATATACAAACATAATTTTTGTAGATTATAGAAAATTTTTATTTCATAAATTTTCAAAATCTTTCTCAAATTGGTTTAACTTTTATTTAATTTCCACATGCTATTTTTTTGACAAAAAATCGAAAAGCGGCTAAAACCGGTTTTTTGGAAATTTAGAATTCGAAAACCGGTTTTTCAAAAAGTCGGTTTTTGTATAAACCTAATAAGTTACTGTAAATCGCATTTAAACTGATTTCACTATATAATTGCGACATATACAAACATAATTTTTGTAGATTATCGAAAAATTTTATTTAATAAATTTTCAAAATGTTTCTCAAATTGCTTTAACTTTTATTATATAAACACTACGAAATGTTCTTAATTAAATAGAACTTTAACTAGTAAATATCATTTTCCTTAACGTAGTCCAGAAATCAGTTTGGTTCTAATAATACATTTTTTTGTTAAATATTTCTCTGCGACGACAGGCAATTATTTTCCTGATATATTGGCGCAGCTGCATGTGATAATACCCAAAAAGTCGTTCCGTGTTTCCATTACGCGTAACAAACGTTTTGTGTCCGCAATCACTAATATAAAATGTTCGACGAGGTTTTTTCCGTATTAAAGACGTCAATTCCGCTGAGGAGAAACACGTGTTTGTGTGGATTTAGAAAAGATTCCTTGAATAATATATGGCGACTTTGATATCTCACTTTTCTTTGGGATTGAATTTCCACAATTTCCTTGATAACTGTTACAGCTGTTTACTGTTGCAGTTTATTAAAACCATTTCAATTTGCACCTTTACAAATCCCCTCAACCGAATAAAACCCTAGTTTATTAATTAAAGCTGTTTCTTTTTGATGACAAATCGGAGTGGTAACTATTTAAGAATAATTCTTGCGGACTAAAAGCTTTTAGATTGCAAATATTTATCAAAGCTGCAGCAAAACAGATTGTATGCATTAGCAAATTTCTTCAATTTCCTAATAAATAATTTAATCTTAAAAGCTCTGAATTGAATTGAATTTTCCTTTGTGCATTTTTTTACGGATTTATATGAAATTTTTATATTGGAATGTTGAGTTTATTTGAGAAAATGTAACTATGGCGACGTAACAAATAAATTCTTTCGTAGTAAAATATCGACGGGAACAAAAAAAAACCTGCTGGAAAAATGTAATCTCTATTGAACTATAAACAAGTTGTAAAAGCTTGGGTGTCTCTCGAAGCAAAAATAGTTTATATGGGAAAATCCATTCATATTCTACTACACGTCTCTTTTTTCTACACATGCTTCTTTATTTTATTTGCCAGCAGTTAACAATTTACACCGTTCGGGGCTTTATTGACAAACACGTTTCGCATAATTAGATTAAATCTAAATCCCGATAGTTTTAATTAACAGCTTCAACCGGCTTTCCATCCACAAACTGTTCAATATAACTAAACCCATACAAAAATTTGTTACTCACAACCAAATTATTAAAGCGAAATATAGCTTGAATATATGAATATATTCAACCTTTCCGTAACTCTATAATATTATTAATCGCATGTTGAAACAACTACTTCCTTTGCTAATACCACGCATGATATTGAATTAAACAACATATATTTGTTTTATTTATTGTGTACTTGATACATTAACTTGAACACGATGGGGCTTGTCGGGGTTGTCGAGGTTAGGTTTTGATCTGATATGTGTGTAGAAAGACCTGAACTTAGTTTCAGTTATTGGTTTAAATGATAATTGAATATTGAGGTCAAACCATACTAATTATAGATACAATCATACCTACTTATAAAAGCGAAATATAGCTTGAATATATAAATATATTCAACCTTTCCGTAACTCTATAATATTATTGCGTCTTTTCAAGACTACAAAACAAATTTCATTTTGAAACAACTACTTCTTTTGCTAATACGACGTAAGATATTGAATTATACAACAAATATTTGGGGTATAATTAAGAATTTGGGGTATAATTGAGGTATAATTATTTTTACCGGATTTAATTGATGCAAATCTTCTTCCACAGTGGTTTAGTAATCGCGGAAAAGTAAAATGAATCTTCTAAGTCGTTCGGTTTAAGAAATATTTGAGTTTTTGTTGAAAATGACATTTTCAACACAATAACTGACGTGTATGACTGGTCACATAACTAAGACTGTGCATAGAAGTGGGTCAGCGGTGCCAAATTTAATTTTGACAACATATTATAATTTATTTCTTCCAGAAATTATTTGTCCATTTTGAATATTCAGAATATTTTAAGACTGGTACTAACAGAAAACCTCCAGTGGCGAATGTTAGATTAGGTTAGATTAGAACAATAAAATTTTACACACTTGTAGAGAATTAGTCAATCTTTGATATCTTTCAGTTAGTTTTGCAAAATATTTTATCTGGCGGCGGTCGCCGCCCCTCAAGCTCAAACACAACAGAAATTAATAAATTCAAGTAACTATAAATTTCTTACAGATCTATTATAGATTATCCATTTTTCTATTGAAATTGACGTTTTGGTATTTTCATGGCCGATAGCCTGGACACATAATATTTTCTAATAGATAAAAATATATACTTTTTCCAAGTCTCCGAAGTCTAACAAACATGCATTAGCGCTATTTTATAGAGCAGATTTTCATCTAAAAATTGTGTCATTTTCAACTTTCTAAAGCGAAGCGTTTGGCCGAAATTTTTTTTTTGCAAACGAAAGAAATTAAACCCTTCGATAAATTTTGGGATTTTATATTTTTTACTTTTGTGACTAAACCGAAGGTTTTTACAAAATTTTCAAAAAATACTTTTTTGTAGACACCGACGTCTTACATACGGATATTCCCGGTATAATTTTCCATCTTGAGGCGTTGACGAGATATTTTCAAATAGGCTTTGAAGAAAAAAATCATTCCTCGCGACGACCCCATTAGAGTGGGAGCGTTCAAATATTGTCAACTGATACTTCTGGTGGATACCCACATTCAGTAAAAATTTCATTAAAATCCCTCAAACGTTAATACATTTTCTCGCAATTTTTGAATATTTTGAAATTTTCGTGTTCGTTTTTGGTTGAAATTCGTGATTGACATGTCTGGATTTGTTTAAAAAAAATGTTTTAGTAAGTTTCACACAACGTGGAACAATAAAATTTCACACATATGTAGAGAATTGTTTAGTCTATGATATCCCTCAGTTAGTTTTGCAAAATATTTTATCTGGCGGCGGTCGCCGCCTCTCATACTCAAAGTCGCACACGAGGTCAGACATCCAAATAACTATAGTTTGATAACATGGATAGTTGTATTCAAAATTCCTTCAGTTCAGCATAGCTTATAGATTTTTCTATTGAAATTGATATTTTTGAATCGATTTTCAATCAATCAGGACCACATACGCGCGAACTCTCCATCCAATATAGGACAATGTGGCAAGAACAGTTGGTTTAACTCGGGTTAGATTAGGTTGCCCGCCGCGATGCGGGTAGATAAATCAAAACCACATAGGGACGGCAGCGCGAACTCTCGTTCCAATATGGGAAAATGTGGCAAGGACCATTGGTTTAACCCAGGTTAGATTAGGTTGCCCGCCGCGAAGCGGGCAGATAAATCAAAACCACATACGCGCGGCAGCGCGAACTCTCGATACAATATAGGGTAATGTTTTTTTAATAAATATTAAATTTTAGTATTTCTATTGCTGAAAGAAATACAATTGATTGGTAAAATATCCCAACTGAAAATTTATTTTATATCAATGTTCTTTATATCAAGGCTAAGTTAATGCGCATGCGCGAGAAATAGTTCAGATTTACTACACACTCGGTTACCTTTATATAAAATTTACCCTGTAAATTTAAAAATACTCTAATTACATTTGTTACAGTTTTTTTTTGTTTTTTTTGCAAAACCTCACTTTTTTTTAATATCTTGCTAAAATAACATTTTCTTAAGTTTTCTTTAAAAGAGTTAAAATTGGCAACGTCGGTTGACCTACGTGGGCATATTTTTAGTTATCTGACCAGTAATACACATCAGTTGTTGTGTTGAAAATGTCAATTTTTTACAAAAATCTAAATATTTCTGGAATCGGACGTATGAGGATAGCATGTATGTTATAGCCAATATTCTTAGTTATGTAACTAGTCATACACGTAGGCTATTGTGTTCAAAATGTCAATTTTGTATTACAAAACCCCAAATATTTCTTAAACCGGACGACTTAGAAGCTTAATTTTACTTTTCCGCGCTTGCTAAAAAGCACTATGGAAGACAATTTGCATCAATTAAATCAGGTAAAAAAAACCGGAGCTTTCCATATTCTTTATAAACTCCGATATTTGTGTTATTAACTGACCCCCATTGTATATAATCTTGTTTGTCTAATCTTGGTGGTTTCATTTCAAACGAATACAAGCAAATGATTTAAAATTGTAATTAAGTATTAAATATGAGTCATAATTTGAATATTTGTTGGAAATAAGTAAATTACAAATTCTGAATAAAATTTAATTGCAACTGGTTGGCGGTAATTACGTGTAATAGACGTATGAAAGATTTAAAAGAATCGATTCGAGTGGAAAATTCAAAGGAAAAGAGTAATTTAGATACAATTCTATAATTCGGCAGAAACGAACGAGGTGGAAAGCGTACATTATTAAGGGAGGCTTTTATTTCCAGCCCCAGTATTTCCTTAGGAAAGCACGACATCAAATTTTGAAACCACCTGGCAAATTACTTTTGTTCTATTCAAAAATTTTTCTACCGCGGCTACTTCTTACGTTCCAATACTCAACCACAATCATCCATTTTAATACTGGAATTATATTTAACGTTTATTTTTATTTAAAACTTTTAATTACATATTACTATTTAATATTTCATAAAACGAATTTTAATAAACAAGGGAGTTTATAACGAATATGGTAAGCCCCGAAAATTGTGTTTCTCGTTTTTTTTTTTATTGGTTTTATTTGATGCAAATCGTCTTCCAAAGTGCTTTAGTAAGCGCGGAAAAGTAAAATGAAGCTTCTAAGTCGTCCGGTTCAAGAAATATTTAGATTTTTGTAATAAAAAAATGACATTTTCAACAAAATAACTGAATTACTGGTCACAGAACTAAAAATATGCCCACGTAGCTGAATTGTCGTTGAAAATTTAAACTCTTTTAACACATTCACTGCTGCCGTGACACCGGTGACCCAGCGGTGTTTTGACAGCGTGCCGCTGGGTCGTAGGTGTCACGTTCCCCAACGAAAGATCCAGTACCTCTGCTGAATTCTATGATTGATTTATCGAACTACCGCTTCTGAAATGTTAGTATAGTACCTTTGACTGCCACCAGGTGCTCGGGTTTGCATACTTTTTTTGCATATTACAGACCAGTAGGCAACTGGGTCACCGGTGACCCATTTCGTGAAAATCACCTAAAATAGTTTTATGGGGCCCCTAGAGAAAGAAAATAAATACCAAATCATTATAAAGTGGATTTTGTAAAGTGGTTTAAATCGGCGATACAGGAAAGTCATAAAATCAGGCGCGGCAGTAAATGTGTTAAAGAAAATTTAAGAAAATGTTATTTTAGCGAAATAATAAAAAAAAATGAGTTAAGTTAAAGTTTAGAGTGAAGAAAAAAAATGGATTTTTAAAAAATTGTAACAAATGTAATTAGAGTATTTTAAAGTTTACAGGGTGAATTTTACGTAAAGGTAACCCAGTTTGTAGTAAATAGGAACTATTTTTCGGGCGTGCGCATTGACATAACCTTGATATAAAAAACATAGAAAATAAATTTTCTAGTGGAATATTTAAGTAACCAATTGCATTTTTTTCAGCAATACATATACTAAAATTGAATATTTATTAAAAAAAATATTATCTTGTCTTAATTGGATCGAGACTTCGCGCTGCCGCGCGTAAGTGATATTGATTTATCTGCCCGGTTAACGCTGGGCAAGCTAATCTAACCTGGGTTAAACCAATGGTCCAAGCCACTCTGTCTTATATTGGATCGAGAGATCGCGCTGCCGCGCGTATGTGGTGTTGACTTATCTGCCCGCTTCGCGGCGGGCGACCTAATCTAACCTTTTTTTGTGGTTTGGGGGAAGCTGTGTGTGAGGCTCTCACTCACTAAATCCCTACTTCAACTTGGCTTAAAAGTACGCCACCCGGTATCGCTTGCGCATTCCTTCAGAGTGAGCAGCCCGGACGTTTTTTTACAGGACTAGTTTTCCTCTTACTTTCTCTCGTACTTCGCTCCTCTGGCGAGACCTTACTTCAGCTTCCTTCCGTGTTATTATTTCACGGATTACTCCCTGTATTTTTCCACAGTTTTCTTCAGACTCCATCATTTTGTTTGCAAGAATTTTGGTTGCCTCTTTAATTTCCGGTAAGTCCCTGCGTTCCTCTTACCAGCGCTTACATTTAAGGATCGTATGTGCGACGTTATCTTCTGCTACACAGTACTCACACAGGGTCTCCAATTTTCTGAGAGTAGTTTCTAAAGCAGTCGTGGTCGCTGGGTACTTGAGTGACATGGTAGCTTACCTCCCCGTGTTTCCTTGTGGCCCATTTTTGGATGTCTGGTTTAATACGTCTTGTCCATATTCCCTTTTTTCCATTGCTTATGCCATGTCTCGTACATCATGTCCGTAGCAGCTTTTATGTCCTGTTTTAACAGGTTACCTTGACGTTTCGTAGTTTATATGTTATTTCTCGATGGGTGGTATTCCTGCAATTACTAGAATGGCTTCCCTGGATACCGTTCTGTACGCGCTACTGACTCGTAATGCCAGTTTTCGTTGCACTGTCGCCAGTTTATTTTTTGTTTTCTTTACCGTCATAACCCTCTCCCAGATTGGGGCTCCGTACAGCATCACAGATTGTGCTACCGAGCAGAGTAGTTTCCTTTTGCTGGCAGTGGGACCTCCCACGTTTGGCATTGGTCTTTCCAGCGCAGTGGTAATTTTGTATGCTTTCTCCGCCGCTTTGGAGACGTGGTCGTTGAACGATAGTTTTTTTGTCAATAATAACGCCAAGTTACTTTACTGCTCTTTTCGGTGTTATTATGGCATCTATGATCTTTAGGGTTATCTCTTTTGGCTGTCTCTTGCCCGCAAGTAAAACAGCCTCGGTAAGGGACGGCGCGTCAAAATATGCCGCCTAAGGCGAATATAACTTTCGCCGCCCCCCGTATGGGGCGGGGGGGGGGGGTGGTCATATTAAAAAAATTAATAAACCGATGATATATAAGTATTCTTTGCAAATTTTATAGTCTTTTGGTTTTGTCACAAATGTGAAAAATGTGAAAAGTGATATTTTTTTTAATGGCGTACCCCTTCTCTGAATTTGGTTTTACATTTTACATAGGTTTAAATGGAGAATGAATTCGGAGTTGAATGAAAAAAATTCCCATGGCCAAACAATTAACAGCGGAGCGATGGAATTAATGTGTTTTATAGATCTGTGTTAAAATTATTTCTTGCAAACCCAAAGGAAATGAGGCATCTGATTTTACGAAGATGAAGCAGAAAAGTACACGACATTTTTAAACGCTCGGCATGTCGAGGCTATCCGCCGCAAAAAGTTCATTTCAATAGGCCTCAATGTGCACTATTCGATTTTAAAAACGGCTTCAGCCGTACGGCCACGATACGGCTTCAGCCGTAAAGTGGTAGAACTGACCGTTTTTTCAACAATAACTCTTTTGTTATACACGCTAGGAAGTTGCGGAAGACACCTTTAGATTCCAAATTAAATGTGTATTTTTTAACTATTCTTGTAGAAAACGTATGTGGTGTTGATTGTGATCTTGGTCTTGATTGTGATCTGATCTAGACAATACGCGCGGCGCTGCCGTGCGTATGTGGTATTGATTTATCTGATCAAGACTATATGCGCGGCGCTACCGCGCGTATGTGGTTTTGATTTATCTGTTCAGGGCTATACGCGCGGCGCTGCCGACAAGACAAGACTAGACAGACAAGACTAGACAGACAAGACTAGACAGACAAGACTAGACAGACAAGACTAGACAGACAAGACTAGACAGACAAGACTAGACAGACAAGACTAGACAGACAAGACTAGACAGACAAGACTAGACAGACAAGACTAGACAGACAAGACTAGACAGACAAGACTAGACAGACAAGACTAGACAGACAAGACTAGACAGACAAGACTAGACAGACAAGACTAGACAGACAAGACTAGACAGACAAGACTAGACAGACAAGACTAGACAGACAAGACTAGACAGACAAGACTAGACAGACAAGACTAGACAGACAAGACTAGACAGACAAGACTAGACAGACAAGACTAGACAGACAAGACTAGACAGACAAGACTAGACAGACAAGACTAGACAGACAAGACTAGACAGACAAGACTAGACAGACAAGACTAGACAGACAAGACTAGACAGACAAGACTAGACAGACAAGACTAGACAGACAAGACTAGACAGACAAGACTAGACAGACAAGACTAGACAGACAAGACTAGACAGACAAGACTAGACAGACAAGACTAGACAGACAAGACTAGACAGACAAGACTAGACAGACAAGACTAGACAGACAAGACTAGACAGACAAGACTAGACAGACAAGACTAGACAGACAAGACTAGACAGACAAGACTAGACAGACAAGACTAGACAGACAAGACTAGACAGACAAGACTAGACAGACAAGACTAGACAGACAAGACTAGACAGACAAGACTAGACAGACAAGACTAGACAGACAAGACTAGACAGACAAGACTAGACAGACAAGACTAGACAGACAAGACTAGACAGACAAGACTAGACAGACAAGACTAGACAGACAAGACTAGACAGACAAGACTAGACAGACAAGACTAGACAGACAAGACTAGACAGACAAGACTAGACAGACAAGACTAGACAGACAAGACTAGACAGACAAGACTAGACAGACAAGACTAGACAGACAAGACTAGACAGACAAGACTAGACAGACAAGACTAGACAGACAGACAGACAGACAAGACTAGACAGACAAGACTAGACAGACAAGACTAGACAGACAAGACTAGACAGACAAGACTAGACAGACAAGACTAGACAGACAAGACTAGACAGACAAGACTAGACAGACAAGACTAGACAGACAAGACTAGACAGACAAGACTAGACAGACAAGACTAGACAGACAAGACTAGACAGACAAGACTAGACAGACAAGACTAGACAGACAAGACTAGACAGACAAGACTAGACAGACAAGACTAGACAGACAAGACTAGACAGACAAGACTAGACAGACAAGACTAGACAGACAAGACTAGACAGACAAGACTAGACAGACAAGACTAGACAGACAAGACTAGACAGACAAGACTAGACAGACAAGACTAGACAGACAAGACTAGACAGACAAGACTAGACAGACAAGACTAGACAGACAAGACTAGACAGACAAGACTAGACAGACAAGACTAGACAGACAAGACTAGACAGACAAGACTAGACAGACAAGACTAGACAGACAAGACTAGACAGACAAGACTAGACAGACAAGACTAGACAGACAAGACTAGACAGACAAGACTAGACAGACAAGACTAGACAGACAAGACTAGACAGACAAGACTAGACAGACAAGACTAGACAGACAAGACTAGACAGACAAGACTAGACAGACAAGACTAGACAGACAAGACTAGACAGACAAGACTAGACAGACAAGACTAGACAGACAAGACTAGACAGACAAGACTAGACAGACAAGACTAGACAGACAAGACTAGACAGACAAGACTAGACAGACAAGACTAGACAGACAAGACTAGACAGACAAGACTAGACAGACAAGACTAGACAGACAAGACTAGACAGACAAGACTAGACAGACAAGACTAGACAGACAAGACTAGACAGACAAGACTAGACAGACAAGACTAGACAGACAAGACTAGACAGACAAGACTAGACAGACAAGACTAGACAGACAAGACTAGACAGACAAGACTAGACAGACAAGACTAGACAGACAAGACTAGACAGACAAGACTAGACAGACAAGACTAGACAGACAAGACTAGACAGACAAGACTAGACAGACAAGACTAGACAGACAAGACTAGACAGACAAGACTAGACAGACAAGACTAGACAGACAAGACTAGACAGACAAGACTAGACAGACAAGACTAGACAGACAAGACTAGACAGACAAGACTAGACAGACAAGACTAGACAGACAAGACTAGACAGACAAGACTAGACAGACAAGACTAGACAGACAAGACTAGACAGACAAGACTAGACAGACAAGACTAGACAGACAAGACTAGACAGACAAGACTAGACAGACAAGACTAGACAGACAAGACTAGACAGACAAGACTAGACAGACAAGACTAGACAGACAAGACTAGACAGACAAGACTAGACAGACAAGACTAGACAGACAAGACTAGACAGACAAGACTAGACAGACAAGACTAGACAGACAAGACTAGACAGACAAGACTAGACAGACAAGACTAGACAGACAAGACTAGACAGACAAGACTAGACAGACAAGACTAGACAGACAAGACTAGACAGACAAGACTAGACAGACAAGACTAGACAGACAAGACTAGACAGACAAGACTAGACAGACAAGACTAGACAGACAAGACTAGACAGACAAGACTAGACAGACAAGACTAGACAGACAAGACTAGACAGACAAGACTAGACAGACAAGACTAGACAGACAAGACTAGACAGACAAGACTAGACAGACAAGACTAGACAGACAAGACTAGACAGACAAGACTAGACAGACAAGACTAGACAGACAAGACTAGACAGACAAGACTAGACAGACAAGACTAGACAGACAAGACTAGACAGACAAGACTAGACAGACAAGACTAGACAGACAAGACTAGACAGACAAGACTAGACAGACAAGACTAGACAGACAAGACTAGACAGACAAGACTAGACAGACAAGACTAGACAGACAAGACTAGACAGACAAGACTAGACAGACAAGACTAGACAGACAAGACTAGACAGACAAGACTAGACAGACAAGACTAGACAGACAAGACTAGACAGACAAGACTAGACAGACAAGACTAGACAGACAAGACTAGACAGACAAGACTAGACAGACAAGACTAGACAGACAAGACTAGACAGACAAGACTAGACAGACAAGACTAGACAGACAAGACTAGACAGACAAGACTAGACAGACAAGACTAGACAGACAAGACTAGACAGACAAGACTAGACAGACAAGACTAGACAGACAAGACTAGACAGACAAGACTAGACAGACAAGACTAGACAGACAAGACTAGACAGACAAGACTAGACAGACAAGACTAGACAGACAAGACTAGACAGACAAGACTAGACAGACAAGACTAGACAGACAAGACTAGACAGACAAGACTAGACAGACAAGACTAGACAGACAAGACTAGACAGACAAGACTAGACAGACAAGACTAGACAGACAAGACTAGACAGACAAGACTAGACAGACAAGACTAGACAGACAAGACTAGACAGACAAGACTAGACAGACAAGACTAGACAGACAAGACTAGACAGACAAGACTAGACAGACAAGACTAGACAGACAAGACTAGACAGACAAGACTAGACAGACAAGACTAGACAGACAAGACTAGACAGACAAGACTAGACAGACAAGACTAGACAGACAAGACTAGACAGACAAGACTAGACAGACAAGACTAGACAGACAAGACTAGACAGACAAGACTAGACAGACAAGACTAGACAGACAAGACTAGACAGACAAGACTAGACAGACAAGACTAGACAGACAAGACTAGACAGACAAGACTAGACAGACAAGACTAGACAGACAAGACTAGACAGACAAGACTAGACAGACAAGACTAGACAGACAAGACTAGACAGACAAGACTAGACAGACAAGACTAGACAGACAAGACTAGACAGACAAGACTAGACAGACAAGACTAGACAGACAAGACTAGACAGACAAGACTAGACAGACAAGACTAGACAGACAAGACTAGACAGACAAGACTAGACAGACAAGACTAGACAGACAAGACTAGACAGACAAGACTAGACAGACAAGACTAGACAGACAAGACTAGACAGACAAGACTAGACAGACAAGACTAGACAGACAAGACTAGACAGACAAGACTAGACAGACAAGACTAGACAGACAAGACTAGACAGACAAGACTAGACAGACAAGACTAGACAGACAAGACTAGACAGACAAGACTAGACAGACAAGACTAGACAGACAAGACTAGACAGACAAGACTAGACAGACAAGACTAGACAGACAAGACTAGACAGACAAGACTAGACAGACAAGACTAGACAGACAAGACTAGACAGACAAGACTAGACAGACAAGACTAGACAGACAAGACTAGACAGACAAGACTAGACAGACAAGACTAGACAGACAAGACTAGACAGACAAGACTAGACAGACAAGACTAGACAGACAAGACTAGACAGACAAGACTAGACAGACAAGACTAGACAGACAAGACTAGACAGACAAGACTAGACAGACAAGACTAGACAGACAAGACTAGACAGACAAGACTAGACAGACAAGACTAGACAGACAAGACTAGACAGACAAGACTAGACAGACAAGACTAGACAGACAAGACTAGACAGACAAGACTAGACAGACAAGACTAGACAGACAAGACTAGACAGACAAGACTAGACAGACAAGACTAGACAGACAAGACTAGACAGACAAGACTAGACAGACAAGACTAGACAGACAAGACTAGACAGACAAGACTAGACAGACAAGA